>OZ014482.1:36186200-36528154 GCA_963965965.1 Trididemnum nubilum
ACTATGGGAAAGGCTGCTTGTAACATTACTTTTTAATTCTTAACGAAACAATGCTACACTTTCACGTTTCAAAACAGCTGATCGTTTCGACGACGATTTAGCAGGTTCGTAATAGACGATTTCACAATCACTTTACTTCTTTTATTTTCTTTAGGAATGCAGGGAAAACAAAGTACTGGAATATGAAGTGTTTACCAGTCATCAGGGAACCGGAATCGCTGTAATGAATGGACTTTATAGATTCTTCATTGTTAACAATATTGATGATCCGAAGGTGAGGGTGACATAGATAGTAAACTTATCTTGACTTCAATATGGTAATATGAGGTTTAGCGTTTATTGGTTAGACGTTTGGTACCACACTGCCTAAAACATCCAATCTTTTTTCGGAACCTACCTAGAAACTTTCTGAAGCTTTGCAGTAGTGCTGCCATCAACAGTTTGCATTAGTGTTGCCACTAATAGTTTGCAGCAGTATTAGTTATCAACTATTTACTGCAGTGTTGCAATATCAGTTTGTAGCATTGTTGCCATCACAAAATAGTTGAAGTTTTGGTTTAAAAGATACATTTGAAGTTAGGTTTTGACTAGCTAACTAATTACTAATTGGACACCGCTCTTAAACTTTGAAATGCAAGGTCTAAAACTAATCGCAAAAAGGTGAAATTCGGTAAAGATGTGTTGCAAATTTTCTAGCTTATTTTGTCATATTTCCACCATGACATTCCCCATTTAGTATTACATATTTATTGTTTGTTGGCCGCGTCAACAGAACTCCTTTTGTATAGATATGGTTATCTTCGATAGTTTACTCTGCTTAGTTGACACACTAGAAATACATTTTGTTTGAATGAGTTTATGAAAGCCAAATGCACAGTAATTTAAGTTTGACGCGCTCCAAAAGAGCTGGTTATTGCACACGTGAGTTCTGAACACTTGATCTGCGACAAGACTTTTAGTACTAAGTCTATCGCTTTGTTTGGTGTAGGTTCGAATGCTGGCAGATGTGCCAGGGCTTCGTAGCACCCCACCAAGCTGTTGGTGCGTTCTATTTGCCCCACGGACTTGTCGTGTTCTTGCTGCTAATAATAAAGATATTTTCCTGCTGGATGTAGGGGGACAATGCCACCAGCAATACCCGTCAGGTAATAAGATATACAATAGTTAATTTTTTAACCTAATATCATAGTATATTTTGATAATAAGACATCTCATTTCAACAGTAATTAGGAAAAAAAATTAAGCGCAAAACATTAACGTTGCTGAGGGTATCTTATACATTCGACTTGTGTCGACAGTAAATCTTCAATCATTTGATTGGACTTCTTCCTGATTTAAGTAAATCCTGTGTCGACAGTAAATCCTCAATCATTTGATTGGACTTCTTCCTAAATAAGCCAAGAGGTGAGATGTACCGTTGTACCTTATATTGGTCATTTTAAGCCTGGTAGCGGGTATCGTTTGCAAATTTGGCTGAACCAGGTCCCCACAAACTTGTTTTGAACTGTTTGCCTACCAAACGCGGTGGAAGCTTCGCTTTGCTTTGTCTCTTTCACGGCCGAGCATCTTGATGCTCGAAGCTTTATGACAGACGAACGGAAGTGTTTAATTTTACTTCAGTTTTACTCAAATTTGGCACATTTTTATACTGCAAATGGGTGCTTTTTTTGGGTGTTAGCTAACACAATTTTTGCTTCATCGTTATGCATAGAAAATGTCTACTTTTTTAGCATTTGCAGATTACAATCTTGAGGTATTTCTGATGTAATTGTTTTTTCTTGATTTTACTCAATTTTTGCAAGCATTTTAGATTGCATTGTTTGGCGTCCAAAAAGCGTATTTCTTAATACTACATAGCTCAAAACTGCAGATACAACTGTATTATGTATTTTGTTTAGAATTGACCATCAATGTGACGTCATTCATTGCCATGAGCGTGTCATTAGACGGTAAACACGTGGTATTGTTCGCTAACACTGGAGAAATATGGATGGGGTCGTCAGATTTTCAGGTTTGATGGCGAAGTGTAATATGCAACTTACTATCTTGGTTAATGCGAACCTGCTGAATCAATTGAGGAAAGTTGCTTGCTGTCAACTCGCTCATTTAAACTGGCACCCTGTGTTTGTCCAACTCCATAATCTCACAAGCAAACTAAGCATTTTTTTAAGATTCAGTTTCCAAGCTTTCAGTCTGACCCACAGCGGCGCATAAATGATCCAATGGTAAATAAGTACACCACAACGCATTGCTGAAGAGCGATTGTTCTAAACAAAAATATTGTGGTTGGGGTTTTACAACGCCAGGTTATGCCTTCTATATTGTATTTAGAACAATCCGCTAAAAAGCCTTGCACTCGTGTTCCAATCCTGTTGCGTTCTTTTCTTTTTTGCAAAAATCTGCTTCAAAGTTTGAGTTGGGTGAGCAATGCCAGTCCTAAAGGGTGGATTTACATAGTATCCGCTTCTGCACAGTTTATCTTTTCCTTGAAAAATTATGCGTTTTTTCGTCCACATTTTGAGATGTACGTATCTGTACTAACCAGACTGTCACATACTAGACAGATCCGAAAAAAAATTTGTAAAGGGGTAGATCTTCATTTTGAAACATCGTTCTCGTCGTTTTTACACGAAATTTTTGAATAAAATTTTTATCAATATGTAACAGTCTATTTAGTGCGAATATGTATTTATAAAACTGCGGACGAAAAAGCGCATGCTTTTTTATGCAGAAGCAAAAACGAACGAAATACAGTTACTGTGTATAGGGACGATGTAATGAAAGGAAGGTACATTTTAGAAGCAAACCGCCGGGTTTGAACGAAGGATATACTGACACGCTTACCATTTTATTGCAATAGAGCAGATCTTGTGACAATTAAATTTTTAAATCAATTGTTACCACAAAAATAATTTTTAGCACAACTACTGTGAGCTCAACACCGGCGACGGCAGCCGACCCAGACAACTACTGTGGTGTTGCGAATCTGTGTCCTTCACCGGTTCGAAATCAAACCTGGCCGTAGTTATCTACCGACCGGGCAATATTGTGGTTATTGGCCCCAAGAAAGATTGGGTGAAATATCGGTTGGATGAAGTGGCCGCCCATGACGTCACAGGCGCTGTATTGAGCATGGATATCGACGGTGTTCATGTGGTCACCAGACAGGAGCACAGCTTCATACAGTACGTGCCAAGTAAGTGGAGTCTTTGTACTTGATTTGTCTTTTGTTTATTAATCAACGCAGATTAATTTTTATCATTGGATTAATGCAGATGTTGGAGAAATTGATGTAATATGGGACAAAGGACAGGTTAGACTGCCAAATACAACATAATTTACATCGAATTATCTCTCAGAAAATAAATAAATTAGAAATATTTGCGGAAAATCAGAAATACTTGATATGTAGGATTATTTCTCTAATCCTAAGAATTAAATTTCTTTTGTATCGATGATTCGGGTGTAGGAGATTGCTAAACCGTTAAAACTCCGATTTGCTCGATCCATGTTCTTGCATTCCACTTTAAGTATAGTTGACTTTCTAGCAAGGACCGTCTGCACTAGCGCGTAAAATTGTGAGCGCAACAGCGTGTCCTTAGTTTATTTTATCCAACTGGCAGTTGTACGATGGTAAAGCGGTACGCCCAGCGTACCGAATTTCTATTCAAAATGAACTAAAAATACGAACGTACGCTGACGGTTACGATTTTACTCCTAGTCCAGACCGGGCCTAAAGCTGTCGACAAGCTCCGCCCGAAAAACTTCTAGCATGACAGTACAGCCAATATACGAAGTCTTGTTCAAATTATGTACTACCGGTCAGATATTTGCGATGTCGGAAACGGCAAGGCCATAAGTATTATCGAACTGATGTTAGCCTTAAAAGTGCATAAATGTAAAACAAACGGAACTAGTAAGCCTTGCTCTTAAACTTGAACATGCTGAAAAGAAACTCGTAAGTCTATGCTCTAACCATTCACCGGATTTATGCAATATTAGTAAACGCTTTTTGCTTCTAAGCAATTTCTGTTGGCGCAGTTTAAAAAAGTGAGCATACTAATATTATCGAGATCTGTATTGACTTCAAAAGACTAGCAATGTTTTTCTTAATCATCAAGTCAAATTCTTCATACTCGCTGCATTACGCTGAAGTGTGTAACGCGTTGGCGGGGCCCATCTCCGCGTCATTGCGCTCGGGCAACACAGCTCCTTTCGAAGAAATGTCGCAACGTTGGCAACACTGCGTCCGATTCGACCGGCGCGAGATTTGAACCTCAGACTTCCCGCTCTAGAAGCGAATGCGTTTCCGCTCGACCAACTGGCCGGTGTTTCTCTTAATCGAAAAAAAAAATAAAATCGAAGTGTTTGGAATATATATTTTTTATAGTCACTAAAAATGATGATGTGTATAGCGAAATAGCAAAGGATAGTGCGTATGATTGAAAATGGCCTTAGTTAGGGCAACTTTAAACGTAATTTGTAAGACAGCCGAGGGGGATATTGGAGAGATGCGATGCAGTTTGGAACTGAATTGTTAAGAAGTTTTTGTTATTGACTCTTATGCTAAGAATACGCGAATATTTTGCAAAAGGGCTTTGATTATCATATAGACTGGTTTTATTTTCAGGCTCTATGCAAGGAGTGTTCAAAACAGGATCTATGGAACCCGGTGCCTTGCTTTATTATGCTCAACAAGAATATCATGTAAGTAGGAAAAAAGGCTGTTATGAGAAAACGTGACCTTTGAAACGCTTCAATGGCTTAGAATAATCTAAAATTGTAATAATGATAAGAGGAGTTTGAATTCAACCGATTCAAAAAACTGCTCGACAGCGTAGGCCAGAGCAAATATCATCACAACACATTACACGTCAAAAATTAAAATTTAAAACCTTACAGTTCGTAATCAGAAGTGTCTGCCAAAAGTAACACAAAGTTTAAAATGTAAAAATTGGTTTCCCGTTCCTGTATTGAGGCCATATTCTGCTCCTGGGAGCGGCCTAAAGTATGCCCAACTAGCGGAGATTACTGAACCTGGCCCTCCTTAACTCGACCAGTCTAAAGAACTAGGGAGCCGAACCTAAGACTCGGCACCGGAACTGAGATAAAAGCTTGTTTAACCTTGGAGTAGTAACTACATAAAAGGCTAACACTGTTGATACAAAACCATAGCTGCAGATAGAAGCATACACTCAAAGAGTTGGCATTCTAATTCTAGGTTACTCTGCAAACGGCTGTTAAACTAACATGTTTAAAAGGCGCGAAAAGTAGAAAGGCAGAGAGAACAAACGGATCTGAAACAACCAAGTAAAATACGATATAGACGTTTAAGTGGCGTTGGTTTAATATTTTTCGGTTTGAGTTTACTTCTGTGTCGGCATTTTTTGATGATTTCAGAATGTTTGGTGAGGGTGTTGGCACAGTTCGAAATTGAAATTTGGTATTTCTCTTCCAGGCATAGTTGGCAAACGCGGTTTCCGCTATTGTAGGGTGGGGCGTGGCGAAGAATTTCCCAACTGACGGTGGAGGTCAATCTTCTCCAAATGTTTTAATAAGTCGGTAGCGCTTGCTTGATGTTGATGTTTGAATTGACTGCAGTGGTTAATTGGTTATAGTAGCGGGATCCTGACTCTGAGTGTATGTTTCTATCTGCAGCTGTGGTTTTGTGTCAACAGTGTTAGCCTTTTGTGCAGTCATTACTCCAAGGTTAAACAAGCTTTTGTTATCTCTGTACCGGTGCCGAGTCTTAGGTTCGGCCCCCCAGTGGCTTAGACTGAGTTAAGGAGAGCCAGGTTCAGTTTTCTCCACTAGTTGGGTGTACTTATGCCTCCCGGGAGCCGGAAATGGCCGTGGTACCGGAGCTGGGAGCTAATTTTTAGATTTTAAACTTTGTTACTTTTGGCAGGCACTCCTGATGATTCCGATTAGGAGCGAAACAGACTGTGGGGTTTTAAATTTTGACGTGTACTGTGTTATGTTATAAAATTGTCATATATAGCTGCGTAGTGATTGCCGTGTATATGAGTGAAGTTTCAAATCGAAGCTTTGGTTCAGTCAACATCGAACGCACCTAACTTAAAACTATGGATTAACACAACGTTGAAAAAATATAAAGTTCGCAGTACAGGACACTGGTCAGTGCTGTGTTGGACAGTTATGTCTTCATCAGCAACTCTTAAAACTGTTAGATGAAATGATTCTCTCCTCAAAATAGGTAGAAACAACTCGTACCCGGGTATTTTAACCTCTGGGGATTTATAGACCGTTGCGAATTTTTGTCTTAGCGGTTTGAAGGAAATTATTGGGCAAATGGCCTGTACATTGTACAATTAAAATAAATATTAGGTAACAATTGAAAATTTATCTTAACGTTAAGTTCAGCTGAGTTTAGATATGCAGCTTATAATCGCTTGATTTATTTAACCTTCGCTGGTGCAATCCGTCCTAACAGTAGAGTTTAGCGAGAGTTGGCCCATTGGACCAGCTGTTTTGACTCTGGAACAAAAGGTCGGAGTTCAGTACTCGGATCGATCAAACGCCCAGATGCTCTCGAACGGGAGGTCTGGTGTTCAAACATCAGTTCGGTCAAATCGAACACAGTGTTGCCAACTGCTCGCCACCGCTGCGATAGTTCCGCAAAGGGCGCTGTGTTACCCACAGGTGCAGTGATGCGAAGATGATCCCCACCACTCGTTACACGCTTCGACGCAATACTGCGACTTCAGTGAAGAAATGCAGATTTGATTTATTTAGCGAGAGAGTGAGAAGGCGGATGAATATTTACGAATGCTGGTGGAGCGTCGAAGTTTGGATGCAGCAGTTGAGCAATGCATGGAGGCTGCTTATTTTGCTTTCCACTCTCAATTACAGAAGCGTCTGTTGCGGGTTAGTATGCATGCAGTGTGCTGATACAAATTTAAAGTGATTTCCAAAATCGATCATTTACAGACCTTAAAATTTAAAATCAAAGCCAAAACCCTGTACAGACTGTTTCAACTCGTCAGGAGAGGGTGTCGCATTCAAATTGAATCAAATATAATATAATTCTGAGAAATCTGTAAGCCTTTTTTTTGGAAGCACTGACTTGCCCAACATTAAATATTGATTGCTGTTTAAAAAGCAATGTAATGCATCCATGAGTATGAATCAAGTCCTCTGTCAGCGGTAACCTCACACTGTGCACCCTTTTTGAGTTAATAGCAACACTTTCGTCAGACTGCTTAGGCTGGGCAATGTCGGGTTGGTACTTGCTTCTGGCGAAAAATAGGTATTCAAGTGTCTTTCTCAAGAGCACAACGATGCTAGACCAGTACAGGATTCGAACTGGGAGCCTTCGATCTCTAACCCGATCAACTCCATGCGATAGCCAAAACATGATTACCGCTATACTTGCTCAAATCTCGTTCTTGTATTGCAGGCTGCCTCATTCGGCAAGACATTCCTCACTGGTATGAAGCTGACTGACATGTTTGTTGAGATTTGCCGTACCTTGAGAGTTCTCAACGCAATCCGCGATGAAAAGATCGGATGCGCTCTCACATCTGCCCAGTACGTCTAATGATTCTGTTTCAATGTCTGATAGAGAGTGGGAGATATGTCTCAATTGTCTCATTTTATGCTGTGATATGCGTTGTGTGCATAAAATATTGACTTTGACGCCTCCGAACGGCTTATATTGGACACTTGTGGCTTGAATATGCTAAGCATGAGCGTGAATTAAGTTGACAACCTCTGTGTTTTCACGCTTAAAGACTTTTGGGTGGACCCGTGAGAGCGTTTGATTTTTGATGTACTAGAGGGTACAAGAGAAGAAGTATAGGATGTGTTGTATTGCACCCCCTACCCCATCTCAAAAAAGGTAATAATAGAATATTAAGCCGAATTCTGATTGCTTCAGAACTGCTAATAATTTCCAGGTTACGTCACCTCACGATGGACATTCTGATTGACCGACTCGTGCAGCGACGCCTCTTCCATCTCGCTTTTCAAATCTGCAAGTACTTGAAAGTTCCTCAGGAAAAAGGCGCTAGTCGAATTCTGTCCCACTGGG
This sequence comes from Trididemnum nubilum, assembly GCA_963965965.1. Classification (NCBI taxonomy): domain Eukaryota; kingdom Metazoa; phylum Chordata; class Ascidiacea; order Aplousobranchia; family Didemnidae; genus Trididemnum; species Trididemnum nubilum. Next base: position 36,194,254 of record OZ014482.1, read on the forward strand.
CTTGCTATAAAGTAAGTTAAAATGTAAATCAAAAGTTAAAAGCCATGAAATAAATATTGAAGTAATGTAGTTGTACAATGTACATCAGTCGTTTCATATAACTTAGACTCCGTCTGAAGTTTTTCTGATGTTGAAGTCAAGTTACGAGAAATCATTTCGGTGCTGCTCGAAAACTAACTTATTGCTGACGTTTCGCTGGTTGAAAGCTGCTCGGACCTCCACCGTGTGAGGTAGACAGGTGGCAGGTTGACCCGGAATACCACAAACGTTCTGTCGCTGTCTCCTGGCCAAGGCATCTTGGTGAATAAAACGTAATTGCAACCAGTCAATTACATTGCTGAATGCTTGTATTGCTCTGTATTTCTTAAAGCCATGCAATATCTATTCTTTCAGGTCCAACAAACAGAAGTTCATGATAATGACGTAGCAGCAGCGATACGTGGCAAACTAAAAACCACTCCTGGTGTCTCCTACGCTAGTATTGCTGAGCAGGCCATTGCCTGCAACCGAAAAGATCTCGCTGTTAAGGTGCGTCTCTGAATCGATTCAATCATCAGCTCTGCTTCATAATGTACTTTGGCTTGGATAATGGATACTGTGGATACATAATTAATTAATTATTGCATTCTAACAATCTACAGCAAGCAATCTACAGCAACAGGATTTCAAAAGTATTAACAATGTCCAGATTGAAAACAAATCTCACATACGTGCTAATTTTGGTTTTGTATTTGAATGGTTTTCAGTGTGAAATGGAAGATGTATTATTTTTTTGAGTGATGAAATCATCGTAGTGGGTAAGGTTGCGGTATTATTGAGAACTTGGAAGATTCTATGCCATTGTTCAGCATTGCTTGCGTTTGCTTAGGCAGGTAAGTCAATTCAGCTAGTTTCACCATCATCAGCTGTTCGAAAAAGAATTCTTTGAGATTTTGTGCTAAACGTTTGGTTGGTTCGTTCTTAAAATTCTAGCGCAGTTGTTTCGAGTTACTAAGGCGCTTGCTTGAGATTGACAGAAACATGCCAATTTGTTGACGAACTAAATGCTAATCGCTGCTCCCCACTCCTTTCAAAATCGAAACTGAAAATTTTATCTCTATTTCAGCTGCTTGATTTCGAGTCACGTGCTTCCGAACAAGTTCGAATGCTCTCGAAACTTGGCAAACATACGCTGGCTCTGGAGAAGGCAGTGGCCAGTGGGAATACGGATTTAACTTACTCCGCTATTTCAAGTCTACGTCAGCAAACCAGCCTGACCGACTTCCTTGTCGCTATCCGACAGCAACCCACTGCGTATAAACTTCATTTAAAGGTGAGAAGCATTTCATTCTAGCACTGATCGATATTACGATGATAGATAATCATCGTAAAACGCTACCGTCCGATAATAGATAGTCATCGTAAAGCGTCTTATCCAAGGATGCAACAGCGTGACCAGGGTGCGGGTTGAATCGAGATCATGCGATCAGGGTTTTCGTAAAAACGACTCTACCCTCTGGGCTACTGCATTATTTGCTTGCTGTAGATTTAGCAAGTGTTTGTAATATCTGTTATCTGGTTCTTTGAGAGGAAAGTAAAGAGGTATCAGAATAGTTATGTTTATTTGTCTCCACTCGTTATGTTTATGTTTATTTGTTATTTTTATTTGTTTTATTACGTTATGTGTTTTATTTATATGTTTTATTACGTTATGTGTATTTGTCTCCGCTCGATTCCAAAAACACACCAAGAGAGAACAAAAAAACATGATATGCAGTATATAAGGCAGGAATTTTCGGACAAGCCGCCCTTACTAATGGCCCATATGGGTTGAATCTTGATCTGAGGCAAGTACTTTGAAGTGTTGAGAAACGGCGTCGCGGCGAAGCTCACTGTCAACTAACATTGGAGACCTTATTCAAGAAAAAAATAGGTCCAAATTGAGCAATCAACCTTTTTAGTCTTTTTTTTTTTGACTCCGGTGGAACAAATGGTGTTTGGTGAGGAGGACTTATTTTTTTCTTTCTTCTGTACCCGAGCCTGGAGTTTTTCTCAGCGGATTAGTCTGATATCTTTTGAGCTCTACGTTTTTTCGTTTACATTGTTGTGCCAAAGCTATGAAATAACTCATCCTTATCGGATCAGCTTCGTCGGCCGTTTTTTTTTTTTTTTTTCGGAAAGTAAAAGGTTAGGAAGTTCCGTCTTTCGTTGATTGGCCGGTTGGTTACCAATAGAAGACAGGCAATCGAGAACGACAAGAACGACAACAACAATGGAGAAGGTTGCGTTCAAAATCTGTGTTAAAACTATTCGTGCTTTTCTAACCAGTCTGATCGATCCTTCTGAACAAAAAGGTTAAACTAAATTCTTTTCAGCATTGCCGAGAGCAGAATGAGCACATGCTGAAAGATTTGCACGAACAAGAAGACCAGTTTGTTGAGTTGGCTCACTGTCACATCCGGGACAGCATGGGAACGTTCCGAGCGGACGAGAGAGTCGTAGCTCTGCACCGCGCGCTTGATTGTTTTAGCAAAGCTAGAGAAGATTTCCAAGTTAAAGTAATTTTTTTGTCATTTTTCTAATATAAGCCCAAGCTTGGTCGCAGCATACAAAAACTAATCATACTGTATAAAATCGTATTTTTAAGTGGTTGTTTATCTAGTGTTTTTATATGTCCACTTTTATATGTTATCCATATATATGTTTATCAAGTGTTTTAGAAGTCCAGTTTTCGTATGTCCAGTTCTGGTGCCTGTTTAAATGTCAATAAAAAGCCGAACCGAGCCTATCAGTGAGGATTATGTTACCAAAACAACATCGTCAGGATATGAACTCTTTGATAGGCGCAGCTGTTTCGTAATTAATTGCTTATTTTGGTGCGACTCTGCGTTGTGCATTCTGATATTAACCGAAGCCAAAAACAAGGTCTGATAAATGAACATGTAAAAACGCTAAATAGTGATTGATATTGGTTACGTTTACTATATGGAATATTTTTGATAATTGAATTTTTGTTTATTTAAATTTATGCCTCAGCAGCCTGCATTAATATAACGTATTTTTTCATTGCTTGTTTTTTTAAAACTCATGTCTGGCCTGTTCCATGGTCTGGCTAGTTTCATTTGCCAGAGAGAGCTTTAGAAAGTTATGCCAGTTGAGTTACAATAGGCCACTACGTTGGTTGGGGTGCATGCCAGTCGGCCCTGGCTTTTCGGTTCGGGTTTTAGGTTGACAGAATTTCGGGCTTAATTAAACCAAAATACCGTTGCAACACTTTAGTCCGTACCATTGGAAACCCTGCATTTCGTAATTTTGTGACATCACAAAAGATTGATTTTGCAAAATTTCTTGCAAGCTAAGAAACTCGATGTTCGATGAGGAAGGTAATATGACAAAATACTAAGCAAGAAGGTAATATTACAAGTCGACAAAATACAGCGTTGAGGTAAATGCTACTGGTACCTGTTGCAGGCCCAGGCTACCACAACTGATGCAACAGTATGATCGTTTTTGGCGTCAAATTTTATATCATTTCTTGGCTAAAAACATTTCCAAAAGTGGTCTAGCTTTGATACAGTAGATTATATCACTCGTATATTGTCACTGATAAATGCAGTTTCAATTGGAATCGCTTACTAAAGTACAATTCTATTTCCTTCCTCATCAAACATCGCGTTTCTTAGTTTGCGAAAAATTTTGCAAAATCAGGCTTTTGTGATGTCACAAAATTGTAAAATGCAGAGTTGCCAATGGTACGGACTCAGACGGATTGAATCGTATTTTCGCGAATTAGGGAAATTTTGGAAAAGGTTTGGGAGCCTCTCTTCCTAAAGTAGTTCTCATTTCTTCAATAAAACTGATTTCGAGCAGTATCTTTTTAAGCATCTATGCGCGTATAAGTACATTATTATTATTATTGCAATATTGTTTCACTATTTATCAACGAATAGTTTTATTTAGTCACAGCAAACTAAAGTTAAGAAGCAATTAATCGGATACTTTGTTAGACCTAACCTAGCATTTCGGGGTTTTCGGGGATGGTTTTGGATTTAAATCATTGTTTGGATTCGGGCTCGGTTAGGACTTATATTTCTGGGTTCGGGACTGAATTAGTCGGCCCGTCTCTGGTGCATGCTCTCATTTCTAGCGGTTATCTCTCTATTGACCGAGCTGTTTCTCCGTAAATTTTCACCAATTCTGAGCCTTTCTTGTACTGTACTCCATAATTTACCAAAAATTAATGATGCAAAGTTAATGCAATACGACAAATATGTACATTAATATCTCACTGCAATCGCGTAAGCGAGCTTGTCAACTTAGCGTTGTTTACCATAGAATGAAGCCTAACTCGGTACTTTGATTGTATTAATGACCAGCCAATGCTTGGGCGGGAACGCGTTTACCTCTGGAGCGGGAGGTCTGGGGTTCAAATCGGACACAGTGTTTCCAGCTACTTGCCACCGCTGCGATGTTTCTTCGAAATGAGCTGTGTTGCCCAGGCGCAATGACGCAGAGATAGGTCTCGCAAACTCATTACACATTTCGGCGTGATACGGTGAGTATAACGAATATTTTAATTTGAATTTTTTAACAATAGTAACTCAGTATAGTGTTTTGTATGAATTCGTCAGTACTTTTTTGCATTATTTTTAGGCAACTGAGGAGCAATTATCTTTACTGCGGGAACAGAATGAGTTTGAAACCGAATTAGACGGTAGCTTTGCGGAACTTTCACTCCATGACACAATCCACAAACTCCTCATATCCAACCAGCTAAAGAAAGCCGAGCACCTGAGGAAGCAATACAAAATATCCGATAAAAGGTAAGTTCTGTTTTTAGTGATAGCTACATAACTTTGCTATTCTTAAATTTCTAGGTTATCCTCAGGATACAGAATAAAAAGTGCTGGTTCGGTTTTGCTCTCTAAAAACTTACCAGGCTTTTGTCTCGAAGCACACGATTTCGGTTTTCAAGGGTTGGATTGAATTTGACTTTTGAATCCGCTCGCAAGTTATTGATGAATTGGATTTCAATTTTTTCATAGTCAATGAGGTTAATTACACACACGAACCACCTGTTTGGCATCCTTCAACCTAAATATTTATATCCCGTTGTATTGAACTGTAAAAATGCCAAGATTCTTTAAATTTCAGGGAGTTAGCTTTAGGAATTCCGTATCTCAAGACATGAAAATATTGTCATTTGACTCTGTCAAAATTTAATCTAAACAACAGTTATGTCTGATTACCAGTGATTAACTTTAAATTATTGCTCTAATTTTAATCGCTATTAAAATCATATCCGTGATCTCAGGTTGATTTTATACACCGTCCACACTAACCCCCACCATGGAAAATTTAATACAGATAGCAGAACACCCTGTACTCTTTGATAGACTAACTAGGTAGCTGCTCGACTCCATGACCGAGAGGTTTCTTCGCACCTTCCTGTTACAATTCACTCGACTACTTTCTTTATTGCTTGATTGTGTCATCAATTTTATTTTATTTTTCGTTGTGATGAGTTGTTGTCATTGATTATTATCTGGGCGAATTGAGCAAATAAACAACTTACTTACTGGATTTGAATTTAAAGATTAGAAAATAAATGAATGGATCCAACCCTGATTCTAGCTCTGCCCTTCATATTTTACTGAGCGACAAATTCTTTGCATAACCATTCGTACTTTAAGTGGCTAGTGTTAGATTATCAAGTTAAATACTTTCGTAAAACAAACTTCGTCGAACTTTCGTAAAACAAACGCAATCCATAATTATGTGTTGATACGTATGTGGCCGTGGCTATATGAACAAAAACTGATCTTTCTGCTACCCAGGTGGTGGTGGCTACGAATCACTGCACTTGCCGAACAGCGCAACTTCATCGAATTGGAAAACTTTTCGAGGAGCAAGAAATCTCCCATCGGCTACCTCCCGTTTTTGGAGGTTTGTTTGAAACACTCAGCATCAAATGAAGTTGGCAAATACATCTCGCGTGTGGCGGCTGATAAGCGGGTGGCTGCACTGCTTAAGATCGGGTGAGAACATACAGTTTTGTTCAACTGGATAGAATAGATGATGGTGATAACGCCGGCTGTAAACAAGTGGGCTAAGTGTTACGTTTGTTTTATAATATTACAAATTACTGTAGTTCAAGCTGGTGGATTGACTATTTCATCGAAAAAACTCAGTTTAAGAGAGCAAAACGAAAATGAGAAACATCCGCTCATTTTGAATTGCACTTTTAAAGATATTTGGGTTTGAGTCAAGGTTCGATTCAGGGTTAGTGTTACAGTAAAGGATTATGTGTTGGAGTTGGATCAGAATTGATGAAAAAAGTAGATGGAAGTTTTTGCAGAAATAAACATTAGATCGCCATGTAAATGTTATGGTGGTGTTCCATTTGTGATTTTTTAGCCTGCAGAAATTTTATTGCAGATGAAGTTACCGCAATTAGGACAGCAGCGTAAATGTTGATACAGATTTGTTTGCTTGTAGGAACTAGCATGATGTATATAGCTACGAATTTGCTGTTTTGTAGAGACGTGTCGAAAGCCGCAGAATTGGCCCTGCAAACCAAAAGTCTTTCCGACCTTGATCAAGTGCTAAAGAAGTGCGGTGCTGAACATCGTGCCCTTGCAGAGCAGCTACGTGTAGCAATGAGCCAATCACAGAAACGCTAGCAATCACGTGATTTATCATTTATTATTCATTCATTTTGCGTTTAATTTTCTGATTCGTGCAATAAATACGATTGAATGTTATTGTATTGTGTTCAACTTTTCATTCTGTTGATCAAAAGTCGGAAGATGTCGGGCCTTAAATTGATGAAGCTAAATGTCTTCAGTTTACTGGTACTTAAGTTGTTAGAAGTAATTTGCTAACCAGTGCATAGTAAATCGCAATTTTCGGTTTTGTATAAATTAGTCATAATATTGCATCACTCAGAACAACGCAAAGCACGCAGCTTAATTAACTTTGCTGGACAATTCAACAGGCCAGTTAGTCGAGCGGTAACGCGTTCGTCTCTGCAACGGGAAGTCCAAGGTTTAACTCAAGACACAGCGTTGCCAACGGCTCGCCACCGCTGCGACATTTCTTCAAAAGGAGCTGTTTTGCTCGCGCGTAATGACGCTGAGATGGGGCCCCGCAAATTCTTTACACGTTTCGACGTGATGCAGCGAGTGTATTGAAACATTGGTTTAGTACACTTCATACAAGAATCAGTAAATTTTGGGTTGCACCGTTATTAATTTTTCACGAGTTTTCAGCCTCATATGCAGGGCAGTAGGTTTAGAGAGCGATTTTTGTGGTCTCGGCTCTTTCGCTCCGGTTTTGGTCTCGAACCATCGTGGTCTCCTCGAAACTTAACGTTGGTCTCAAGACCGGGCAATTTTTTATACGCAAACAAACAGTTTCGAGGAAAGTCTTAAGTATTTGCTTAATCAGCTGGTATTTTAAATTGCGACGATTTAGTTTTCAAACATTCTGTTAATTTTCTAATCGTTTTTTGAAAATCATTGAATGGCAGAATGCAAAACTGTATTGTTTGATGCAATTACCGCTGCCGAACAAAGCGTGTTAAAAAGCAAACTATCTTTTGTTTGTAATACTGATTGATTTGCTAATTCACCTTAACCAAATGAACTTACTCGATGCCAATTTGAGTCAATCGAAGCGCATTTAATTGATAATCATACGTTGTAAACATCTTTATCATTTTAGCACAATTCACACTGTTGAATGGATTTTAAGAACTAAACAAAGCGATCAAGCACAGTAGTACATAAAGTTATGTTTTTTTAAGGCATTCTGCAGTCCCACCATATGATTTTAAATATTGCGTTATATTGTTTATTGAGCAGAAAAATAAAGAGGAAAAGTTAGATGAAAGATTAACAATTAAAATTTTAAATCACCAACATGAAAGTGGTTAGAAGATGAGGGATCCCCTACACGAGTCCTAAAATATACGAGTCTTGAAAGCAGTGCCGTCGCCAGAGCAAACGAAGTGAGGGGGCACTAAACTAGACCGAGCTTTTCCACATTAAAACTGATTTTACGGCTCCAAATTATACGCTATTTCGAAAAATTTGTATTCACGTCTGAAAAAAGAGACGCATAAGGCCGGCAGCGTTTCTTAGCTGGTTTGGTATGTAGCCCATATAATCGCTTGAAAAATCTGTCTGCAGCAGTGAATGCGCGCAGAAGCGCAACCAGGATTCTGTTAAACGGGAAGGGGCTTGAACCAAAAGTAAATTTTTTTTGCACAAAAATTTTCTTAATTTAGGCCCCGTGCTGAACAAACTGATGCAATTCAAGTGTGTCACGAAGAGAGGCCTGAGGGTCAGAGCCCCCAGCCGTGGGGCGATTTTGCGGCAAAAATAACGATTTTAACGCCATTTCAATTACATTTCGTACGTTTTTGAAGCCATATGAATAACTACAGCAAATTGTTAAAATTCAGAAGTCATTGAAAGAATTAAATTAGTTAACCACTTCAGCCCCCCTTATACTTAAGTTCAAATCCAAAACAAGTTTAAACGCTCGTAATTTTTGAGTTAAATTTTCTAAATGACTTGGCAAAAGGGGGCTGAAGCCACCTTAGCCCCTGGTTGCGCAACTGACTGCGATCTAAAAAGATTTTGAGTATGCTCTAAAAAACCAAAAACAGCTGGTCTTTTAAAACATGTTTTCCACGTTTTGCTTTAGGGTCATCATCACCAGCGAAGTACTGGTAACGATTCTTTAGGCTTACATTCCTATTCCGCGACACATCCGTAAAGGCGTGTTAATAAGACGGATTATTGACTCACATTTATGTATAGCAGTTGATGGCCAGCAATTTCGCAAAGAATTGAGAAAACTTCAAACGAGAATTATGTTTGAAACGCTGTTATCCTTTTTCCAATATTGCCTGTTGTCTTATCGTTACGTGATGTTCCAAAAACGTATTCTGTGTAAACCAAAAAGGGGGGGGGCACGGTCTCCCCTGGCCCCCCTGTAGCGACGGCACTGCTTGAAAGACACGAGTCCTAAAAGTCACGAGTCATAAAGGACACGAGTCTTAAAAGACACGAGTTCTAAAGTGCATAAGTCTAAAGCTTGTATACATAGTTTAAGTTTGTAATTTGTTTGAGATTCAGATACATACTAAAATGCGACATGTAATCAACGCGGAAGTCGTAATAATTGATTATTGTCTAAAATTGCATAATGTTTTTGAAACTTTGAAATTGAAACATGGCAAATATGTTTCTAAATACATGACAATCTTTGTGACACACGAATACTTCCACACGCAGTAGCTTACGCAGGGTTTTGAAAAGGGGGGGGGCCATGAACTTCAGAAAATTTGAGAAAAGAACAAATTAAGAAATTGTTCTTCCCGAGAGCAGTGCGATTTTCCGCCCAAAATTAGGTGAAGAGCAAAAAAAAAAGGTCTTCACTCAGATTTGGTCTGATTTTCCTCCCAAAATTGAAGATATCACGTCTGCAACATCGCCTTTATGTGCTCAAACCTTCTATCCAACTCCCAAAGGGAGGGGCCATGCCGCAATTTTGCATACTATTCTATGCTAAATATATTATCCTGGCCACCCAACGGGGGTGGCCATGGCCCAATGGCCCCCCTAAATACGCCCCTGTCCACACGATTTATATTAAGGTTCAGTGATACAGTAATGAACCCTGGAATTACGCATTGCTTGAAAGGGATTAATTTACTTCGACACAAAAAATTCTCCACGCTTAGCCCTAAGCGGCATTCCTTTGTCTCACAGTTGGATCAGAAATTATATTCATCAAAATGAGCATCGTAACTTGCACGGCCGTAGCCAGACACATCCCTAATTCGAGGCTAGTGGTTTGAAGCACAAAGAGTGAAGATCAAAAAGCAGATTTTTCAGTTCTGAACGGTCAATTTTAAGCGAAAAATAAATTAATTGTAGACCAAAAAAGTTTATCGAAAATTTTGTAAATTTTTAAAGCTAGTTGAGGGGAAAACGCCTTTTTTCAGTAGGAGTAACAATTTTCTAGGCGTGCCTGGTCTCCTCTACCTACGACTCTTATTGCATGTTGTATGAAGACGAAAAGTGTAATTAGGTATATTTTGACAGGACTCTTATCTGCGTCATTACGCCTGCTCAAATCATTTTCCGAAGATAGTTTCAGCGGAGGCGAAGCGCTAAAATATAGTCTTCAATTGACCAGTTGCCCAGTTGAATACTACAGAATTTCTATCACTACGTAGAAATTATATACTCTGTACACTTGTACAGTAACATGGAATACTGAGGCCAACTCAAAATAAAACGAGAACTTCAAACTCCTCAATTTTCTGTTTGGTGGAAGAATCTAACTTTGAAGCCCGTTTTACATTGGTGACAACTCGTACGACCGAATTGGTTAGATTTTAGTCGGGGTCAAGACGCAATACATGAGATGCGTCAAAAGTTTTTTCGTACTGCCAAATGCTCGACCAGGACCAAATGTGAAAGGCGCTATTCAAATCAATGCAGTCATCTGGTCTTACTTCTACGGTGGTTCGGACTAGTTCGCCAGTGTGAAATGGGCCTAAGCGAAGTATTTGGTTATTTTGTCTTGTTTGGATTTAAATTTAATTGACTTTTCGATTTTGAATTTCAGAATTGATCAATGCATTATCCAAAATCCTTTGAATCCATCTTCGGAATTTGATTGAAATTTCAATAATTTGTGCTTTCAGAATTCACCGTGCATTTGGAAGCGGTCGAGCTTCTCCTTTATGGCTAGTAAAATTTGCTGCTATGACGCGCTCTTTGCGACCTCGGACGGCAGAGTTAGCTCAACCAAAACAACCGCATGAAGACTACCAGCCTTGTAAAGAGGTAAACATATTGATTCAGTAGGCCAGCTACATTTTGACCCTGGTTCAAATTTAAATCAAGACGTTACCCGTTCAATTTATGTTCTTTATCTTGGATGTGCGACGGCACGTGGAGTAATGTATTACTTGGATTACTAATATGCATGTTTGTTTGAATGTTGAAGCTGCTAATTTTAAAATTTCATGTGGATTTAGTATTGGACACTTTGAAAACCGCAGTGTTCCTTAATCGAGCTGGAAGCGGAGCAAATCGTGTTTTTGCATATCACATTAAATTTATATCAAACGCATGGTTAAACATCAACGTGATTAAGTGTCTTGTCTATGTGATTTCATTTGCTAAGGTGTCCATGTGATGAAATATCTGCGTGATCAAATGTCTAGTGACTAAATTTCGATGATTAACAGTGGAATGATGAACGAGCATGATGTACTTGATTATAAAGTTTTTTATATCCCTTAAGATAGTGCTTGATTTCCTTCCTGCTGGAAAATTGTGTGTTTGTGTCGCAGCTTGACTAACTCGCAACCAATTTTCTCCGCAGTTAGCTGTAGAAATCAATCCTCTAGCGTAGAAACGTGTTGCGTCTGCGCGAATAGATGCACTATCTCGACCCAAAACTAGAGAAGAGGACCGTTTATTGATTCGAGATAATCCTGAAAATTCTGCATGGAAGGTGCATTCTGAATAGTGAGCACTGAGAGATAATCATGTTATTGCAGTATATATTGTTTTTGTCTCTTTCAGCTTGCAAACAAATAATGTTAAGAGCTAAGCAACGTTCCCTCTAAGAGCTTGCTTAGTGTGCCCAATTTGGTTGTATTTTAGCCTAGAATTTCGGAATTTTGCCAACAAATTCAGGTGAAGCCAAAACAAACAAAAAACAGGTCTTTGCCGCTAAATGGTTGTATTTTAGTCTGAAATCTCAAAATTTTGCCCCCAAATTCAGGTGAAGTCCAAAAAAAAGATCTTCTCACAAATTGGGACTGACTTCGACTGGAATTTCGGATCACCATGATTTTGTAAACGAATTTTTCAAATCTCAATTTTGCTTCCAATTGAAAGCACGTATATACCTTGTCTTATCAACATTTATGCAGTGCGCGGCAGAACTAAAGTACTGCGCGGGGGTTCGAGACTATCCGCGCAGCCGCGCGGCTTAGAAAAAGCGAAGGTGGTAAGTTATTAGAATATTATCAGGGATTCATAACTCTTTTGCAATTATGCTTAAAAATTTTGATATTTATTGGACTGTTTTAACTTTTCTCTCTTATAATCCTATACCAGGTACAAATGCCTCCTTGTTTTAAGGCCTTTTACATGGATCATTTTGCAGCACAGTATTTAATCTTAATATAGCAATAGCACTTAATTAATATTACTTATGTTTCAACTGCGAGCCCCTTTACCTATCCATTGCTTGAGGGCTTTCATGATCGTAAAGTAAATGTTTGCTTTTGTGAAAATTAAAATGGTGTTTTCAGTACTTAAATTGTAAAACTTTGCAAGGGGGGACGCTTTTACAGCCTTGACCAAACGCATTTGGCCTGCGAAAGTACTTCAGTGGATATAATGTAATTCATCACCGAAAAAAAAGGTCTTCGCCAAAAATTGAAGTGTTTATTCCCCGAAATCAGGTAAAGAAAAAAAAAATCTGCGCCGACAATTGAAGTGTTTTTTCTCGCAATCACGCCAATCAGGTGAAGATCAAATAAAAAAGATCTTCACAGCAATTTGGTTCTATATTCGACCGGAATTTGGGATTTATTCGTGATGGCTGACTCTTTTTCGTCTGATCATCCAGAGCTCAAATCTCGATGGGGGAAACCTAAATCTCGACGGGGAGATGCTAACTTTAGGTGGGGGGACGCGTCCCCCCAACAATTTAAGTTCTGGGTGTTTCCACAGATTTGTGAGCCAGCTCGAACTGCTATCTAAGAATGTTATCGTTCTTGTTGTTATACATGTGAACATTGTTTCATTGAATTATCTACTTTCTGCAGTCTACAAGCATGCTATGCAGATTACAGATTGCAATTTTCATCTTCAGCAGTAAATTCAGTAAATAACGGTACCGGTAATAAAACTTTTTCAAGAATGCAGTCCGGTATCTGTTAGCAATTTTTTATTCAATTCGTTCATGGGCATAATCCAAGCGCTTGCGACCGTCCATCTTCGCCAACACAGACATAGGCGTAGCCAAGATTTTCGATTGAGGGGGGCCAAACCGCAAATCACATGCAACGACTTCATCGGAAATTTTCTAAAGGAGGGACTTTTTATGGGACAAAGGTACCTTACTGTAAAATGTGTAGGTTTGGGTTGTTTGGAAGGTTCTAACCCATTCTAGAGGATCTGTTTGCACTCGGAGTTCTTGTCTTTTTGGTATATTATTATGATTAGCATAATGCGACTCGTAATAATTGTATATGCGAATAATAATGCGATCAGTTTACTTGCGACCTCGATGAATTATATTTCCGCCGGACTTGATTACATGCAGCTATCGCCAGCAAAAGTATAAACTTTGGTGAATTTATGTGCTCCATAGCTGAAATAATATTATATCATCGTTATTTTAGTTCTAAACTAAGTTATCCCATTACAGGACACAGCCTACTACAATATTTATGCCCTAGTGGCCACAAATGGAAGATCATAAGCCGGGGTGTGGGTTGGTGCGTAATCAGGCTATTGCAAAAAGGGGAGGCCTTGAACCTAGAGCTAAAATGTTTTCAAAAAAATGTTTGGAGGCATGGTGAGCACACAACTGAAACTCAAACGTATCAGGAAAGGGGGTTTGGGGGTGGAGTCGCCAGCCGCTGGAGCTAGGCCACAGAGATTTGGAGCGAAGCCCACAGCCGCTTTTTATCTCGAGGCAAAGCCCCGAGCCGCTGGCGAAGCCACCAGCCGAACTCCCGCTCCAAAATCTTACAACAAAACTCCTCTCCGACAAACTCCGATATCGAAGTGCTTACGGAAAAAAAATTAAGTTAAAGCACAAAATGACAGAAATTTCTAAAAAAATTGCACTCCGGCTCCAAATTGGCTCCTAAAATGTTTGGAAGAATGACACTCCGACTCCTGCCCAAAAGTGCGAAATTTGGCTAAGAACCGTCTCCAAGCTCCACTGTATTTCAAGCGTGGATTTTGGTTGTCAGTGCTCTGGTTGGCAAACTATGATGGCGACTGTGACGCAACCAGGGGCTAAACTTCAGCCCTACCCTTAGCCAAGTCACTTAGAAAATTTAACCCTAAATACAAGCATTTAAACGTGTTTTTGAAATCACCTTCGGGGTTGATGGGGCTGGGCAATTAATTCTTGCAAATAACTTCCGATTTTTCGCAATTCAGTTCTTTCAAGTGGCTCTAAAACCATGCATGCATGTGATCCAAATACTGCAGCGTTAAAACTTGAAATAATTCTCTTTTTTTGAAAAATCCCAAAATTGCCCAGCGACTGGGCTGCGTTGCAACAGTTTACTCAATATGTCATTTAAAATGAGACATTTTTTGTACAAAAAAATTTTAACTTTAAGTTCAAGCCTCCCTTCCCCCCCCGTTTAGCAATATCTTGGTTGTGCACCTGGATGGCAACCCAGTTTTGTTGTCGTGAACTTGCTGTAGAAATGAACCTGTAGCCAAAATCTTGCCCCCAGCAAGACAATTTCCACCGACCCTGAATCTCTTTCTATTGTCTGGGTCAGAGTTCGGATCCCTAAGCCGCGAAAAACGTTTTCTACACAATTGCATCTGTCGTGCAGTTAGGGTAACGGTTCACCACCATAGCATGTCTGTAACGTTTGTCGTAAGAAACTGTGTTGTTCAGACGCACTATATAACCCAGTACTGATCTACAGTATGCCTTTTGTGATGTCACAAAATTGCGAAATCCATTGTTGCCAGTGGTACGAATTTAAACGGATTAAATCGTTTGTTCGCAAATAAGCGAAATTGTGGGAAAGGTTTGGGCATTTTGGGGCACCTCTTTATTTCCTCAAGTAGTTTTCATTTCTTCAATAAAACCGATTTTGAGCAGTATCTCTTCAAAGAGCGGACAGTGGACATCTCATCACCTCACAGGTGACCACTGCTAGTCTGCTATAAGTGTTAATACATATTAATTGGGCGACTGGGCTTCTCATGCAACCCACCGCATGGGCGGCTTCAGATGTCTTTCCCGAATGAAACAGAAAAACATCTTGTTTCTTGAAACAGAGTAACTTTTCTTGCTTCGCTTTTCCGGTTAGATCCTCAATTTTGTATTTGTTTTATTTTTTTCAAAAAAGATCTGAAAAAAAACGTTAAAGACTAAACATATTAAAATGGGACGATGTGACTTTGACTGAAAAACCAGAGCCAAGACAAAATGAAACATTTTATTTACGAAAGGATTCGACTTAAACTTTTTTTGCAAAAACAGTACGTCCCTTTCACGCTTAGCGATGGCGCGGCTTAGTCTTTCTAATCTTCTTAGCGTGAACAAAGCTTGGTGCCCGTAGTGGCTCGCAATGTACTTCAGAGCAATTCTAACGTCATGATTCTAACGTCTTCCGCTCTGTTTTTTTTTTGGGGGGGGGGGTTGGAGCAAATTCTAACTACCAATTCTAACGTCATGTTTTTTGTGGATAGATATTGACTTTAGTTTTAATCGAAACGTCTCGTAAATAAAATGCTTCATTCTTCTCTGTTTTTTTTTTGTTTTTTTTTGTTTTGTGTCAAATATCAAAAATGTCAATTGTTTCTCATTCCAATGTCCACTTTGTCGAGTTTGAGTACAGCAATAAACGATGATGGCTGAAATGAATAACGGCCAACTCCATTCGGTTGTTTGTCATAATAGATTGCTACGCCGCTGACAATCTAGACCAGGGCTTTCTCTCTTGCATTAATCACGTTAGATTTCGCAACAATGTAAAACCAGAAAACACTTAGTTGCACATAAGTTTTTAAACGCCTTGAAACGCAGGTTGTAGCCTGCCATGGATCCCGTACATGAGTCTTACAGACACGAGACTCGAGTCATAAAAATATGAGTGAGTCCTAATGGACACGAGTCCTAAAAGACACATGTTCTAAAATACGCGAGTCCTAAATGGCACGAGTCCTAAGAGACACGAATTCTAAAAAATGAGTGTCTTCTGGACTAGTGTTTTTTAGAGCTCGTTTCCGTTAGGGCTAGTGTACTTCAGGACTCATGTCCGCTAGGAATTGTGTTTTTAGGACTAGCTTATTTTAGCACTCGTGTTTTAGGACTCGTGTCCGGATACCAAAGATGGAAAAAAAAATGCTGAGAATGCTTAACGTAGCTTTCGTCTTGCCACTTGAAACGTCAATATTAAAGCTATAAATGTCGAGAAATCATCGATTCTGTTAGAAACAAAGTTTATACTTAAGCTCGATAAGTTTGTTAATTGTATCAACTAATTTTTGTTACATTAATGCGAAAAGTTAAGTTCCATATTTGTGCAAATTGTTTGCAAAAAAAACTATAGTCCCGTAATCTTTTTTGGGCCGTTTTTTTAGACTCGAAATTGGAAAAGTTGACGAACACAGAAGTGTAATTTTAGTCTTAAAGCGGCAGGATGCCTCCAGTTAAACATTTTTCGAAGCGGTATTTGTAAAAATAAACTGAAGGTATATTATCTAATGTTACTATAGAAATCTGAGACAGAAAGTGTGATAGCTACGAATCAGATTCATAGCTACGAATCAGTCGACGAATGAAGTTCGCATTTTGACTGTGACGTTTATTTAGCTTGTGTTTCGAACGAACTCGAGTTTTTGTGGTGATATGAGGACACTTTTCGTGTTTTTCCTACATATGCATATTATTTTATTGTCGAATGTCAATAACAGTGACAATAATTACATACTTTGTCACTTTCTCGACATCGAAAAAGCCAAGCACTTTAAAATAATTGGTAAATTTTGTTTGATCATGAGATTTAAACTAAATGTAAAATAACCTATGACGCAAACAGGGAGGCTAGGGAGGCTTCAGCTCTACCCCTTTTTAACTACATAATTTTCAAAATTTCATCCATTAGTGCAAGCGTTTTACGTGTCTTGTACTTGACCTTTTGAGGTAAACAAAAGCGGCTAAAAAGGCTTAGCAATTTAATTTTTTCAAATGGGTTCCAAATTTTAACAATTAAGTTTTTTTAAATAGTTCCAAAAACGTGCGAAATATGATTCAAATTGCGTAAAAATGGCTATTTTTTCGAAAAATAATAAAAATCGCCTGGCGATTGGGGGCAAACCTCCGGCTGTGATACGATGAGTTGCATTAGTTTACTTAGCATGACGACAAGAGATTTTTCGGGTAAAAAATTTTATTGTCGGGTTTAAACCTCCTCTTAGCACAATTGCGGTTGCGCGCCTGAAAATGCCCCCTCACCAATCAAAAATCCTGGGTGCGTCCATGTAGCTACATGGACGCTACATGTACTTCCAATGCACAATAAGCTTTTTATGAAATTTTTTATATTTATTTAGGCTAAGTTTTATTGACACGTAATACCTGAAGAAAAAAATGGCGATCATTCACCGACTTTCGAGCGAGAGGCAATAAGTTTCGTTGAAGACATTCTTCATAAATAAATTCAGTGAAAATCCACATAAAATGACGTCAAGAGATGTTTTAATGACGTAATCACTTCGAATGAAGCAACTTGTCACCTGATCACTTTGTATAACCATGAAACCAACTCAAGAGTAAATTTAAGCTCCCAATTTTTTTTAATCAAAAGATCAACGATAACGTCATTTTTCCTGTCGCGGTCTTGGTCTCGAACTTTATAGGTCTCGAACCCAAAGTCGATACCGGTCTTGGTCTCGAAAAACTTTGCAGTCTCGGTCTTGATCTCGGACTAGTCGGTCTCGACAGCAGCCCTGATCATTTGTTCCTAACCTTAATGAAGAATAGTGACACAAGCTTATTCTTGCATGGTTAGAAGTCGTCTTGTTATGATCATGATTAGTGTTAAACAAATCAACAATGGCCAATAGCAATATAGAAAAGACGAAGAAAACTACCGATTACTTACAAACGCGTTGTACTAGAACTAGGCAATGTATTTGTTTATTTTTCCACGGTGAGGCTTACATTATTCTTAATTTGTTCTTAAATTTTGACCAAAATTGAGTCTCATGTTTCTATAAATTATTGTTTTTACAACCAAAGTGTAACCGACTAACAAATTTATATAAGAAACCTAATACCCTTGATCATTCCAATCAAAAATTAACCATTCTCAAGTGAAATAATTGATCGTTTTTTTATTTAATTTGTTAATATGCAACTGTTTAACTTCACTGTTTTGCTTATTAATATTTCTTACAGAAGATGAGGCTCGTTTTATTGACGTTTTTTGTGCTTTCTGTTCATCAGAAAAGATCAATCTTGAAAAGAATCATGTCAGAAAAAGGACTTGGAGCTGAACTTTAAAAAAAGCATTGCAAAACTCTTAGGCTGATTTGACGGCTACTTCAATACGAATTAATTTGCAGTTGAAGTCGCCTTCAGAATCGCAAAGTGTGAGAACTGCTTTAATGTATATTGTTTTGTAAGGTTTCCACTCAGAAAACTTATATTAGGAATCAATGAAGTAACGATCTTTTTTTGCTATTTCTTAATTTGCTTTTGCACTTTGCTTTTACTTTTTATACCTGATGTTATTTAAAACGCAGTTGCAGTTGAGTGACCTTTTATGAAACCTTAATTATGAATATTCTCTGGCTGCGTCGATAAGGTCTGACTGTGCGCAATAGTTCTTGACGCATTATTGCAAAAAAAAATAGCATTGTTGCAAAAATTGATTGAAAAATTCCAAGTCAATCAATGATAGCAATTTGGGGCGCGGAGAATGAGCCACGGCCGTTGGTGAAAAACAATTTCTTTAGTAAAAAACTTCTTTGAAAACAAAATGAAAAATCTCGACTAATTAATAGCCTAATAATAACTTTAAGCCATTGCTGGATTCAACCGCTTAGCAAGAAAAAAATAAGTGATGTAGAATTTGCACTGAGGTGAAGCAAATAAAATTAGCGTTTGTTTTAAGTTTGCATGCGCATAGCCAATATTTTAAATCGCAATTCCCAGTAAATGGATGACCAGTTGACCACAACTCGATTATAGTTTCCCGGGCCCGAGGAAAATCACGGGATCCAAAAATAGAGGCGGGCCTAGAAATATTAAGGGTGGGAAACTAGGTGAAAAACAAGAAAGGCCTAGATCAATAAAGTTGTGCCCCAAAGCGGAGGATTGGCTGACGTGATGTCACATATTTTACTGAGTGAAATAGAATCTAATTTTTTTATTTTAATTAAAAATGTGATGTTTACGGCTGGTTACAATTTACTGCAATAAAAAAGCAAATAAAAACAGGCGACCGCTGTTTGCGGTTTCACAAGGCACGCTTTAAATGCAAATAAGGTTTATGCAAAAACATTGTGACGTCATTGATCTCGCTCGAAATTTGCACGTAAATCAGCAGTTCTGCCCTTAAGACGAAGCAGTCTACCCGTTGCAGTGCTCCAGTCTGACAAATAACTTGCGAACAGAACTCCTCAAAAAGGTGCTTATAAAATTGTTCTGATAAAAAAGTGTAAGTATTTTGCCGCAAATCAAAGAGCTCGGTGATGTTTAGTCAGAGCAAGTTAAAAAATAACTTTTACTCCTTTTACTCAAAATTTAAAAACAATTTAAGAATAATGCTAGCCTCAGCAACAAAAATTAATATTAAGAACAACCAAAAAAGAATAAATTTTAAATCAAAAAGGAAACTAAATTCTGTTCTGTTCAAAACGATAAAGCTTGAGTGATTTTCTGGCATTTACAAGCAAAATTGCAACTTTTCCGGTATTATACTGTGAAGTTGCGCGCTGCGCAGGCAACTAAAATTGTTTTGGCTCTCGTTCAAGTTAAAATGCTTGCTTTTTCGCTTTTTCAATTTTACGAAGCTGCAAAAACAACAAAAACAGCGTTTATTCAAGCAGACAGAGCATCGGGAATAAAACAGTTCTACAAACATGATCGCCATAATTGACGTCGATGCTCACAAAATTTAAAAACATATAAGGCAAAAAATTGGCAAAAAAATTAAGAACAGGCAGGCTCAACTCAAAATTTACTGGTTCTCACAAAAAAAGTGCATCACTCTGTATAACGTACGTAGTTCCTGGCAGTTTGATGAGGATTAATGGGAGAGGAGCGCAGCGACAAGAAGTCGTACTCGGATTTTTAAGTTGGGTGTTCGATCCTTCCTGCTGCAGTTACCGACTCATCTAAAATCCATTGTTTATTTACACTTTTTTAAAAGAGCAATATTTCATAAGAACACAAGGCTCAATTTTTTATAAAATTTGAGAACAAATTCAGAACAAACTTCAGCGTAAAAAGCAAATTAAGATCACGGACCAATACAATACATTTGTTAGTAATCAGCAGAATCTCTTGGCTTTTTTTTATATTGCCGATGTTGATTTGTCTAAAGGTAATCGTAATCTATCACAAAAAACAACTTTTAACCCAGCAAGAATAAATTTGTGCCTTTTTAATCTTCATTAAAATTAAGAACACACGATGCTGAAAAGTTGTGAAAATGTAAGGACAGCCAGCCTAAATCTAAAATCTTGTGGTTCTTTGATAAAAAATGTCTTGCATTAATTTCGAAATTTTGTTTGTTTTTAAATTGTTTCACTGGAAAATATTAAAGTTAGTTGTACCAGAATGACTTCTTTGAGTATCAAATTTTAAGCTTTTTCATGTGTTGTTTTGATCCATTATTTTTTTAACTTGGAAGAATTACTGAAGAGATAATTATAATTGTAACATCTTATGGAGATGCTCATTTCGTAATTTTTTCCAAATGTTTGAGAAGCCTTTTTTTTCATCGATGACATTAGGGTTACTTTTTTTACTTTTACATGACGTTGTTTTTGACACAGAAAAGGGCATTTTATATTAGTTTTATCAAACATTTTTGAAGCTGACATGAAAAGAAAATCTGATTTTTGAAGTCGTCCGATATCAGATTAAAAAGCTCTTGGGATGTGGGATCAAGGCCGCAGAAAAAATTCCGTGTCAATTAAATAGGTTTAACCAAAGCATCGACCTATACCAAACGATTAAGAAAAAAAGCAAAATTAGCGGACGGTTGCTTCAGGGCCATATGCGAGATTCGTTTAAGAAAGCTGCAACTGCGTCAAGTGGCGTCAGGACTGCGCGCGTAGTAAATTCGCTGTCTTATTTTCAAGAAAATAATCGATTAAATCGTTTATCATTATCATTAATTCTAAGTCATATTTCTGTATAAATTGGGAAACGCTCAAATCTGTGAAAACAAGGAAATTTTCTTTAAGCTCTGAGTGATTGTTGAAAATGTTTCAAGCCAACTTGCTTGTCGCTACTTTCATATTTTTTGTTTCAACTGCATCGGCGAGTCACTGGTCAAAATGGTGGATTCCGGGCGCACTCAGGTTGGTAGATATACCATATTTTTGTCTTAGTGCAGTTAATATTTTTACAACTTTGAAATTTTTGCAATTTTGGGCGAGAGTTTTCATGTTTTGAAATATTGATAAGTCTAAAGAAAAATTTTGATTTCAGTTAAATTTTTGCTTTCTAAAATATGGTTTCAATAAACGCGGTGATTACTTTTTATACTAATAATAATGTAAGAATAAAAAAGTTGAGACAATTTTAAGGTAATTGCGCATATTTACGCATAACTTAGTGCTGCAGAAATTTCTAAATCAAACTAGAACCTTTTCGCTGATCTTAACAAGCGCCAGCAAAACGTTCTAGTTGTTTAAAAAGTTTTATTTCACCGGAAATTTTATCAAGTATTTCACTGATTCGGATTCAAATCTAACTCAACCTTAAATTCTAACTCAAAATTAACCCAAATCTAATCTAACCCAAACTCTAAAATTTAAACCTCAACCTTGATCCTGAAAAAAGCAAATCAAAAATGCGCAGAAAAGGTTCCTTATTTTTGTTTTAATCTCTTTAACTTAAAGTATTGCAGTGCAAAAGTCACTGCCTAATTCTTTTGTTTGATTTGCAGTATGAACTATTTGTGTGAAGGAAACTGTTTTGGATCTACTGCATAACATTATAGATTGATATAGCTTAGCCTGCTATGAAAAAAGCATTAAAGAATAATTATGCTTTGAATGATCAAAAAAAATATGAGTAAATTTAATAGCTTTAAACCGATCTGTCATTGCTGTTCGCGATGTTTCTGCCATAAAATCTGAGTGAATTGTTGGTTATGTTGTGGCGGTCAATGGACAAGACTTTTACGATGATTATTTCTGCTGGTGTTTGGTGGTTCGAACAAGCAGCAAATTTATCTGGACAAAAGCATGAAAGTCAAAAGTCTATCAAAAAACTTGGGAAATGGTAAATTTTAAGCTGTGGTGGTGGATTATTTTGAAAATGCCACCGTCGCTCTGTCGTGACAGAAAAATAAAAATGGAATTAATCAACTATTTTCCCAATACTAAAGAAATTTCTCAAACAAAAAAAAGACAAACTCAGAATGTCATTAGTGTTTTTTTGTACTAGCATTCTGCTAAATTTGCAATTCTGTTAGCACATAACCTATTTGTTTCAAACTCCGCTGAATGGAAGCGATTTCGCGCATTTATGGCTAAAATAATTGAGAAAAATGAAACAAACTAAATGAATAACTTACTATAGAAGCCAACAGTATACATAACACGAATTGCTTTTGGAATTAAGGTCCAAACTTTTGAATTTCAAATTGTTAACCATGAATGAAGAACGCATTTCGGCGATCAATAACAAAGTCTAATAATATTGGAGGCAATATTTTTTTTGTTCCAGTTAAGCTAATTTTATTTTCACGATTATCTATCAAATGCTATGCTACATCAATGCCTTGTCAAGTTTGAATTGACCTCGTGATTTTTGAAACGGCTCGGCCAAATTGGATTTTGAAATATGCATTCTAAATGGTTGGCAATGGACGAACACTCTTATTAGATCGATGTAACATTTTAACATTTTTTATGTGAAAAGCCACTTCAAATTAAGCGTTTCGTTAATCAATACAAATTTGAAATTTTCAAAGATATAAATTCAAAATTTAATTCATTTGATATGCATTCTTTTCATTAAACATTCTGAAGTATAAATTGATTCTATAAATAAACCAAAATATAAGTCCAGAAAAATCATTGGTAAAGTTAGGGCTGCCTCAACCCCAATTTCGCCGACCGCATGAGAAGATTTTGCGGCCCGCGACTGGTTTCGAGATGAACTAACCGAGAAATTTTGAAGAAACCAAAGCAATTTTCTTTTGTTTCGTTGGTCACCACCAAAAACTTCGGCTAAAATTACATTAAAATACGGTGAAGACCTTCGAATCAAAGTAAAAACTAAAAAAGGTCTTCACAGTACCGAAACTTTGCTTTTTGCATATCACTTTTTAAAAAATTCAAAAAACATCAGACATGGCTGCACTGAACCGATAGGCCGAATAATATTACTACTTCCGACCACATCCCGTGACCTAATCAATTTTTCGAAAACCCCTTTTTACTTGCTTCAAGAGTGCTTAGGACTTGCTCTTTAACATATTTTCGAGTTGGAGACTATATTATTCTCCTACTAATTATAATACTTGGACGTTTTTAATAAGGAAAGGAAGGGAATTATAAAATTGATTTGGTCATTTTATTAACGAAATATGACTGGAACTGGCAATAAGTGATTATTCAGTTTAACTAAACATTTGCAAAATCTCATAAAACTACTCAGTGGTGCGCTAAGTCTTAATTGTTTAAACTGAGTGGAATTTTCTTTCAGTTTCTCTTGTTGTAATAATGCATGCGTATTGCAACGTAAGTTTTTGTTGAAAAGTTAATCGCGGCTTTGCAAAACCTCAAGTAACAAAGAATATTAATAAACCCAAAACCCAATACATTAATTCGGTTCTTTACGAAAAAAAATTTAAAAATTGGTATATTAAAAACGGCAAGTTTTGCTAATTTTTGTTAAATACAATATAGGTTTAAAATTCCGTTTCAACCTAGACGTTTCGAATTAGTGTAAATTGCCATCTTCAGAAAAACAATTTCGTTTGAATTTCAAAATTATTTTACTGATGATTAACATTTACTCCAACTTAGTTCAAAACCTTTGTAAAACAAACTTAATTTTTAAGGCTGTTTTGTTTTGAACAAAACTTAATGAAAAATTCTTAGCAAAAATTTGTCGCACACCAAATGATCTCTGGGCAGTTTAATACTTCATCAACTTCTAGCATCAATTTACGTATTTTGCGGAGGTGGGCACGAGTAGCATTTTTACCAAAAGCACAGCGCAACAAAATACAGCGACGTTTTAACCACTAAAAGCGCAGCGCAAGATGTACAATTTAGTTTTTTTTATTTTCTGAATCACAGCACAACTTCTGCGACGAATCTTTCACTTCAGTTGAAGCGCAACGCAACTCTGCAATTGCAGAATGAGATTTCAGTACCAAGTGAAAGCGCAACCTAACTTCCGCAATCAAATTCACAAAACACAATACAAATTCCGCTTTTTGCAATTTTAGACGGTAAAGAAGCAAGTAATTTGCTAAAAAAGATCGGCATTTGACAATATTACGATTGAAATGAAGGAAAATTTAGTTCAAAGTATAAAATTGCGCTATTAACCGAAAAAAAAAAAGAAATTCAAAGCGCTGCGCTATTAATCCGAAAAAAATTTTGAAAACTTTGGTTCGCAGCGCAACTTCCGCAATGTCTCAAAATAAAAAATTAAAGCGAAACGCAACTTTCGCAATTGAAGGGGTTGCGGAAGTTGGGCTTTGCGCTGACGAGTTGAGCGTTGCCCACCTCTAGTATTTTGTGCACATAAAAGGCAAAGCATGGAATGTAACTAAGAGCCAAAATACAGCACTTCTTGAAAAGCGCAATCACGATACAAGAATTGTCATTATATTTGCAATTTCGCAAGAACGACTGTTGTCTTTATAAACGGTTTACAGTTTACAAACTAATTCATTATTTACGCTGTATATACAATATATACACTATTGTTTACGTAAAACAATAGTAATTTACAGTGATGTAGGATAAGGCTGAACTGCATATAAATACAATCAGGCGTGAGGCCAGAAATTCGTAATTGGGGTGCTGTTTTGGGGATCTAAGGGCGGAGTCCCCAGCGCTCGAAAATTTTGCCTTTTTTACAAAAATAACTTTATTTTAGGGCTATTTTCATAAAAAAATTAATGCTTTTAAAACGTGGCATAGAAATTGGCAGTGCAAGCTTGATTAAACTAGTTGCATAAATGGGCTATTTGGGAGGTGGCTAATGGTAAAATTTTAGTTCTTTGATTCAAATGCTGGTAAATTATAAAATCGTATATTTCAATAAAACTCACATGGAGTAAACCATTTCGTCCACAGTTTATAGAGAAAAATAATTGGGGGGAGAGGGCTAATAAAAAGAGATTTGAGATGAATGATTGGTAATTAACTAATACTGAACAGCTATCCCATTCCTAAGTTTATAGTATATTTGTTGGTAACACCTATGTTTAGAATTTTTGCACTAGCGATCAAATTTGATTGCTTATTTTTGTTTTTTTTCAAAGTTTTCATTTATTTTTGAGTTTTATTTTTGACAAATTAGCCCCCCGCTGAATATATGTTTCAAAAGATGCTTTAAATCATTATTTTAATCCATTTTAGTGCATAAAACATTCTCAAAAGCGCTATAAAAATACGGTATTTTTTATATTCTGCATTTTGGTCGACATGCCAATGGGGCGGGCTATAGACCCCCCTCCCCCCCCACCCCCCCCCCCCCCCGGCTACGCTACTAAATACAACTATGTAGTTTAAATCGCATTACAAATTCTCAGCGCAATTGACGCTTTCAAGTCAAATCATTTTCTTATTAGAAATTGCTGTTCTTCTTCGTCTAAAACTTAGTCAGATCAAATCTCCTGGACGGAAAAAGTATCAGATCTTTCCTAAAAGCAGAATAGGCAAACTTCGTGAAAAACTGATAAAAAAGCACAGCCAAAAACAAGGGAATATTCTGTTTAACTGTGTTTGTCACTCGCAATGTAAAGAAACTCAACAATAATTCTCTTCTACAATATAAGTTGGCTATCTCAGCCTTGTGAACAAAAAATGCCACATATTTAATTTGCCGTGACTCGAGTTCGAATGTACGAGGTATTATCGATACGCAACATTGGAAGTTCATGACAAAAAATCAACATAAAAGTGAATTGAAAAACTAAATTGTTTTTTATCACCAAGCTGTTATAACCTACTGCACCAAAAGAGTTATTTTTATCTGGGTTTGAATCTGCAAAGATGTGTTTCAATTGGCAACATTGGGATTTTATGGAAATTCTTTCAGTTTACCAAGTCAAACATACTGAAATTAATCAGGCGAAACAATTTGAAAAGATTATTTTTTTGCTGTTGAAGAGATACATTGATAGTTGTTAGCCAAAACCAGCAAGACAAAACGTTAATAGCAAGCGCATTGGGCGGATCGGAAAATAGCGTGCCATTAGACTGCTCTTTTCCAATCTTGTTCGAATGAAATCAAATACAAAATAGCTTTTTATTGCGTCAGAGCTATCATTTCCACTCTTTAAGAAATGGGTAGCCTTGAAAAAGGCTGTTTTACCTTGAACGTTTTCGTCCAGCTCTTTTTATGAATCTACGCTGGAATGAAAAAAAACTAAAATGCAGTGGTATATAAAGAGGTTGACTACATTGAAATTACAATGGGTTGCTTTTATGACGTAAGATGCTGCAAAAATCAACTAAAATAGTATAAAGTTAATGCAAAAATATAGAAAATTTTTCGTCGTACTTTGATTGGTCAAAATTTGTCATTTTGGCAATTTGATTGGTGGAAACATATTGTTTCGTTTTAGTCGGAAATGAGCACACAAAAAAAATTAATGTGAAATTTGGAGTGAATAAACGAATTCTTTTTGACGGCAAAGAATCGGCTGTAAGGAATTGATGTAGGTTGCTTCCAGAAGTGATAAATGGAACGAAGATCTAGCTGTAGCCGAAATCGAAAATTGTGCATCGTTATAATGTTTGGCACATTCTTCATTCTCTAATAAATGCTGTCCGATTGCAAAATCACAGTAGACACTAGGGGTGCTAGTGATTTTGCATTCTCGATCAGGCAGATTTTTCGTTGGTATTTTGTCACTTCTTATGCGTGTTGGAATGTGTTGATTAATTCTGTTCTGCAATCTTTGGGAACTTCGACCCACGTAGCGACAGTCACAGCGGCACACGTATTGATATACGACCATACTTTGTTGAAGGGAGGGTAGAACATCTTTATGAATTGCAGGCAAAATTTTTCTCGTTGTAAAAATAATGCGAGGTTCAACAGATTGGTAACATCGGTTGATAGCAGTCTTGGTTTGCTTTTCAAAATTCAAAGTAATTTTGCCAATCCAAGGGAGCTTCAAGTAAACTAGACACTCTTGCGGTCCTTCTTTTGGTTCACGGTTGAAAAGCGCAATTTTCTTGGACATGGTGATTTGAATAAGGCTTTCTGGGTATCTATTATTCCGTAGAATGGAGCTGATGTTTTCCAATTCGTGCTACAGTTTACTTTTCAAACAAAGCATCAATGCTCGATGCACAAGCGTTTCAATCAAGTTGGTTTACGTTTTGTAGGCCCAAACGAATCCCAACGAAAGTACTGTCCAGCTAAAGTAGGTTTCCTGAAAATAGAAGTTAAAAATCCCTCATTGCTTTTCTCCACCAAAACATCTAAAAACGAGGGCTGATCATTCTTTTCTTTTTCAAATGTGAATTTTGATGCCGAATGCATTGAATTCAGGGCGTCAAGAAAAGAAGCGCATTCTTCTCTGATCGAAAAATGGCAAAAGTGTCATCCACATAACCTTTCTTTGCTCATTCGATATTCGCAGTTTGTTCACTAATGTTCGTTTAGCGAAAACAATTTAAGTTTGTGCGGATACATTGTATGATGGTGAGCTCATACCTCCAGACTACCCCAAAGAACTCTTAGTGGAATTAATGAACACTGCCACTAAATCGGTGGAATTCAGCTTTAAGAACAACATGTACAAGCAAATTGATGCATGACGATGCGCAGGGCTTGGTATGGAATGGAACGGAAAATGGAATGGAACGGAAATTTCGGTATGGAATATGGAAGATGCCAGAATGGAATAGAATAGAAGATTTCAAGAATAGAATGGAAGACAATCTTCCATACTTCCATACCAATTCCACACTAGATTTTGCTCATGGCATTTACAGAAAAATAAATACGAATAGTGATAATTAAAAATATTAGGAAGCGTGTAGCAGCTAATCATCTGTCGACAAATTAACACGGTAAATCGGTCATGAACATTTGCGCAAACAGTGCAGGCATTGCATCATCAGATCATACAATATGTTCATCGCAACTTGCAACTGCATTGATGCTGACTGGCTTAATTTTGGTTTTAAGAATGACAATTTGTCCAGTGCCGTTGCCAGAGCAAACGAAGTGAGGGGCACGAAAATAGACTGAACTTTTGCACATTAAAATTGATCTTGTACCTCCGCAAATTACCGTATTTTCCGGGATATTAGTCTATTCGGGAAATAAGTCAACCTAAATTTCTGGGCCTAAAAACTAGAATTTCAAGCTATACTCGCCGTATAAGTCGACCCCCTTTCTTCTAGACTAACAGTATTTGCTGTATTTGCAATACGAGGATGTGCTGACGAGACTTACAGATGCGGAAACGTTAGAATTGTTTAAATCGGATGATGAGGAAGATGAATTTGATAGATTTTAATTGCAGTGTAAATATGTAGTGTAACTGTATAAATGTTTCTCAATAAAAATAATTTTTCAATGTATCCTGAAAGTCTACTCGGCATATAAGTCGACCCTGATATTTAAACAAACATTTTTGGGGTCAAAAATTCGACTTATACTCCGGAAAATACGGTAATTTGCGGAGGTACAAGATCAATTTTAATGTGCAAAAGTTCAGTCTATTTTCGTGCCCCTCACTTCGTTTGCTCTGGCAACGGCACTGGACAAATTGTCATTCTTAAAACCAAAATTAAGCCAGTCAGCATCAATGCAGTTGCAAGTTGCGATGAACATATTGTATGATCTGATGATGCAATGCCTGCACTGTTTGCGCAAATGTTCATGACCGATTTACCGTGTTAATTTGTCGACAGATGATTAGCTGCTACACGCTTCCTAATATTTTTAATTATCACTATTCGTATTTATTTTTCTGTAAATGCCATGAGCAAAATCTAGTGTGGAATTGGTATGGAAGTATGGAAGATTGTCTTCCATTCTATTCTTGAAATCTTCTATTCTATTCCATTCTGGCATCTTCCATATTCCATACCGAAATTTCCGTTCCATTCCATTTTCCGTTCCATTCCATACCAAGCCCTGCGCATCGTCATGCATCAATTTGCTTGTACATGTTGTTCTTAAAGCTGAATTCCACCGATTTAGTGGCAGTGTTCATTAATTCCACTAAGAGTTCTTTGGGGTAGTCTGGAGGTATGAGCTCACCATCATACAATGTATCCGCACAAACTTAAATTGTTTTCGCTAAACGAACATTAGTGAACAAACTGCGAATATCGAATGAGCAAAGAAAGGTTATGTGGATGACACTTTTGCCATTTTTCGATCAGAGAAGAATGCGCTTCTTTTCTTGACGCCCTGAATTCAATGCATTCGGCATCAAAATTCACATTTGAAAAAGAAAAGAATGATCAGCCCTCGTTTTTAGATGTTTTGGTGGAGAAAAGCAATGAGGGATTTTTAACTTCTATTTTCAGGAAACCTACTTTAGCTGGACAGTACTTTCGTTGGGATTCGTTTGGGCCTACAAAACGTAAACCAACTTGATTGAAACGCTTGTGCATCGAGCATTGATGCTTTGTTTGAAAAGTAAACTGTAGCACGAATTGGAAAACATCAGCTCCATTCTACGGAATAATAGATACCCAGAAAGCCTTATTCAAATCACCATGTCCAAGAAAATTGCGCTTTTCAACCGTGAACCAAAAGAAGGACCGCAAGAGTGTCTAGTTTACTTGAAGCTCCCTTGGATTGGCAAAATTACTTTGAATTTTGAAAAGCAAACCAAGACTGCTATCAACCGATGTTACCAATCTGTTGAACCTCGCATTATTTTTACAACGAGAAAAATTTTGCCTGCAATTCATAAAGATGTTCTACCCTCCCTTCAACAAAGTATGGTCGTATATCAATACGTGTGCCGCTGTGACTGTCGCTACGTGGGTCGAAGTTCCCAAAGATTGCAGAACAGAATTAATCAACACATTCCAACACGCATAAGAAGTGACAAAATACCAACGAAAAATCTGCCTGATCGAGAATGCAAAATCACTAGCACCCCTAGTGTCTACTGTGATTTTGCAATCGGACAGCATTTATTAGAGAATGAAGAATGTGCCAAACATTATAACGATGCACAATTTTCGATTTCGGCTACAGCTAGATCTTCGTTCCATTTATCACTTCTGGAAGCAACCTACATCAATTCCTTACAGCCGATTCTTTGCCGTCAAAAAGAATTCGTTTATTCACTCCAAATTTCACATTAATTTTTTTTGTGTGCTCATTTCCGACTAAAACGAAACAATATGTTTCCACCAATCAAATTGCCAAAATGACAAATTTTGACCAATCAAAGTACGACGAAAAATTTTCTATATTTTTGCATTAACTTTATACTATTTTAGTTGATTTTTGCAGCATCTTACGTCATAAAAGCAACCCATTGTAATTTCAATGTAGTCAACCTCTTTATATACCACTGCATTTCAGTTTTTTTTCATTCCAGCGTAGATTCATAAAAAGAGCTGGACGAAAACGTTCAAGGTAAAACAGCCTTTTTCAAGGCTACCCATTTCTTAAAGAGTGGAAATGATAGCTCTGACGCAATTAAAAGCAATTTTGAAATTCTGCACCAATGACAACAAATCAAATACGTTTTTTCTTGTTGTATTTAAATGAGACTGAAAATCTTGATTTCATTTTATTTATTACGATTGAAAATGATTTAAGACAATGTCGACGAGTTTCTTGACAACATAAATGTGATTCGGTATTTTTTGGCTCTGCTGTTGTGTTGTTGTTCTTTTTTTCGGAAAAGATATTTCTTTATTTTTCTGCAAAAAGAAAATAGCTAACTTATCTTTCTTCCAAGTACAACCTAAGAGGAGTCAAAACCCTTCACCCTTGTCGAGTACATCACTTTTTATATATTTTTCATGTAGGAAACCTGAATCAAACATAAATTCCCCCGGAATGTCAGATATTCACTTCCAACGACCTGCACTGAGATCCGAAGGACTTTCCGACAAAATAACTGATCCCAAACCAAAATTGCGACTAGAGAATTCTCTTCAATCTGACAGTCAAGAGTGGACTGAAGAACAATTAGATTTCTTAGAAGATCTTTTAAAAAAACTGAAGGTAATTTTTAACACGATTTCCTGTAAATAAAATTCCATGAGGTTGAAAAGTGCAATTGGCGTTTAATTGTTTTTAGTTATTAATTCCAGCATCATTATTCAATGTATCGTAAGCGCAACAACATTTCAAATCTGTTGAAAAAACAAAAACATACGACATTGCAACTCTTACGACGTACTGCATAATGCACTTTCTATTGCTTAAAACTTTTTTTTAACAGTGTTTCCATGAACAATTTTCAACTAATCCACTAAATTTACAGAAATGCAAGATTTCAAAATAGCCAAATTAAGTTCAAAAAAATTATTGCAAAAAGCGTTCTTTCGGGGAAAACAAAATGAAAAATAGAAAGAGTTGTTGCGTATGAGAATTCAATCTTGTTTTTCTTCAATACCAATGAATTATGAAAAAAGGTATTCCTTTTAAAAAGTGATGAAAAATTTCCTGCAAAATGGTGATTTTTTTCCTGGTCAACACAAAAGTAGCTGCCTTTTGATTATGTAAATGCATTGGCCAATTTAGCTACGTCTCCGCCCAATAGCTTACCTTACGCGCTGTGGTTTATGTATGATTAACAGAACCTTTTTTCGGGGGGGAGGAAACTTGAACTTTGCACGATGTCCATTTCACGAATGAGTCACAAACGTCGCTCGATGATATAATTTCTCCTTAACCCCATTCAGCTCATTGCAGCACTTCTAGTGAACTAACGGAGTAGATGTGGACTTTGCACCTGCCAGTTGGTCAAGCGGGAAACGCATTATTTTTCTGGAGCGGGAGGTCTGAGGTTCAAATCTCGAACTGGTCAAATCAGACACAGTGTTGCCAACGGCCTGCACTGCTGGTACAGTTTTGAAAGAAACTGTGAGTTGTCCACAGGTGTAATGACGCTGAAATGGGCCCCCGTCAACTCGTTACACGCTTCGGCGTAATACAAAGAGTACAATCAAAGATTTGAACTTTAACATCGCTCAATTCACTGGGACAAAAGCAATATTCTTGGCTTAACGTTAGGGTTAATGAAGAGTATCATGTAATTATGAATGAAAGAAAGTTGCCAAATTACATATGCCGTTGCGCACGGGCCTAGGCGCAAAAATACTTCTGGCTGTTTACATCGCAGCTTTAGATAATAATGCGTCATTTCGACAGTGAAACTGAAAATCAAAGATTCTTCATCTTTTGTATCGGATTTAGAAAAAGCTTTTTATAAAACTTATTTTAAGAAGCTGGCGTTATACGAGCATTAATTATGCAGGTAACATATATCAAAAGAAAAAATCGATGAAAAACACCTTACAGCTTATTGCTAACTTATATTGACAGCTTTAATGCTTTGATCCCTAATATCGGCCAGTTAGACGTAGTGGTGACTCACATTCCTTTTCATTCTTCCTTTTTCCTGAATAGCTTCTACTTCGTGGAGTAGTTGGAGCAGCTGATTGAGATTTAGCCGCCACATTTAAACGTCTTCCATCTCCAATTTCACTGGAGAGTAGCCCAAATTAGTCGACTTTCACCAACCACGCGTATTTGCGCGCGGAAACACGCGTATCACTTAATTGCATGCATTTTGCTTTTGCTCATATTTTTTTGCATTTATATTAAAAAGACATCACGCGTATTTCTGAGCAAAATACGCGTGAACGGTTAAAGCCACCTTAAGCGCTTCAAATCCAAATCGTTGGTGTAATTGACCGATCTTGTTTTGTGGTCACCTATAGGTCTTTTAATTTCCCTTACTTACTATTGGAAGTTTTTTTTTTGGTTACTGACAGTTTTCATTTAATTTGGAAAACGAAAAAGATAATTTTGATCATCTCAAGAGTTGAAGAATCTTTAGAAGAGAAATTCTGGGCTTCAGTTTGCGGGACGGTCGAATCTGACGCAGACTTTCCAACCATTCGTCACCGTTGCGACATTTTTTGGAGTTGCCCACAGGTGTAGTGACACGTAGATGAGCCTCAAAACATCGTTACACGCTTTGGCGAAACAGCTCATAAAACAAAGATTTGATTGAAAAAAAATGTTCTGATAAATTAGCTGTGGTTGTCAGTTCATTACAATGGACTGGGAGATACATTTAATAACTAACGCTGCACTAAACACTTAGACCATCTTTTTTGTTTATTCGATTCTATTTGAATAAGGTTTAAAGATGCGTTTAAGAGTTTAGCAAAATGTCAATTATTAAATGTATTCCTCCATTTGGCAGTGATCTTTCTTTTTAGGACCTCTAGGCCACTCTACACTGGGCGTAAAATTATAATCGTACGAGTGTATTTTAAAGAGGAATTTGGTACGCTCTTCATACAGCCTTACCATCGCGTAGACTGTCAGTTGGTTAAAATAAACTAACAATACGCTCGTACTCTTACAATTTTACGCCCAGTGAGGTAAAAAGTATACCGGGTCTTAAGCATTCCCACCTGTTTGCTCGTAAGTTGTTAATAAAGATGTTGTGTTTTTCAGGGTAGACCAACGGTGGACAAATGAGCACTTACGCAAGTTTTTTTCTTTAGACTTCCAGTTACTTTGTTTTGTAAATAAATGTTCACCTTCGCCTATAACTTTCCTTTAAGTATTAACCTCGAGTGCAACAGTAAACGTTGGTATAACAACTGTTTTTGAGATATTTTTACATGAAGATAAGCAGAACTACGAATATTGAGCTAAACAATTGTGTTGTCATTTAACAGAGGTAAAAACAGTTCCGAGATTTTACGGGATTGCAAATAATAAAAAATCATAATTATAATTAGCTGCATGGTTTTCGTCACACTTTGCGTAATAATTAAAACCTGTTCATAAATTTCCTGCTTATAATGAATGAGAACTACTTTTTAGGTTTTAGAAAGACATAGACACCCAACACGAGGGCCAGAATATTAAAATTGTCTGTGCATTTTGAGCAAGACTCGTTTATCCTTTTTGTTCGCTTTCGAGTTAACCTTATTTCAGCTCGCTTCTCTCTCCTATTATGACATGGCTTTGTCTCATTGTTTAATGTATCTTAGAGCTTGTAAGCTGAAGAATAAAAAAAAAAAAAGCGCTTCGCAGCTGCAAAGCCTTGAGTACAGCTCCATTCCTGCAATTTAGAGCAATAGGCATAAAATTTCGCAAATACTTTTGCTGGCGCGGCGTGACCTGAAAAAGTAAAACATGAACACAATCGAGACTCCTGATTGTGACATCACAGCAGAATTATTACTAAACAATGTTAGACTCCTACGTAGCAAAATAGATGATCGTTGGACGACAAATTAGCATAGGTGGGCACAAGTCCGTTAATCGTTAATAACAAAGCTAACTTTTTCATTAACTCGTTAATCCGTTAAAAAGTTTTTTCATGTTAACGGACTAAATTAACTTCCGTTAAATGCTGTTAACGGACTAAAGTAACTTCCGTTAAGTTCTGTTAACTTCCGTTAAGGTTTTTATCGCTAATATCTTGCAGCTTCGTTGTACATTTGAACTTGTTTTTATCTTGAAATTAGATTAGACTGTAAAATGTATCTTTCAAAACACAAAAAGACCACCTTAGCAATAAATATTTCCTTACAATCAGCTCAACTGCGTCAACACGTGTTCCAGAAGCGAGTGAATAAAAATAAATGTAAACTACACGCAAAATGTTAACGAATTAACGGACTTTTTTAACTTCCGTTAATTAAAGCTGAAAATAACGGATTAACGTTAACGGAGGTGTGAAGTTTGTTAACGGACTAGTGGTTAACGAAGCTAACGTTTTGCATTAACTTGCCCACCTATGCAAATTAGGTTTGTAATAAATCATTTCACAATCACTTTAAGCATAGGCGTAGCCAAGGGAACCCAGGGTCCCCCTAATGGAAATGCTACCATGATAAAAATGTCACAAAAAAGACTATTGCTTCTTGAGTTTCTTTAAGCATTTTCGCGTACAACAGTACACGCGTACAACAGTAATTAATTATAATATCGATCCAGGGGACCTGGGCCTCCTCAATTTAATTTTTGCTAACCAATTTAAATGGGCCCCTACAGTAATAGGTAAATGGCCCCCAGTTTAAATGGGCCCCCAACAATAATATTGTTCCAGGGGGTTCGGGCCCCCTCAATTTAATTTCTGCCAACCAGGGCCTACGAGAGGGGGGGCAGGGGGGACAATGAACCCGGGGCCCATCCAAATGACATTGAGAAGTGAAAGGCCCATCGAAGTCGCATGAGAACAGCTTGATTTCGGCCGGAAAAACCGTTGCAATTTCGGAGAAGACTTTTTTTTCTCTTTTTCTTTTTTTTGGAGATCACATCATTTCTCGGACCAAACAGCAGCATTTTCTCCGTCTATTTTGGACGTCACAAAACCACAATTCCGTCACATTTGAGCTGGCCCCGGGCCCACGTTCGGCTCTCGGCGCCTCTGCTGCCAACCAATTTAAAAGGGCCCCTACAGTATTATTCAAATGACCCCAGTTTAAACGGGCTCCCAACAATAATTTTGTTTCTGGGGGCCCCGAGCCCCTTAATTTAATGTTTGCCAACCAAATTAAACGTATAACCAGAGTGAAATTAGGGGTTTTTATCCCAAACGTTGCTAATTCAGGCCCTTATGTAACGTTTTTATGAACGTAATGCAATAAGCAGGGACGGATTTAACATATGGCACAGTGCCAGGGGCTCCGCGCTCATATAAGACTTTTTTTGGTCTTCACCTGTATTTGGTAGAAAAATATTGCAAAAACCCCAAAGTGCCAGGGGCCCAACTCAATGTAAATCCGGCAGGAGCAATAAGGTGGTTTGAAGGCGTAACTATCTATTGTACATTTTTCAATAACAATCCACCTCCACCTCAACAGTTTTTATGCAACAAAATACTTTTGAAAAAAATTAACTACAATAAGGGAATGCTCATTGAACAAATTTTTGACTTGAGAGAGCCTGGGCCCCTTGTCGATTATGTATTCCAATGAGTAGTTGTTTTCATGACAAAACAAGTATTTCTACGGGAAATATTCGTCTTGATTGTTATTTACTGCTAAAATATAGCAAGAGGTAATGTACTTTACTTCCCCCTATCTGGGCCAAATCACTTACAAAATTTAACCACAAAATGCAAGATTTTAAACGTGTTTTGGACTTAAATTGCAAGCAAAAGAAGCACTGAACAACTCAATTTTTTTAATTGGCTTTCAAATGTTAAAAATTTAGTACTTTCAAATGGCTTGGAATACGTGCGAAATGTGATCCAATGGTAATAAAATAGCTTCTTTTTTCCAAAAAATTACGAAAAATTGCTAAGGGCTCCGCCCCCATCTGTGATACGTTTGAATTACCGTACACTTCTTTACTCAAACACGTCTCTCAATTTAGAGATTTTCGCATATTAACTATTGGTTTAAGCCCTCTTCTTCGAACAAGTTCCTAGTTACGTGCCAACACCAGGCCACGGCTTCTGATCTTCCATTCTACGATATCTTTGGCCCCACAAAAATTCCTTTTTTGAATTTTCCTATGACGTCATTACATGTGGTTTGGGTCCCCCCAATCAAAAATCCTGGCTACGCCTATGACTTTAAGCCACAGCGTTCTCTGTTAGAAACGTATGCTACGTGAATTACATAACTTAGTCACTTGCCACATGAATCGCCTAATTTTGTCAGTTGCTTCACGTGATCAAAAGCGGTTATCGTAGGTCCGCTTCTTTCAATGCAAATTATGCATTGTGGAATTGAGGGCTTCCGTTCCAAGCAGGGCGCTACTAAAAGGTCCGTGAGGCCCTCAAAATGTTGGTGGTTTTACGAATTCTCGGTCAGAAACTTGATGAAGAGAAAAAAGTTTTTCACCAATATGAAGCAGAAGCTCAAAGCTCGGGGTAGTGATCCAGTCAGGGACGCAGAGAGCCGAACGTGGGCCCGGGGTCAGCTCAAATATAACGGATTTTCTGGATTTGTGAACTCCAGAACAGACCGAGAAAATGCCGCAGTTTTGTCCGAATTATGATGTGATCTCCAAACAAAAAAAAAAAAGTCTTCACCGAAATTCTAACGGTTTTTCCGGTCGAAATTAGGTGATCTCCAAAAAGGTCTTCAGACCTCACATGCTGATTTCTCAGGGTCATTTCGATGGGCCCCTCTCGAGCTCATGGGCCCTCTGAAGCCAACGGCTTTCCTGAAGCCCATGGGCTCCCTCATGGACCCCGGGGTCATTGTACCCCCTGCCCCCCTTTCGGTGGCCCTGGATCCAGTATTTCCATTGATTAATCAGGCCTTGGTTCCAATCACCCAAGAGAGCTGTTGCTGCGGAGTGCGGACATATAAAAGAAATCGATCAGTGGTCTAATGCATTTAGTGTCCGCTACTGAAACGTTCGACTCGGATTGGAATCTCGGTCGGGTCAAGCTTAAGACTAAGGGTGCGTTTAGACTGGACGCGAAGCAACCAAAATTTGACGTCATCGACAGCTCGCGAAAGGCTGAAACCGGGTCACAACCTTTCGCGAGCTGTCGATGACGTCAAATTTTGGTTGCTTCGCGTCCAGTCTAAACGCACCCTAAAAGATTCTTTTTTTCACGTTCAGCATTAAATAGGACATTGTGAAGCTTTCACCGTGAGTTGTAGATTGATGGACAGGTAGCAGCTAGACTCGAAAACCGAAATTTCCTTTCATCGTCTTCTGGCTAAGGCAACTTGAAAAATCAAACTGTGACTACAATTAAGTGCAAACATTTTTATTTTAATTAGTGAGAAATGAATAAAACTAAACGATTTTCTACAAATTATCAAATCACTTCAATACTTAAGATTGAAACGCCATGACCATTACAGAAAATATTGATTGACCACCAATATTAAGTAGGCTTCTTAAATTAGGCTTTTTCATCTTATGGTGATAAGCAGAGCCGTATTACGAGGGGCAATGCCCCGAGTCCACCACAAAAAGCCCCCTACCTAAAAAAAAGCCACAACATTTCGTGTCTGAAGACGCGATTTTGAGTCTGAAACAAACAAGGAGTAAAGATTAAAAAAACTTACTTAAACTTTTGGCACGAAATTTTGGTTTAACGAATAAAATTTGGGGTTGTCAAGTAAAAACCGTCATCATTTACTATGACCATTTGGCCCTCTACCACTATCTGCACTCATCCCCTCATCAATACAGCCCTGCTAATGACTAGTTGTGAAAAACCTCAAGTAATTTTTCTAAAACAACAGCAACAGAAAATACTAAAATACAGCGGAGCGTAAATGAGTAGAACGATTTAATTGATCACATTGCAAAGTAAATTTGATCAAACATTTTGACAGGACCTTTCAAAACTTAATTTGTCTTTACCTGCTGATGATAAGAAAAGCTATGTCTGAAAACGTCCGGAAACACATTCGATCAAGTATTGGCTCGTTAGTTCATAGCAAAATACAGCGGATTCATCACCTTTAAATCAGTTTCGATTCGGGTTCTTCCCCGTCAACGGAGTTGGCCGGATTTTGTGTGGCCAATTAACGCATAAACACAAAAGGATTACTGGTTTTGGATTCGAAACTTGAACTGGGCGATAAGTTGTAGTGTTCTCAAGAAAATCACTTAGAACCAAACTGACGAGACACTGGACAAGAACTGACGAGACCTTAAATTCGAGAAAGACAACTAACGCACTTCTTGACTCGTTATTTCGCTCCAGTTGGCTGCAAGGCCGAGAGGGTAAAAGTGTCATTTTTACGACGACCCTGATCGGATAATCTGGGTTCAACCCAAACCCTGGTCACGTTGTTACGTCCTTGGACAAGGCGCTTTAGAAAATCTTTACTTGGTGGCTTCAATCGAACAAGCAGCAAATTTACATGAAGAAGTCAAACGTGAACCGGAAAACTTGAAAAATATTCAACTTCTAAGCGAACGCGGCATCATCCAAAGGATAACGCCATCGTCGCTTTCTTGTGAAAGAAGGACAAAGATGCATCAATCAATTCGTCTTTAGCCCAAACATAATACCGTCTAACATAATACCGTAAAGGCGGTCCCGAAAGAATCGAAGACTGCCATTAGAAAAATAATAATACATGAATGGAGTGCACAAAATTCGCGAGTAGAAATACACAGTGTGCTAGTGTAATGTCCATATTATACCTAGTGACTTTTGATTGGTTTAATTTGTAAGTTCAAAGAAGTTGATCACTCTACCCAAATATATAAAAATTGCAAATTTTTAACCAAAATTAACAAAAATACTTAAAAAATAAATGGAATGCCATACGTGATCAATAATTTTATAGAAATTACAAATTAAAAACTTTCGCAGTATCAACGCATAACTCCAACAACACAGCCGCAAGCAGCTCACGTATAATGTTAAACTGAAGATCAGCCTACGATACAGTCCACGTTTTGGCAAAGTTTAAGCAAATGTAGTAGTATCCTAGCAAATGATAAAGCAAAATACGAGCTACAGTTCCTACTCAGGGAAAAATACACGCTAGATGGCTTCCAGCACGAAACCCGACATAAGGGCGCAGACAAAAGGCGCAGGATATAAGGGCCCAGAACATAAAAGCTAAAGGGCATAAGGGCGCTGGGACATAAGGGCACAGAGACATAAATCTGCAATCTGCGCTAACATTTTCGTGCTTCGAAAATAATTATGGAATCAAAGAAACGAACTTGACTAATAAGTATTCTTTTTAATTTTTAAAAGCCAAATTTTGAAAGAAGTTTTTTGAATTCGCTTCCTGCCTTGTGGGCTCCGCAAACTCCTCACACAAATTTGGCGGAATAAAGCGTGAAAATAAGCGATTTGATTTGGCTTCGTACGTGGACAAAAGATTAATTATAATTGTTTGCCTAACGGATTAAGTACAACCGTTAAATGACTGCGTTTGAAAACAACCGCTGACGTCGTTACGTAAAGCAAATAAACTCATCAAAAATAAGCATTTCTTTTTAAAGGTTTGTTCAAGATTAGTGTCCGGCGACTTAAAAACTAAGGGTAGTGCTTTGTGCAACAATTGATAGCTGGAAAAAGGAAGCGAATTCAAAAAACTTCTTTCAAAATTTGACTTTCAAAAATTAAATAAAATGCTCATTAATCAAGTTCGTTTCTTTGATTCCATAATTACTTTCGAAGCACGAAAATGTTAGCGCAAATTGCAGATTTACGCCTCTGCGCCCTTATGTTCTTGAGCCCTAATGTCCCTGCAACCTTATGTCTGCGACCCTATGTCCTGAGCCCTTATGTCGTAGATCGCTTCCAGCAATCACTATCGCTTCCAGCAATCACTGAAAAAGCATGTATAACTATATCTCATACAATATAAAGTGAAAGCAATATGAAGTAAAATCGATTTATAAAGGACACCTCCTTTCCATTACAATATTAAAGGAAGAAAGCAGGCAAAATTAATGGGGTGAGTAAAATCGGTTCAATACTATTAGATGAAATAGGCGTTGGCTTCATCCTGGTAGATCCAACAGTCCCAGAGATAATCCATTTAACAAAAAATAACTAAAAGTTACTGGTACTAAACCTATCTACTTAAAAAATTGGCGGTGCTCAATTATCATTTTCAACAACAACGTAAGGTACGTAGATAGAAATTCCATATGTTAAGCTGGTCCGGTGTTATTGAATAGCTGGTACATATCATGCCAATAATGTAGTCCTACCGTCCTAGCATCACGCTTATATTGATGCTTAGAGGACAATAGAATCGTCAGCTTTCAGCTTTTGTCGGTAATCATGATTTTAATTATTACATAACGTCAAGATGACACAGTAGTTGATGACGTCACTTATAATAAAACTAAAGCTAGCTCAGCATAATTTCTTATCGAAACGTGGAAGATCAGATCCACTAAAGGGCGATGTGCTGTTCAACAATCACGTCCTTACAGGTGAACCAAATGATGAAGAAAATCTGCAACATACAAAGGTACATATTTACGGCCGCCGAACCTAACACAAATCAAAGTCATAACCATAAAATCACAGTAAAAGGTTAAAAGCACAACAGTCTGTTTCGTCCTAAGCACCCGTCAGGTGCTATTGTAATCTGTAAAAGAAATGTTATAAACTAAAACGTCAAATTTCTAAAAGCTAAAACTGCATATTATTGAAAAACCTGTCAAGCTAAAACACTACCACAGACTGCAAGTTGGAGTGTTGAAACACCGCATTGATTAAAACATCGCTGAAAATATATCGCTTAAAAAATAAAATACTACGCTCGAACGTTTTTCAACTTGTATTTGTTTTTGTGCCTGCATTTCCCCGTAAGCTCTGATCTTTTGTTAAGCGCAGTACGTTTGTCAGCTAAAAGAATTGCGAGTTTCTCA
The DNA here is from genome assembly GCA_963965965.1 of Trididemnum nubilum. Classification (NCBI taxonomy): domain Eukaryota; kingdom Metazoa; phylum Chordata; class Ascidiacea; order Aplousobranchia; family Didemnidae; genus Trididemnum; species Trididemnum nubilum. Next base: position 36,235,954 of record OZ014482.1, read on the forward strand.
GTCAGGCATAAATTGCAGGATCGAGACCTGGGTTGGTAAGCAGTGGCTCGATCAGCAATAGACCATTTGTTTGAAGGTTCATGGCCAGAATCTTTCGCATTCCAAAACGCTTTTGAGAGTTCTGTCGCATTTCTTTTCTTTTGATATCTGAAAGAATGGGAGTGGTTGTAATAACGGGTCTTGAACTCCGTTTCTGTGCATCCAATGCAATGTTTGGAGGAGCCATCAAATGTGATCGAGGCTTTGTAAATGACAGCCTTTTCACGGCTTTCTCCATTGAGAGGGCAGTTCGCTGAGTTGCGGCAGTTGCTCGGAGGGATGGTGGTTTTTGGCTCCTGCTTGTTACCGAGAAGGTTTTTGTTGTGGCTGGATATAATTGTAGCCATATTGGGCATTCAACTGTAGCTGACTTTTAGGATATTGCGGTTGCATACTTTCCGTAGATGATAGTGAGGGGGGAAGTGCTTATCGACGAGCTTTAGGAATTCTTTGCCGATGTTGTTCTTGACACTTTCGCTAAAGGGGGGATTAAACTATACTATATTGCGCTTGCGATTTCTCCTTGCGCGGGTATCTGTAGCATGGTCGTCGTTAGCAAGTCCTCCATGATAACCACTTGTCTTTATGGCAACATTGTACGGAGTGGCGGCCTTTGCAAAATCCTCGCGATCGCAAGAAAGCTCAGATAAGCGCTTGGACAACATGCTGGGTAGTTGTTTTTTATTCATTGGCGGATGATTGGATCCCACATTGATGTAGAGAGGCTGGTCATTGGGTTACAATAAGGCCAGTAATTTCCAGATTTTAGGTTGAATGTAACTTCCAGGAGGTCGGTTTGGATGAGGCCTAATTCCGTTGTGATATGTAGATTGTGGTCCTTGAAGAGCTTCTCGATTTTCTTTCTAATTCGATCCGTTTCGGGGCCTGAAGTTGCTTCAAGAATTGCCAAGCCATCATCCCTGTAGAGGCCAATATTCATTTTGTCTCCAATGACAGACGATAGATGATACAGCATGTACAGGCCTACTAATTAGCACACTTCAGCGCCATCAAAGGAGCCCATAGCGACATCAAATTGTGGGCTGCTCTTTTTGGACCTGCACTATCGTTTGAAAACAGGATGGATTGACAGCAGTGCATGATGTTCGCAGTGCGTTCATCGACCTCAACATAGTTCTGTGCAAATTCAAGCGATTTTGTTACTAAATCCTCTGAGATAGATGGGTAGAAGTCTACGATGCCAAACTTCAGGAATTTGCACATGTCCTTGCGAGGAATTTTTTGGAACCATAAAATGACTGTTGAGGAATTTCGCCACTGCATGAGGCCGGTTGAAGATCGAATAGAAGAATTGATCCGGTCGAGCAGTTTCTTGCTAATGATTCCGATCTCGGATTTGGTGGGGTTGGTAAGACGACATTTTGGGTTATTGTAGAAATTTGGTTTGTGATCTTTTAGAGTTAAGAATGCCTCCTTTTTGGCCAATTTTTCGATTCTGTTGTCCAATTTTAAAGTTTTTGCAATATTTTTGGCATCCAAATTAATTTGTTTTACATTGTTTGTATCCGTTATTTGATAGTTAGCAGTGACGTTGTCATGCAGCAGTTTTTTGTAGTCAGTTATGCCCACTTTGTATAGATTAGTGGTTTTGTCAGCGGGTACTGAGAGTGAAGTGCAGCCAGCGATGCGTTTAACATCTTGAGAGAGCTTTGAGAGGAAGGAGTTTTGGACTTTCTTGAATTGGATGGAACGCGCCAGTTCATAAAGATCGGCCTCAAAAGCGTTGAGGCCTTCATGTTGAGGAGGGCAAAGTTCCGATTTGAATCCGAAGTTTTCGTTCTGGTCGTAATCGTCATCCGGTTGCGTGTCGAAAAAGTGTGCCTTCCAGCGTAGTCGGCGTATAAAACTGTCAAGTTTGTCGATGAAGCATTTCATGTATGTAGTGTTTAGTTGATGGGATTGGTATGTTCTTCAAGGAGTATCCGAAGTTAATTTGTTCCAAGTCCATGTTGTAATTAAAACAGTAGATTTAACTAGAGTGCTCAACAGGTAAAAAAGCGAGGAGCGGGATAGAAATACCCTAAAAGTCAGCTATAGTTGCATGCCCAATATGGCTATAATTATAGCTAGCCACAACAAAAACCTTCTCGGTAACAAGCAGAAACCAAAAACCACCATCCCTCCTTGCAACTGGCGACAGAACTCTCAAAAGCGTTTTGGAATGCGAAAGATTCTGGCCATGAACCTTCAAACAAATGGTCTATTGCTGATCGAGCCACTGCTTACCAACCCAGGTCTCGATCCTGCAATTTATGCCTGACTGAAAAACTCGCAATTCTTTTAGCTGACAAACGTACTGCGCTTAACAAAAGATCAGAGCTTACGGGGAAATGCAAGCACAAAAACAAATACAAGTTGAAAAACGTTCGAGCGTAGTATTTTATTTTTTAAGCGATATATTTTCAGCGATGTTTTAATCAATGCGGTATTTCAACACTCCAACTTGCAGTCTGTGGTAGTGTTTTAGCTTGACAGGTTTTTCAATAATATGCAGTTTTAGCTTTTAGAAATTTGACGTTTTAGTTTATAACATTTGTTTTACAGATTACAATAGCACCTGACGGGTCCTTAGGACGAAACAGACTGTTGTGCTTTTAACCTTTTACTGTGATTTTATAGTTATATTTTGCTCTGATTTTACTTTGTATATCATCGAGCACTGTTTCAGAAGATTGACTCTCACCAATTTTCAAATCGAAGTTATGTGAAAAGCAACAAGACGAAATTGCCACCATCAACCCACACGAGGTTGTTTGCACTCACTTAAGCATTTGATCCAAATATATACAAAAATATGTAGAATTAAACTTTATAAATGCTTCAGTGTATTAGCTTTTAGGTCGGAGTGGATGGGGTTTAAAAAAGCAGCGCAAAAAGATAAAAAACTTTTGGCAAGGCTAGTTTTAGAAAGTTGCTATGCCGGTGACTCAAGCCGAGGCTAGCGTTTTGAAAAGTTTTTAGCTCAGAAAGAACGAAAACAAGAATTAAAAACAAAATTACTCTGGTACGAAAACACAAACAACATCATAATTTGAAACTGCACGGCATGTTTCACATGAAACAGAGCAGCATATTTGCGACTTGCAAGAGTTGTCGATTCATTCCTTTGCGGACCAGGCAATCTGCGACTGTCCAACCCCACCAACGCAGGGCATCCTCTTGGGGTTTCATTTGCAAGTCTGTTGAAGTGCAAAATCGGGGCAAGATTAAAGAATTGCAATTTTTCAGCGCAATCAAATAAAAACCAAAAAACCAAGGACCATTACAACGGGCAGATATTGACCAATTAACATCTGCATCCCAATTAACATCATATATTGACCATATACTAATCTAAGCACAAAAAAATTCAAGAAAAGTTGAGCGGAAGTTTTCGCCTTCCCATTTTTTGTCAAAGACGCGCCATTTTAAAACTGCTTGGCTCGAAAGGTTTGTTTATTCACGAAACTGTTCTATCATTCTTTTCTTCATGTTTCATAAAACAAACATCGCAAAAAAATTACCTCATATGGGGGGCATATGATGGCCCAGCAGGTCTGTAGGCAGTAACAGTCGGTGTCACATTGTCGGGTGTTTTTTTCATGTGGCCAGTGACGTCATTCGCAAACTGATAGACCACAAGCAGACAGTCCTTGCACAATTGCACCACCCTGCGGCAGCAGTTTAGCTCAAGTGCGCTCACAGTGTCGGTACTTTTGCTGAATATCACCTCCCACGAATCGCTGCAAAATAAACTATGTTTCCGAATCGATTCGAATTATTTTCTTTTAACTCGCAATTATGCGGAAAAGAAATCGAAGGTTTGGGCGATACTTTCCGTATAAGTACTTTCGTTACAAACCGATCTGTGGTCGAGTGGATAGATGGTTTGCAACTGAAACGGTAGACTAGGGTTCGATTCCAGGTCGGGTCAAACCAAAGACTATAAAAATTGGTATTCACAGCTTTTCTGCTTGATGTTTAGCAAAAGGGAAAGTGTAAACTGTGAAGCCTCCACCGAGTGTAGCAGACAAGTGACAGCTTGTCTTTAAAACCGAATAGGTGTCTTGGCTGTCTGGCTGTCTTCTGGCCAAAGCAACAAGGCAAATAAAAGATGTCATCATTGGAAGCATAGCACTCCCACTAACACCACCTAAAAATTAAAGCGTTTAGTGTTTGGTTAAATATTCAACCACATTTCTTGTGTTAAAACTTATTTCCAACATTACCATTAAAGAACCAGACGATAATTCTAAACAATCCACTTACTTGGAAGTAGTGAAGCATCCCCACAAGCCTTGTCCATGACTCCAGAGCATGCGGTTGAAAACTCGAGTAAACAATCTCATCAGCCTGAGCCTATCCAGGTTGTGGCCTCTCCAAATTCCACCCAGAATCAAAGTGACATTTCCTCGGACGATATCAATCACCTAAACCAAACGTTTATTTCACATGATTCAGCTGAGACGTCAACGCGCTCGCTCCCTTAAAGGGGAGATCTGCAGTTAAAAGTACCACGATAAACAAAAGAAAAGAATTTTCTGGCGAAAGTTGGTGCCTCCATTTGCTTATGCAATTCCTTGGCCTCTCCCGCTCTTGCCAAACCAGACACTCTCTCTACTACACCAGGGTCCACATTACAGAAAATGTTAGCGAGCTCGTAAAGGTCATTTTCGCTCGCTAAAAGGCGATAACGAACAAAAAACTTAGACTAAAATGCCATTTTGGAACCGTCTCTCTCAACATGCGTCAAAAACGCTTGCTCGAATTTCTTTGCGAGATGTTACGTAACCTGAGTTACTACGCAACAAACATCTCATTGTGACGTCAAAAGTATTTTGACTATAAAATAATGCGTTCAAGAATAGTGCATATACTGTAACTGTTATGGAAAAAGATACTATGAGCCATACGTTAATATTCTAAGCTTGCAAAATCCTCGATTGATAAATAATTAATTAATGAACGACAGAATTTAATCATATTTTTGGATCAATGTAAAAAAGAACAGCTATTTCCACAATTTTTTAGAAACGGAAAGCGCCATTGAGATTGCTGGTGGGTAAACTTACATTTGAACAGTAACATTACGTTTTAACGTTTTCCAAAAGTGAACAAGTCAAAGTACACTCTTTTTTCAGAACCAGTAAATTTTGAGTTGAAGCCGGTTGTTTTTAATTTTTTGCCGAGTTTTTACCTCACGTGTTCTTAATTTTTTCTTAAATTTTGAGAGCATCGATGTAAATTTTAGCGACCATGTTTATAAAACTGTTTAATTCCTAATGCTGTGTCCGCTTGAGTGAAGGCTTTTTTCCTGCTTTGGCAGCACTGCAAAATTGCAAAAGCGAAAAAGCGAGCTTTTTGCAAGTTACCAAAATTTTATCGGCCAGCTTCCGTGTCTTTGCAGAGTATCGAATTCAAAACGGTTGGGTTAAACCACCACAAAATAAAGCGCTGAAACAGAACCACTCACCTTTCTTCGCTTAGCAGAATCCAACTTGACAAGCCAGTATCTTGCCAGCAAAGGTTTGTGTTCTTTCCATTTGGAATAGATCTGAAATGTCAATACCAATAAAAAATTTGCAAGACAAGTTTAAAATCATCATATAAGAGCCGCTGAATTAACTTCTTAGGTTGGTTGGAATCACCTGCACTTATCTGTGAACGAAAGCATGGTCTGCGCAATACAGTGTGATCAGTTTCAGCACTTACTGGTTGCAGTGGTTGCATGGGCGTAGCCAAGGGGGGAGGGGCAGGGCCCCCCCAATTGAAATGCCACCAAAGATTAAAATGTGACAAAAAGCCCATTGTTTCTTCAGTTTCAGTTTTTTTTTTAGCATTTTTCGTGTACAACAGTACACATGTACCACAGTAATTAAAAATAATATTGACGACCAGGGGGCCCGGCCTCTACTCAAATCAATTTTTGCCAACCAATTTAAATGTATAACCCGGGTGAAATTAAGGGTTATTCTAAAAGTTGCTACCTCAGGCCCTCATCTAACCTTTTTATGAACGTAATGCAATAATCAGGGCAGAATTTACTACATGACACAGTACCAGGGGTCCCGTTCTCAGATGGTAAGACTTTTTTTGGTCTTCACCTATATTTGGCAGGAAGATGTTGTAAAAATCTCCGAAGTGCCAGGGGCCCCGCGCAACGTAAATCCAGCCCGGGCAATAACATGGTCAGTAGGCGGAACCATCTATTGTACTATTTTTCAATAACAATTAACCTCACCTAGCCAGTTTTACGCGATGAAGTACTTTTAAAAAATTAGCAAGGGAAAATGCACATTGAGCAAATTATTGAATTTCAATTGAGGGGGCTGGGCCCCCTGGCCGTACGTGTGCTCTTCAAATGATTATTTTCATGACAAAACAAAAATCTCCAAGGAAAATTTTGAAGTGAATTATTATTTACTGCTCAAATATTGCAGGAGGCAATGTACCTTGCTTCCCCTACCTGGGCCAAATCACTTACAAAATTTAACCCCAAAATGCAAGATTTTAAACGTGTTTTGGACTTAAATTGCAAGTAAAAGGAGGATTAAACAATTTAATTGTTTTAATTGGCTTTCAAATATTAAAAATCTAGTTCTTTCAAATGACTCTGAACACGTGCGAAATGTGGATCCAATGGTATATTAAAATAGCCTTTTTCCAAATTACAAAAAATCATCCAGCGGCTAGGGCTCGCCCCCAAACCCCCATAGTCTCCGACGGAGCCCTCTAGACCCCCGTCTGTGATACGTTTGAGTTACACTAGTTTACTCAACGCGTCTCCCAATTCAGACATTTCCAGTTTTTAACTTTTGGTTCATGTTCTCTCTCTCTCTCTAGCAAAATTCTGGTTAAGTGCCAAACACAGGCCAAGGCTTCTGATCTTCCATTCTACAATATCTTTGTCCCACAAAAAATTTCTCTTTCGAAAATTTGGTTACGTCATTGCATGCGATTTATGGTTTGGCCCCTCCCCCCAATCAAAACCCTGGCTACGCTTCTGAGAGGTTGCCTCTTATAAGCCGTTGAATGGGCGGATTTGCTAGAACGGAATTTAAACTTTGTTGAAATGATAAAATAATCCAAATTCGGTAACAGCAGAAGGTTTCAAGTATGCATCAAAAGTATATGGTTCACAACAAAGCCTTTTCCAAAAAGCTCCCCTTTCAACCTTTCCAGTATAACCAAAACAAAGTTCGTTGAAAGTACAAAAAATATTTCGGAACCCAAATTATAATTTCGCTTAGTTTACCAACCGTTAAACCTATTTACATGTTTTAACCAGTTCTTAACTAACCAACACCCTCGAAAAATAAACTATAAAACGCAGTTTTATGGTTATGAAAAAGAGCAAACGTACCTTTTCTAAACAAGCAGCAGCTTCTCTGTCGTTCTTTCCAGGAAATTTAATGCGAGTTTTCTCCAAAGCCAAAAGCGCTTGTTCCGTTCGTTCGATTTCGCGGTCCAGTGACGCCGTTGTCACCGACCGACGTTGGGAGACGCCGCGAGGTGACAGGAACGATGAAGATGCAGCAAAGGTATGGGTAGGAGTTAGGGGGAGCTTGGTTTCGACCGCCCGAGACCTCCTTTGAAAATTTCCCATTAAATAAATATAAACCCTTATAACTGCTGTTCTTGCTAAAATTTGAGAAACGTTCTTGAAAATGACTGAAAATACCGGAACAAATCGCACGTAATTCAACATCGAAAAATAATTTTTAACGTTATGCCTGTCAAGACCTGGTCCCATTGCAATAAGCATGGGTGTCAGCCATTAAGAGTAGAAAGATCCAACGCGGATGAGCTTTAACCCGGGGCTTAACAAAACTTTAGTGGGCAATATTAGATATATAGTCTGGCAATTGCCATAAATACGAAGTGGTTCTAGGATCACCTCTTTAAACCTTTAAACTTTTTGAGTTTAATTATTTTATGCAAATGAATTTTAAGTTTTTTGAAGATACATAATTTGTTAATTTGCGGATTAACTTAATCTTCGTTGGTGCATTCCACTCAAAGAATAACAATCACCAACGTTGGCAGGGATGTTGAACGTCTTTCTTTAGCTGACTTCACTACACGAGGACGCCTTTCCAATAATTCTGAGGGTTTTTGGCGAACCGGAGTAGAAGGAATTTTCTTTTTTCTTGCGGCACGGAATAATTCTTCCTAAACGTTAATTTCAAATAACACCAGCAATGTCAAAGTTTCGAAATTAAATTTGTTCTTTGCAAATATGTTTGTAGTTGTAATCACATCTTATTCACCAAGTCGCGTTGGCCAGGAAACAGCGAAGGGATCATTCGGTCTTCGAGACAAACTGCCACCTGCCCACCTGTCTACCACACACGCTGGAGGCTTCATATTGTCCCTTCAATCGCTGAACGTCAAGTAGAGAAGCTGTAAATACCATTTTTATAGTCTTTGGTTTGACCCAACCGGGAATCGAAGCCAAGTCTTTCGTTTGAGTAGCAGACGCTCTATCTACTCGACCACTGATCGGCTTGACTTTCTTTTCATTCTCACTTTTATATGAAATGAGAACTAAAGGAGCGTTCTCGAAAATTGTTTCTGAAAAGATAAAAATTAATGAACCACCCCAGGAGTTACGCCACAAGTCTCTCATGATCGCTTACTTACAAAATATAGCAGCCTAGTACAACTGCTGTTTCAAAGAATATCACCTTTCACCAGTTACGCCTAAATGGACTTATCAGGCCTCAATAGTTTGCAGTACTGAATAGCAACACTGTAGTCATGGAAACCTATAGTCATGGAAACCTAATTACACACTGTAGTCATGGAAACCTAATTACACATTTTTTTTCGCAAAACCCTGTAAAGTTTGGGCTGAGACCAGTAGCGTAGACAGGTGGGGGGCGGGAGGGCTAAGCTCCCCCATTGGCCTGAAAAGTATGCAAAATAGCCTGTTTTTAGTGCTTATGAGGCCGACTTTTGCTCCAAAAATGAAAACAGCCCCCCCAATGGGATTGGCGAGCAGAAGTTGCGAAGGACTTGCTGTTATTTGGACCAGAAAAGTTGAGTTTTTTTTTTTTGTTTTTTTTTCTGGATCTCACCTGAACTTGGTCAGGAAAACTGACTGAATTTCGGGTGAAGACCTTTTCTTGTTTTGTTTTTTTGTTAAAGGTCACCTAATTTCGGCCGGAAAAACCGATTCAATTTTAGTAAAGACCTTTTTTTTTCTTTTTTTTGGAGATCACCTGATTTTGACAGAAAAACCGCCTTAATCTGATGAAAATTTGGGTCAAGTGTGTTTGCTGTTGATTCCATCAGCTTCCAAAAAAGCCCCCACCCCCTCTTTGCGAATTTCTGGCTATGCGCCAGGTTGAGGCTGGCTGTTCTTAAAGTTTCGAAACTTTCAGCCTCATTTAATTTTAATTTTTTTTTTTTTTAATTTCATTGAATAATTAAGAGATACAAATTCATTCTTGTTAAAAGTTGGCTTATGCTACTGATCGCGAGTATTGAAAATAATCTTTAAACAGATAACAACCGCAATATAGAAAAACAGGCAAAAGCTCCGCTGATTAATTTCAATTTTTTTGCACCGACGAATGCATTTAAGATTTCTTTTCCTAGTTGCGAGAAAACCACAGTACAGGACACTAGCTACGATCGTTAAAATCTGGATTATCAAAATTTTCAAAGGTGACTGAGAATTGAACCACCTCTGATGACGAGTCGTCCGATGATGTTGATGATGACGAATCGCTGTGATTCTTCTTTGTTCGGCGACGGGTAGCGGGGCTGATCGTGGGCATACTGGAGAGTGGTTGTAAAGGTTTGGGTACGAACCCCTCCTCAGCTTCACATTGTTCAATCAAATCCATTAGCTCTTCCATCTAAAAAAATTCTTTATTTTGTACAATTGCTTAGCAGTCGATTTTCATAGATTGTGTGACCAAATGAAATTGCATTGCCATGCTTTCATGTTCATTAAAGGTTTATCCTATTGACGTCATCAAGCTTAGTCATAATATTAAGTGGAACATGAAAATGCGATTATGTCTCGCAAGCGTGATTTAATACATGTTTTGATGTAGCGGCGACCGTGCAATCAATACTTAAGTAATAGATTAGTCTTGATAAATACATCAAAATAAAGCAAAACAAGTGCTTAATTTTTTCTTTTTAAACTAATTGGGTGAACTTTAAATTTTATTGGCCTGCAAAACAAGCCTGTATATTAGAATCAGTATCTTTCGCATAGTTAAACGCACAACTGTCCGAACTTCTTTGAGCTGTGGCGCACTTGCGAAGTCTGGAATTTATCGTAGCACTTCAGCTTACTCTTATTAAGTTTTACAATGGGATAAGCAGGAATTTTTAAAAGCAACCGTGAGTCAGATGCGGATCACATGCAAAGGATCTTGGGTACGTATCCCCTATTTTAGGATTATTTTTGTTCAAGTTTCTGCTTATGAGCCATATGGTTATCAATGGAGAACACAGAGAATCGAATCCAGACCGTAGAGGCACCAGATGACAATTTTGTGAATACGACTCATAGGTGGATCTTTCAATACTTTTACATTTATCTTTAAACCATATGGCACTAATAATTTAGATATTTATGAGAGTCAATGGATGCATAAACTCAAAGCTAAAATTAACATAAACAAAACCACATTCTCTGCAATAGAGTTTCGTTGTTGTACAATACACCGTTGCACTTTTTTATCTTTTATTACTGTTGAATCTACTGCTGCACTTTTCTGACTCACAATACAGCGCTTTAACACAATTTTTACGCCACAGTTTTTAGTAGAAGTTGTTGCAGTTTTTTCACCAGTTTTCGCTGGTAATTTTAATTTCCAAACGTTTTCTGACAATAGTCCTTTGGAGACCGAAATCGATTTTAACATTTGTTTTAATATATTGATTTTAAACTATTTGATTAAGTTTGCAAAAGCGCCGATTGCTCCGCTTGCTTATGAGCTATAGCCTATGGTCCACCAGAAGTGCAAGAAAAAAACTAAATACGTATGAAAGCACCAAGACGAATAGTAACTAGGTTTTGCCGACAAAGCAGTTATAACCATTGAGCAATAGAGTAGTAAATACAACTAACCCTCCTTGCTATTAAAGGCCTTGGCTTGCAATTTTCAAGACAGCCAAAGTAAGCAATCACTGGAAGTCTGTCCAACCACTACCTGCTGGAATCACAGTTGTAATTCGGGCCGGGTTTTGAGGTTGGGTTGGGGCTTAAAGGTTGACGAAATGTCGGACTTAATTTGAGGCCAATACGTGTCTTGTGTTTTAGGTGTTATAAAAACAATCCAAATAACTTAGTAACACTGAATGATGACTTCATTTGAGCTTCAATAATGTACACTTTGTACAGTTATTATTATTGCATCACAATTTGCCCACAAGTACTTTTATGTCATCACAACAAACTAACGTCATTTTAAGCAAAGTAGCAATTAAACCTAGATTTTGTTTCGGTATTTTTTAGGTCCGAGCCTGAACTAGTACGCCCGTCTATAAGTCTGTTTTGAACATCTACTACAATAAATTAAACGTGGTCGAGAGCCTTCACCATAGTTATTTCTACTTACCATTACGTTTATTTTTAAGCGGTTAATATAACCTGCTAAGCTACCCCATTCCCCTGTATATGCGCTTTTCGTAATTGCTGCAAAACTGTACTCTTTTTGATTAAAGCTGGGTGGGATGATAACTGAGTTAAACTAACCAATAACAAATGCTCAATCACTTCGAATCATTTTTGCAAAGCATTAATAAAACCATTTGTAAACTGCAATATCTTGATGTCCTTCATGGTCGACTCCTGGGAAGCCATGTCAACTTCCACTTGTTTTAAAACCATTTGTTTTAAAAGATATGCCTGTTGCTGAGCTCAGAAATCCATATTTTTCATTGTTTGATATATTTTCGCGGCACATCTCAGACTCTCCGTCTACAGGACTCACAGCATGAAAATTTCCGGGTAAACGTATGAAATCGTGTAATTTCCGCCTTTCCTCACTCCACTTGTTTCTTTGTGTAACGTTTCTTGTGCATTGTTGGGGTGATCAAAATAAAAAAAATGAAGAAATCAGAGATAACTTTAAAAACCTGAACGTTGATACTGCTTGGCAGTTGGCAGATGATGTGGCAGGCAGCTGTAACCAAAAGCAACCCGAGTCTTCAGGCTTGCTCTTATAAGGGCGTTCCATTAATGGATTGGGTTGTAGGCGCTATAGGCAAGCAAAGAATAGACTATTTTCATATAGAGCTGCCTGCAGTACGCTCTCGCACGAGATTTGAAGGTTTGCGTGTGAGGCTTTTGTAGTAAGCCTGGTGTATTTCTCGCTTCAACTGCGCCCCGAGATCGCTTTAAACCGGTCGCAATGAACAACTTGCAGTGAGGCAGCGCGTAGTTCGCAAGGTTTTTGGCGCAGCACCGCACACGTATCACTGAACTAAGCCATGAATAAACGCTGCGACGATATCTCACTCAGGTAAAGCGTCGGGTTCGTAATCGAAAGGTTGCTGACTCCTGGTTCGATTCCCCAACTGGCAATGCGTCGTAGTGTCCATCGAAAAGATACTTATGCTTATTTCCCATAAGGGTCAAGCAGTCTGCCCGTTGTGGTGGCCCAGAGAGACAAACACAAGCAAACAGATGCCAAAAAAGGGTGTTCATCGTTGGTGCTGTGATTAGACAGACGCAGAAAGTTGGTTCACCCGCATGAATGACTACCACAAACGTAAAAATTTTTTTTTTTTACATGACCTACGATATCAACCTGCTTAAAATAGATCAAAATGTAATTTTATTATTGTTTGGCTTTGACGGTGGCTTGTGCGATATATAATTGCTTTTAGCTTTACTGAAAACCTGTCTACTGTGGGCAGACTGATACTTTTGAGCATGAACAATACGTACATACACAAATGTAACGCCTACCCCGATTGTTCTCAACCCGGGGTAAATTTTACCAGCAAAAACGTTGTATAATTTTCGTTTAAGTAGAACTGGTGCTTTTCCAACTTAACTTTCAGTTTCAGTGTGCTCGAAGTAGTGTCTTACATACATGCATTTGGACTTTAAAATAAAATGGCTTCATAAAATGGTTTCATCACTGTAATTTTGGTGGTAAAATATAGCCGCTTTGTCGCATCATGCACTTATTATTTTGACCAAAACGAGATTTTCCAAAAGTTAATGGTCTGTAGTTAGGTCCTTTTTTTTTCATTGACGCTTTTTTGTGTACAAAATGCTATAACCAGTCGCCTTCTTCCCTTGAAGAAATCTCTTAAAAACTGTAGCGTTAGATCTCTTCAAACTAAACGACAACACATACATTTTGTATTTTTGTTGAAAAACTGAATGCCAAAAACTATTTTATTTTTTGAAGTAAAAACTTAGAATAACTTTCCACTTCCTCACAATTAAAAGCATAGATGCTTCAAAAAAACTACGTAAAACTGCATTAAAAATTTGTTTATCGAAGACAAAACCGAATCATCATATAGCAATTTTACGTATGCTACTCACTGCTTTTAGTGGCAACAGCGTTTCTAGGCCGTTCTTCAGCTTATTTCTTACTGAACTGTACTTTTTTCCGACCAGGTCTCTCAGTCTTGAACCAATGCCAATATTTGCATCTGGCTAAAAGCCGTCGTTTGATGGGCGTTTCAAAAAGATCCTAGGCACAATTTGTAATTACTCGATCTTTTACTTTTGATTGTACAAGACTGTTAATTGCGCCCAAATAAAATACAATTCATTCAATAGGCTTATTCGCGCTCTCTTTTTGGCCTGGTTTTGGGGAATGTTGAAAACCAAATAATTATTAGTTGCCTACTAGGTAGTGAAAATCAAGCCAATGATATTTCTTTATTTGAAAATATTTCAAGTCAAAAGAAACTTTATTTAAATTATTACAAATTTGCTTTTTGCCAAATAAAAAAAAAAGATATTCGTTTTAACACATTACTGAAGATTGTAGCAGTTTTAGTCTTTGGCAAAGCATTGTACATCGGGTCCACGAAAACTAACCGCCACAAACAAACTGACCGCCTACAAACAAACTGACCGCCCCAAACAAACCGACCGCCAACAAACCATAATTCTAATGTTGGCGGTCAGTTGATTTGGTTTGTTGTGAATCTACAAGACAAATTTAAAGGCAAATGCCAATAACACTAGCAATTATAATGAGGAGCAACGAGTTCACCCAAAACGATTTACGGCAAAGCTCCATTGAATTTGAACTTTGAATTAGCTTTGACTCCAAAATTTGTCCACGAATTTGATTCGTACCATATGTGAATTTGAATTTAGAGATCAATGAATCAGAGTTTGGGATTATTGAGAATGATAAACTTGAATTTCAAGTTTCAAATTTTTAGATTTTTCTAACCCATAAGTGCCTGTTTCATGTAAATGCCGCCATACGTCTTGAACGAAAACACGATATTCGAGTTTCAAAGCAATCAAATTCTTTTTTAAGTTAGTTGATTTATTGCATTTCTCTGAATCTACAATGCGGCCTTGAATGTCTTCTTCGGCTTACTTCTACATCTTGCTGGTTTTCGACCACTTGGGAGCTCTCAAAAGCGGTAAGGTCTATATGTTGTGGTGGAGTATTTTGCGGGTTTTCGACCAGTTGGGAGCTCTCTAAAGCGGCAAGGCCTTTATGTTGTGGTGGACTATTTTGCTGGTATTCTTCAGTTTCCTGTCCAACTGTTGACATTGACGAACTCCAATTGGATTGTGATGTCGTTTCGCTTTCTTGTTCAACTAGACTGACACGTAATTTCTGTTTGGTTTCTTGTTCTGCTACATTGATTCGTGATTTCTCTTTGGTTACCTGTTCTGCTGCATTGACTAGTGGTTTCTTTTTATCCTCTATCACATATATAATTTGTGGGCTCTTATTGGCTTCCCGTTTTACTACGATGATTTGTGGCTCCTTTATTTTCTGTTCTACTGCAATGCCTTGAGGTTTTTCAGTACTTTCCTTCTCTAAACTGCTATTTTTTCTCTCGAAGTTGTTCGTCTGACTTACGACGGTTTGAATAAAGCTATCTGCTCCATGCATAGATCTATTAAGTTCCTTGTCTGATTTCTCTCTACTTTCCTGGCTTGTGCAGCTTTCTTGTTTTTGCCTGCGGTGTCTTTGATGCTTGCTTATGCCCTTTGTGCTTGCAATGTCTTTAGTTGGATTATCTGTTTCAAACTTAGATATGTAATGCCCTGATCCTGATATCACTGTTTCAGATACCATTTTCTCTTTTGATTTGTCACTGGCAGATTTTGAGGTTGGTTTCACTCTTATCTAAACATTATATAATGTAGCATTACACTTACGCAAAGCGGGGCAATTTCAATGCAAAAAAATGTTTCAAAAATTTACTTAAAAAGAAACTAAGAGAATTAACAATGTTTAAAAATCGAGCAAGTAGCAAGAGATGGTGCTACCCTACCTCTTCCGAAGAATGGGACGCGGGGGAGAACCGCAGACTCAACAGCCTGGCCATCAAGTTGGTCTTTCTCAGCCATCACTCGCAAAATTTACACCATTTCTGTGTCAAACCGTGCGAAACGCAAAAAAAAGTCTGCAACTTTGCTTTGCTAAGTTAAAAGTCTACAAGTCAGATTGACAAGTGCATATGCGTTGATCACGAAATTATCGTTATTATCTTTACTATGAACAGCTGTTACTTTAGTTTCCTTTTAAAATAGTTTTTCCTTCTTCACCGCGCAACGTTGGGCTAAAAGTAGTTTTAGACCGGTTGCGCAACTCATGGACCACCTACGTAACCGTGCCTAGCCTCGTACTGGCCATTTCCCCTTCTTTTTCTTCTCTATCAATTATTCGAAAAACTACCTCAGCCGTTAGATTTATATACATCTTGAGTGCCTGCACGAGTATCTTGATGAGTGTGATTACGCCTACAATGTGCATATATCAGTGTGATAGGTGTAGCAACCATGTAAATAAAATCGCTTGCTTTGTCTTCAATATTCTCTGCATGTTTTTAAGTATGACTTTGTGTCGCTACTTCTTTTCCTAACTCTGCATTAGGGTGTCCCTTATTTTGAAATTTCGAAAAGTTTCATCTATGAACCTTTAAAATGATTTCATTTAGTGAAAACATGGTACGTATGAAATTCCAAACTTGTAAAATGAAGTTTAGAGATGGCGCAAAGTATTTCAAGTTTGGAAAGATAACATAACATAATTTACTGTGCCAGAGTTGTAAACGGGTCGACTAATTTAGACCCGAACCTGAAAACATAAACCCGAACCCAGCCTGAACCCTAAACTAATTTGAAGCCCAAATCATGCCCGAAAAAAAAAAGTTAAGTTACGTCAGAAGAATTTAGCAAAGTTGCCAAGTTAGTTTGATTACATTTTTGAGCACTTAAGACAAAAAGCACGTCTCCGGCCGAATTAAGCCTGCAACTTTTGTCAACATTAGGCCCAAACCCGGCCCTAACTCGACTCGAAAAGCACGGCCCGAATTACAACTCTGAATTGTGCTACTCAATTTGGAGCAAATAATTTTGAAATGAATAAATAGCACATTTGAATGTAGCGACAAGGTAGATGCGAAGGAATTGGGAAGCCATCTGGTCGAGCATCCACCTTGTTAGTCACACTGCAATGTCTCACTGATATAGCGCAGTGTGGTGAGAAACTCAAGAAAAAAACGCAAACAAAAACAAACCACTAAAAAAGCCAAGCACGAAACAACAAAAAAGCGAAATAATCAACTTGTGTGACCAACGAGCTAAGTTTGCATAATTACAGTCAGGAGAAGCGCTACTCCTGAGCTTAAATTTGTTATCAAAAAATTTTTATAATCTTTATTAAACTTTTGAAACAAATAGTTTGATCAAAATTGGAATTGAGTTCCAAATTTCAGCACCAATGTATTAAATACATCTTTGGTTTTTTTTTGTGCTTCGAAAAATGGAATTTTTAATTGATTATTGCAAGACGCTTGTGTCCTCCTCGAAAGTACATTTTTAGGTAAAGTAAAGTGATTCGAAAAACTTGCCGGTAATTTGGACTTATCGTGTTGGTAAACAAATTTAGCTATTTTGTAATCTAAAAGTGAAAACGATAGTAATACATCTAGTTTTTGATTGAGGGGATTTGCGCTATCATTCCAATTTTTCCCAGTCGCAATTCTAATAGCTTTGTTTTGTAATTCACTTAATTTAGTTAAACCGGACGGAAAAGCGCTACGACACACAGGAATTCCATAAATAACATTACAAGTACTACAGCATAATAAAGATTTAGCATTGCACTTTCAGGTAGTAAATATTTCAGTTTGTTCAATACGCCAACTGCACGAGCAATTTTGGTTTCCAAAGATTTCCATTGCTGTCGAAAGTTCAGGTTGCAGTCCAAAATCACTACCAGATTTTTAGCTTGGTCAACTGATCGAAAAGTGCCAGTTTTGCTGTTAATACTAATTCAGATAAGGAGCATTTCGTTTTGGGTTTATAATTAATAGATTGGATTTAAAAATATTTAGAGTCAATTTGTTTGCATTCATCCAATCACATATTCTATAGATTTCAGATTCCAGATTTTTTTTCGAATGTTTCAAAGTAGGAACATTAATTATAAGACACGTGTCATCCGCAAATAGACTTGGAGGGCAGTTAGGTAAATCAGGTAAATCGCTAAGGTAAATCAGAAATAGACGTGGCTCCAGAGTGGACCCCTGAGGAGCTCCAATATTATTAGATTTGGGAGTAGAGTTTTTATCAGCTACAGATATATACTAGTTGAGTTCGGTTTTTCACAAAATATCGAAAAAATTATTCACTATTCCTTTAATACCATTGTGATGCAATTTTTGAGTAGAATATGATGATCGACAGTATCAAAAGCTTTTAGCTACATCGAGCAGCACCAGTAAACATTTGATTTTCGATATTAGGGTAAGTAGATATAACTATGTAAATGATCGCATAAATTGTAGAATGATTGAAAAGCCCATATTGAGTTGGATTGAAAATATGATGAGAATGTATAAAATCAACTCTTCTAGAATGTACCAACTTCTCGAGAATTTTAGAGAAACATAGCAGGGAAATAGGTCTATAATCAGTTCAATTTTATAATTCTCCGATTTTAAACACAGCAATAACTTTGGCTGTTGTAAGGCAGGAAGGAAAAACCCTAAGAACAAAACAGCGGTTGAAGAAAATCTTTTACTTTCAGTTAACTTATTAGCACATGTTTTGTAAAAACGCTTCTGCGATTCAGAGCCTTGCAATAGTGAGATGAATAAAGTTTTTGTTCATGACGAATAGAAACAAGAATCCCTTCGTTATCCATTGCTTTTGTATTAATTTTAATTTTTTATTGAGGCTGGTATCAGAGGAGCATGTTTGCTTATGCAAGAATGAACCAATGCTACAAAATCAGTAAAACTTTCGCTCAACTCGTTCAAAAAAGTATCATTAATTTCGTCGAAAAGATTTAATAGCTCAGGCATTTCGGTTACAAATTTATCTCTAATAAACCTTCGCATGTCTCGCATGAAAAAAGGTAGCTTCTTGATTTTGACACGTTCAGTTAAAATTTTAGAATTAGCCACAAAGCACCCTACGGAGGATATCACTAGTAAAGATTGCGGGATAGACAATATTGGTGGTATCACTTGTAATTACGTGATCTATCAGGTATTGGAATGATTTGTCGCTCACGTAGGCTTGCTTGTCAATTAGCATGTAACAAATATTACTAGAGATCATCTGCAGATAGTCAGTTGCACTCTCCGCACATTAACATTAATGTTCAAGTCGCTGAGAATATAGCTCTTTTGTTTTGGTCTGAAGCGAGCAATTTTTTGATTCAGTACGGTCATAAAATCATTAACGTCACCACTTGGACGGCGATAATTAACACCTAGTATAAAAGCTTTGTTGGAATTTTTGTCGAAGATACGTAGCCAAATATCCTGACAGCTTTGCTCGAAATTATTTTTGCCCAAAACTGTTGCTTCTAAATTTTGAGCTACGAAGACTCCTACACCATCAGCATTGGGGTAACAATCAGCATGTAAATTAGATTCATATCCCGGTAAATCCAAATCGGCTAAAATCGAGTTTTTTATTTAAGTTTCTAAAAAGCAAATTACACCACGAAAGAAAAGAAAAAAGGTTAACATATCATCACTTAATGTTTCAAGGTTTTTTTAGATTGATCTTATATTAGCCTAAAGTAAATTTAATTGTTTGTCTCGTTTAGATAGATGTCTAGCTAGCTGATATTGTCCATCATTAATTTTCCAAGTCAATTTTTTTGTTTTCTTTCCTAGCTTCTTGATGGCCTGAAAGCAATCGCTTCTTTGTAGCTGCAAATCACGTGGCAAGTGCTCCATGATGTAAGTTGCTTCGCTTTGAGGTTCAGTCTTTCGTTATAACGTAAGCAAAGCTTTAAGATTTTTTAGGCTTTTAAATATTTGATGTTTGTCGAAAGAATTTGTAAGTTTAATAATTATTGGTCAAGTAATATTCATGCCGGTTTTATTCACTGGATGCTGAGAAAGACAATGCACTTCTGCAAAATGAATTGCTTCCGGATTGTCAATTCGTAAACCTTCTTTGAGAAATTTGTAAGCTAATTTTTCCGATTTTTTTTAGTCTTCCAAACGTTATTAGTTTTTCCTTTGACGCCATAAATCAAGAAATTAAACCTTTTACTGTACAATTCATTTTTTAATACTGATTTCTTATTATCATATACGCTTTCTTGAGCCAAATCGGTAACATTTTCAATCTCTTTCTCCAGCTTTTTCTAAAGATGATTTAATCTTCAGTTCTAGTTCATCTAGCTTCGCTTACGTCTATTTTTAGATCTGTTTAATTGCAACGCAGGAGTACCAGCCACTATGAATGCAGAGTATTATTGTTTCACTGTGACCTCTGCACGCATAATAGTGTTTATTAAAAGCCTATGCTAAAAATGCTAACTCAAAAACTGCTGCGACGTATCGGTCACGACACAAGTGGTTATGTGCAGTTTTCAAGGTTTGCAACTTCGCATCATCTGCCAGTTTTTTACAAAAAGCAGCTGCTTTACCTAAGATGGCTAGTCTTCTGTGATATCTTAGAGAACTGAATTTTGCTTAGTCTGTTTGATCTTAAGGTAGATTTGGGTTCAAAACTTGCCAAGATGAAAGCATCAGAGAACGTCGAAGGAGCAGATGGACCACTGCCACGAACTCGTGGGGGAATGATCAACACCAAAAACACAATACTAGTTGAGTGTGTCATCCAAAACAGCAGAAGGTTGTTTGATATTTTAAGTGTCTGATAGTTTTCTTGAATGGACACAAAAACTTGGGATGAAAGTGAAAACTTTAGACTGCTTATGAAGTTGTTTCCTCCTTAGTATTCATTAACAACCACGCCGAAAGAAGTGTGTCGTTGGTACAGTAAACGACTCAATTAAAAATTGTCCACATAGCTACATGGAAGGGCATTAATGAATGCCTCTCTTCCACCCTTACCCTATTGCTGCTTATTGAGGCCTAACCTTTCCCCTTGAAATTTACTTTGGAAAACCAAGCATTATCGTGCTTTAAACGTGCTCTGCGCCACCCCCCCAGAATCATGTAACCTCAGCGCCCTTGCTTTAAAATCTGTGATAAGCTGGCTAAAAAAGAAATTCTCTTGGAGATCATATTGCTTATCCACAGAAGAATCCCTTCTATCCTTGCACGAACCATTAATGATGTGTTCTCCAATCCTTCCCAAGGGACTTCAATCAAGTTTACAGTATCAACCTCCATATCTAATTGCACAGGTCCCAGCTCATCTTGCCTTTATTCTACTAAGAATCGATTATTCTCCCTTACCCCTTCAGGAATCTACGGTATGTATGGACAGATGGTTTTCTCTTACTTCATTGGACGGGTGGCGCTGGGGTGAATGCCATATGCTGCAAATGAAATATCTCATACTCCCTTTCCTTCTCTGGACCAATTGTCTTCAGTTATACCGTTGAAACTCATGCCCTGGAGCACGGATTTGTCTGGTGTGACAACAACAGGACGACTTGACATTTCCAGTCAGCTCTATATTACAAACTCCAAATTCGCGCTTTCCAACTTTCAACGCCCCTCTTATATCTCTCGCCAACGCCCCTCTGGAATGTCTGCTCCCACTCTTCCTCACAATCCAACAGTGCCATTATAAACTTCCACAGAACTCCTGGTCATGCTGGTATCCCAAAAAATGACCATACTGATTCTCTTGCCAAAGCTGGAGCCTCCCTGTCTATACTACAATAGTATCTTGTTTCCTATCCCAGAGTTGTAAACGGGCCGATCAGTACGTGCCCGAGCCCGAAAAGTGATTTGAAGCCAAAACCAGACCCGAAAATTAAGTTATATCTAAAAATTTGTACCGTTATTGCTCGTAATAAAAATACTCGTTGCTGATGAATTGTGACGTACCGTAATAATACTAATTGTGTAATAATAATCAGATTTATGCTTGAACAAAGTCGTCATTCAGTGTTGCAAAGTTATTTGAATTACGCTATTACAGCGTCTAAAAGGCAAAAACACAAGTCAAGTACGTGTATCAAGCCCGACATTTTGCCAATCTTAAGTCCGAACCCGAAAAGCCCGGCCCGACTTACAACACTGCCATCTTTCCTGACATTGCCAAAACCTTTACATCTAGTATCACAAATGGAGACGTCACATTTCCCACTAACACCTGAACTGTCAAGTTCTTCGAGAGAATCTCCAGAGTTCTTCTGCGCCCCCATCTCTTGGAAGGGGTCGATAGCACCATCACCAGTACTCAATTAGGCCGCTGCAGAAATGAACAAACTGCACTATGCTTTAGGGAAAGTGAAAAACAACCAGACAAATGTTTCGAAAATAAAGAAATCTAGTCTAATGCAGCAAAAGCGTTTCTGTATAAGAGTATTCCACAGACTAGAAAACTTCTTCGTGCATGTAATGGTGCTGGTTAAGCCCAATTTGAGATCACTGCGCCACCTCTAAAAACCAAAATTTTGCTGCAAAACTTTATGAGGGAGTTTTTGGTACAATGGAAACTTTTGGGAGGGTCACTAGGTCAAGGATACGAAAATGTATAGTTTACATTTTGACCCCAAATAAGGACCACCCTATGTTATTTTTGTGTTGTTATTCATTCGCTGTTATGGTGAACTTCTTGGCGGCACGTTTTCAGCGAAATTACGCATGAAAAAAGTTTTTGATTCGAGTTGTAAGAAAACTTACTTTTTTCTTCCTCCTAAGTTTTCTGAAAGCAGAAAACATCTAAATTGTCGAACTTCGTAAGATTAACTCAAAATTATACAGATCTTTAATTTTGATGCAAATCTTTTAAGCTGCGTATCATCAAAATGACATAGCAAGCAAAACGTTTCTGCCAGCTACAAATTGCGGACTAAACTTTGCCGCAATTTCAACTTGTTTGGCTCATCTATAAAATTTTCAGCGACTGTTACACCACAATAGGATTAATCTATAAGAAAAAAACATGCAGCACCAAAAAAATTTTTAAACCTGTGAAATACCAGCAGAAAATAGAGTCTGCAATTGAACATAATTTCTACATATTAAAAAAAATATTTTTTTAAGATACCGGCCAGTTGGTCGAGCAGAGGAGGTTTGAGGTTCAAATCTCGAGCCGGCCAAATCGAACACAGGGTTGTCAAAGGCTTGCCATCGTTGCGACATTTCTTCGAAAGAAGCTGTGTTGCCCGGGCGCAATGACGCGGATGTGGGCCACACAAACTCGTTACATGCTTCGGCGTAATACAGCGAGTACAATGAAAGATTTAACTGATTTGATTTGATAAAAAAAGATAATGCATTTTTTTTTAATCAGTTGAATTCAAACTCTTCTCATCGTAAAAAAAAATTTCGTTCAATAAGCAAACATCATCAATCCTTGCAAAATAAGATTGCGCTGACAGCCAGTGGCGTGTGCAGGAATTTCAAACGGGGGGGACTAGAGCTAGAGAAACGGAGCTCACTGGGTCATTACTCGCCGCATAAGCATCTAATTTAAGAGAGCGGCTAGTTAGTCAAACGGTAATGCATTCGCCTACCTGTATTACACGATAAGCTTGGAGTTCTAAGGCTGGTCAAAGCGAGACACTGTTACGGTACGCCACCGCTGCGATATTTCTTCTAAAAGTGCTGTATGGTTCATAGGTGCAATGACGTAGAAATGGGCCCCTCTTTCGATCGATTTTTACGTCGACTGCGTTCCTCAACGCCGAGCCGTCTTATTTTTTTAAATATTCAGCTGCATATCATTCACAGTTTAATCATTTTGAACCAGATTCAAATTACCAAAGAAAAGCCTGACGGTAAAATAGCCTCTTGTATAGTATTCTATGAAGCATCGATAGTTTAGTGGATTTAATTTGCCATTTATTTATTCATACGTACGAAAAGTGAAGCAACAATCTGCGTCTGTTTAATCACACTAACGGTAAGCACTCTTTTAGGGGTGCAGTTCGAAGTCTTTCATCTGTCTGGTAGACAACTAGACCCAACCGGAAATAAGCGTTAGGTGTCTTTTCTAAGGACTCAACGACGCATTACCAGTTAAGAATCGAACCGTAAGCATGCAACTATTTGATCACAAACCAAGTATTAACTCGTTCCACATGGGAAACGTGATTAGATTAACTTGTGGAAGTTGAAGCGATAGAATCCGACTGCAGCTTGCAAAATCGAGAGCTTGATTCTTGTGAATCACGTAAGTTTATAGGTAAATAAGTGCGTCGCTCATAGCTTCATACCAATTAGACTACTACACTGACTGTGGTGGAAATGTTTTAAGTTCCATGAACGTAAAAAACCTATTCATTGACTCCAAGTCACTGTACTCGAGCCAAATCAACTGACCGCCACAGACTGACCGCAAACCAACTGACCGCCAACATTAGGGTTAGTTAGCGGTCAGTTGGTTCACGATCAATTTGTTGGCGGTTAGTTGTCGCAGACCCCACTGTACTTACATCCGGCTTTCAAAGCTGTCAATTCTCAGCTGATGAGCTCTTATGCAACGAAGCAGTTACGTCCTGAGTTGACTTGGCATATAGATATGCATACTTTAGATACTACGTATACGTATGTGTAAAATTAATCATGTGATCTAGTGACTTCGCGTTTATTCGATCAGTGATCGAGTGGATAAAGCATCTGCGACTGAAACGAGAAACTACGGTTCGATCCCTGGTCGAGTCAAACAAAAGACTGTAAAAATTGGTATTTACAGCTTCCCTGCTAGAACTTTAGTATGATAGGAGACAGTGTGAAGCTTTCACCGTATGTGATACACAGGTGGGCAGGTGGCAGCTTGATTCAAAGATCAAAAAGTTCTTTCGATGTCTCTTGGGCAAATCAACTTAGTGAGCAAAGTTGTAATTACAATTACATACAGTATTTTTTAATCCATCACCTTTTTTTTTAATCAAAATCTCGCTTACTATTTTCAAATCATAAGACCGTAATAAGACTCACAGTTTTTGGTTCCTGAAAGTCAGATTTTTGGTAAGGAGCAGACAACGAATGGAAGAGCTTGAAAATAGAGGCTTGCAACGTTCTGTACCTGCAAAAACACGCAAATAATTCCTCGTGGAAGAAAAGTTGTTTCATATCTCATGGATCGAACTCTGGAAGGTCAACTCCAAAGATTTTGATAACATGTCTAACACAAAAATGAACAAGCACTTTATTAAAAATATTCGGCTTACCGGTAATTTGAAAAGCAAAATCGATTTCAATTTGAAACACTAGCACAGTTATTGTATGACGGTTTTACTTACTGACATGGTGAAAGAAATCATTTATTTGTTTTGTTTAAACCAGTCAATAAGTTAAATTAGTTTATTTCTTGCTGCATAGTAATATGATGTTGTTTTGACACCAAAATCGATTTTTGTTTTACAATTACGTCATCGAGCACTTTCGAAAAGCACCGACGTAAAATGTATCGGACATTAGATTTTGCATTGCAGATGTCTACATGATACAATTTTGCATTGCAGATCTCGACATGATACGACCAACACGACACGCTATAACTGCTGTCATGAAGCTTACTTCTCCTTCATTCTCTTATCGGCGCAAGGAAATATTCGTCGGTATCCTCTCAAATTAGCGTCTTCGAATTCTTCTCTCACAGCTTCTTTTCGGGCCCAAACGAGCTTTTGTTTCTGTCGAGAGTAAAAGTAGAGAATATACATAAACAACTAAATATATGTACCTAAAACGTCAGTCTTATGAATCAAGCGTATAGCATGTAATTTTATTTGCTATAAATTTATTTTTCAGGCAATGACTACTAAACAGATGTGGGCAAAAATAAGATTTCACTGAAAAGCGCAGCGCAACAATTTTTTAAATAATTAAAAGCGCAACGAAAGAAGAACGATTTAATTTTTTTAGTTTTTGAAGCGCAGCGCAACTTCAGCAATGAGATTTGTGATTGAGTTGAAGCGCAATGCAACTTTCGCGATTACGGAACCAAATTTTAGTACCAAATCAAAGTGCAACCAAACTTTCGCAATAAAATAAATAAAATGATATGCAAATTCCGCATTTTTGTGATTTTTTACAGAAAAAAAAAACAAATAAGTTACAAAAAAACATTTAGCAATATTGGTGATTTGGAACAAGCAGCAAATTTACGTGGGAAGAAGTCAAACGGCAACCGTAAAGCTTGAAATACGGTAAACTCCTCAGAGGCTAAGCGGGTGAAGACGATTCGTCCAAAAATAAAAGCGTCACCGTCGCTTCCTCGTGATTGGAGAATAAATATGAATCTATCAACCAATCAAGACAGAAAAGAAACAGAATTCAATTCGAAGTATGAAATTGCGTTGTATTAACCGAATATTGCAAACGCACAGCGCAATTAATCTGCAACAAAGTTTAATTGTAGCGCAACTTTCGCAAGGACCTAAAATAGAAAAGTAAAGCGCAACGCAACATCCGCAATTGCAGAGATTGCACTTATATAATGCGCTTTGCCCCTTTAACTGCTGATTAAAGCCAAATTTCAGTTCCACACCGAATAATAGATCTAAGTTGTAGCTTTGACTTGGCCTTACAAAAAGGTAAAATATTATTACGTTTCATCAAAAATAATACAGTCCAATTACAGTAAATTTAAATAGATGTTTCGGTTATTTATTTCAAATTTAGCGAAACTATCAACCCAAAAGAAAACAGCAGCAAAACACTTGACATGTAAGTGAATAGGCTTTTTGCCTCAAATTTTTTTTTTTAATGTAAACTGCTTTTTCGTTTATTCTGCAAAGGAAGTTGACTGGGCTCGGCGGTCCGTCAGCGTAGCGCGGTTCACTTAATTCAAAATCGAATGCTTTGATAAGCGAACAGCACGTGAAAGGACAGTAATTTTACATAATGACTTGGAGCACGCAACGTGTACGCTGTCTTTTCCTTATTCCTTCCTTACTGCCCTTTCACGCAACGCGCGCGCTGTGTTTTCCTTAAATAAATAAATAAAGATTTCCGGTTACCAACTCGTTTTTTTAGATAACCGGAAATTTTTATTTTAATTAGGGTTTTATTTTTGGGAATACCTTAGATTGCTATTGAACAGCTGCATCAAAACTCTAGTGCGTGTGCCGAGCTTTTTCCTCAATTTTACAGCAAGTATAAAAGAATCAGCTATAAAAAGCCATAGCATACCAATTCTTCTTTTCTGCGACTTAAAACAAGTTTTCTTTGTGAAGAAGGAGAAGTGTTCACTGAACTTCTTCTGCTTCGAACTGGAGTGAAAAGTCGCCGTTGAGTGGCAGCCTTCTCGTTCGCAAGATGGCGTCGCTTGTCGCTTGCTCTAAAGTATTCGGATGCTGGTAAATGCTACGTTACACACGACGGTTAAATGAAATCACCAGCGTAGCTCCAAAGGCGTCCTAACTTTTTAACAAACGGTACTAATGACGCCACAATAACAAAAACTTGACTAGATTTGTTAAGCAGATCCATCCAAAATCGCTCAAATTGAAAAAAGAAAGGAATAATACGATCCTAGTAACACAGTATATACTTATATTTTCTGGTGGTTTTTGATAAAAGTGCGTTTTGCACCTTAGCTCACATTTTGTGCGCTAAAATTAACAAAAATTAATCTATATACCTGATGTTGACAAGACGGAGAGCATCGCGAATCACTCCTCCTTTGATATCGCGGTCGATTTTCTCATCCCCTCCAAAACTTGGGGCTCTGAACAGAATATCATTACTTTAGCAAAAGATTTAAGCCAGCATGCTCATAAACATTTTTAAAACGTTTCGGAAGCTAGGCCAAGAGGCTAAAGGCACCGATTTTACGACGACCCTTATCGCATGATCTGGGTTCAACTTGCACCCTGGTCAAGTTGCTGCGGCCTTGTACAAGACACTTTACGATGATTTTCCCTGATTGGTGGCTTCGAACAAGAAGCAAAGTCATTGGACAAGAATCGAAGAAATCCACAGGAACATTGAATGACTGGAAACTCCTAAGCAAGCTGGTGTGGATTCCTCCAAATGTAAAGTAGCTCACTTATTGCAATGAAGTGTGCACATCGTCCAATAGTAGTTAGCGCCTGACGCTGTCGAGTGACAGAAGAGTAAATGTGCCACAACAACAACAGCAACAATTTAATTACTTCTATCATCCTCAGTAAATTGCAACATACTGCTGCAATTCGAACTAGGTTATAATAATCACTTTATTTTGCACGAACGGCATTTTGATTAGTCGAAATATTTCAAGTTCAAAAATCACTGAATCGAAATGCATTGTACTGGATTAGCGTGTATAACTATACGTCCATTAAACAAATTGGTGTTTTATTTAATATACTGAACTATGCTGCAGCTATTTTTTGCGCAAATATCCGTAGTTGATATACTGTCTAATCACTGGAAAGGGGCCAAGCTGTCTACCCGTAATGGTGGCCAGCCTGATAAAACACCTGTAAACAAAACTCTAAAAAAGGTGCTTCGCGTTGGTAAGGTTAAACAAGCGCAGAGTGATGGGTTTGTATGCGTGAATAAACACATCATTATTAGATTACTGGTTACTAACAGAGCCAAGTGGGGACTTATAATATCATCTTCAAAAGAGCGCACCTTATATTCCTAAGGAGCTGATGCCTCCTTACACGCCCCCAGTACTATAACGACTCTGGCTATCTGATTTTCAACCGCTGAACAAGCTGGTTCTTTATAAAGTATGATTACAATCTCATACTAAGACACTTGACCAAGTTCTGAACACCTGCTGCCGTACATCATTGGAGGTCTCGTTACATCATTACTGTCTGAAAACACAAACAACAACAAACTGCATGAACTCGCTGGCGTAAACTATCCCTGGATTCAAACCATCTAGTTTATCAACATAGTCCAGCTACCATTCAAAAAAAAGTGTCTGGGCTCGACAGCAATGCTTTCACTAATTCTGTCAATGCCAAGACAGAAGTTGTAAAACAACTGAAGTAGTAATCGCTGGTTCACCAAATACCACCATGGGAAAGCCACTGAGTCCCTTTTCCTGCTCAATAAGCGTCACGGCAGAAACGGTAGTGTCTCAACCAAAGTAGATCAGGTGCCGCTATTATATCTCGTCAACTGTGTTTCTAAATCGGTAGCATTCTCTTCGTCTGTAAAAATACCTCAAACTGCTTGAGGCTCAGCATTGGAAGAAATAGTAAAGAGCTTTCACCGAGTGGGGTCGCACATGTGACAGTTTTACTCGAAAAAAATACTTTTGCTGTCTCCTGGCCAAGACGATTTGGCAAACTTAAAATTTATCAGGTCCACAGCTCTCTTCTACAGTATTTTTCTCACCTGTTAACTTCAAGTAGCCACGGTTTCAACTTTTTGTCGATGAAAATGTCGAATCCAAGTACTAAACAATTTAGTAAAAAAAGTCAAGTTTCACAATAAAAAAACGTATTTTAAAAAACAAAGAGCTTTAAAAAATAAACATTAAAATATAGTAGTTTTGAGCGAACTACAGTTAATGATAGCTTCCAAAGTTTTTGTCCATTAAATGTAGCCGTTTTTTAAAATACATAAAAAAGAGACAATGATTTAATGAAGCAATAGCTTCAACCTCCAGCAAAAACGACTTAAAATAAAATACTATGCGGCAAAGCTACAAGCTGTGTTCAAGTGCTAGTTACTGGGTGCGTGGTGTCGAGTATCCACTGTCGAACTTAAACGTGGAAAACTGAGGTGTAAACTGTGAGCCAATGTAAGTTCTGCATGTTTCAAACCTGCAGCCTAGCGTGATACTTACTAGCATCAGCATAGTTGGTTGCAGAGGGGGATTTGAGGACACAAGGCTCGAGGCCAAGGCCAAAGACACAAAAAAAATCCGAGGCCAAGGACAGCCCTTCCAAGGCCAAGGACCAAGGACACAGGCGCAAGTGTTCTCCAAAAAAAAGGTCTTCAAAATTTTTTTCAGGTCATTTACAAAATTTTAACAATTCAAAAAATACTGCTGTTCTCGAGCCGAGGACAGGACAATTTTCGAGGACTTCGAGGCCAAGGACTTCAAAATGTGTCCTCGAGGCCAAGGACGTCCCCGAAAACTCCACCTCTAGTTGGTTGTAACAAAGAAAAAATGAGTTAGTACGTGTACGCTGACGGTTTAACGCCAAATGCGAGCCCAGTAACCTATCCTATGAAAGGTGCGAAAGCAAAGCGAAACCGTAGTAAAAGTCGAAAGTTGGATTGTAAAGATCCCTCATCAGAGTGTCTAATATAATGCCGGCGTCCAGTATTTCACCTTTTTTCCCAAAATTAAACTCCGCAGATATGCGAATGAATCGGTTCAAAGCCTTCTTTACAATCCAAATGTGTAAGCTGAAAACCTTTTTTCTGCTCTTCACCTACAGTATTTTTACAACCAACAACGTTCCGCATATCTTGTTTTTTCCTTCACCTTTTCACTTGCTCTCGGGCAAATTCGCCAAGCCTCGTTTGGCACGCCATTAAAAAAGCTTAGACACCCGTGCCCCACACAAATGCAGCTCCAAGAGAAGAAAAACTTTCTCATTACAAAAAAATAAAATTCTTCATCTATATACGCAGTTACGAACCTTCAAAGCAAACACTTTCAGAAGTTTGAGATTGTCCAGGCCGACACATTCTGTAGGCATGAAGCAGATGTGGGCTCGCTACCAACATCGTCTTGACAATCATATCCTGAAATTGAAATGCACCGTGTTACCAAATTGTACAATTTTGTATTGTAACTCTGCATTTATTATTTTGTACTTTTGCATCAGTGGTCAAGTGAATAAAGTGTCTGCTACTAAATTCAAACTTAATTCGAAGTCAAATCACCTTAGCACTTTTCATGTTACTTAAATAAATTTAGTTCTGTTTTGTTTTCATTTTACCAAAAAACAATATCTTGTAAAAATGACGTCACAAGTATAACTGAAGCGCATTTGAACAGATATCAGAGGCAAATGGCAAAGGCACCTTCGCTACGTACTAATCAATAAGCCCAAGCAACTACAGAACTTCATTAATTATGAGGCAATGACTGGCCACACTGATACGCAACGCACAAATACAGCGCGGAAATGAAAAAAACAAACATAAAAAACAAAAAAACAAGAGTTTGCTTTTTTTTTTTCCGACGTTTAGCCAAGTATCTATTCTTTCGATGCAACTGTCTTCATGAAATGCATAGGTATCGGGTTGTCTTTGCGCCATCTACATAGACCGCGATTACACAAAAATTTTTCATTTGAAATAGGCCGCAGATGAAGTCAAATTTTTCGATACCAAATATTAAACAACTTAAAAAATGCAATATCGTTTCTACGAAGAAGAAACATCACGGAAAACATTCAGTCGTTCCGCTTTGGATGTGAATCATACGTAGGCAAAAGATTGATCGTCATGTGTGCTTGTTGTCAGTTATTGCCTGTAATTAGTATCAGGCCAAAAGCATCGCAAGACGGGTTCAAGCATTAGTTTTTACGACATCCTTGATCGAATGATGCAGGTTCGAATCCCACCCTAATTACACTTTGCACACCTAAAAAGTACTTTTGACAACTGCTTATGCTTGATGGCTTCAAACATGCAGCTTAGACTTAGATAAAGGGGAAAAGTGATCTTAATTTTAGCACCAATTTCCAGCGCAAAAAATAAGTTAATGATGGTTTCTTCATCTAAAATTAAAGGAGAATACCTAGAATAAAAGCTCTATTCTGTATTTGAGGAAGATAAATACCTTTTTTTATCCGCTTTGAGATACCGTTCTTTTTGGTTTTGCAGGGATGATACTATGCTCTTTTTATGCGCTATTCCTATGCATTATTACATGATTTTTGGAATAAATAAAACCAAAATGTCGCAGTTTGAAACCTAATTTCAAGTATGGCGTAATGTTAGTAAGCCATAGAAGAAAATTGAGTCACCTATAGCAATTTAACACCAAATAGCAAATAATAGCGAACAACACATAAAAGCATAGAATCACCCTCTTCTGGTTTTCAATTCTGCTCCTCTTGCAGAACCTTTTTTTTTTCTTCAGATTTTTTTATTTAGAGAGCGTATTAAAAATCGGGGCTAAGAATAAGGGAATGTGGAGAGTAAAAAGGAAACATCAACTAGAACATGACATCGCAAGCAATATCCGGAGACTTCGCGAAAGTATTCTGAACTAAAGAACGTCACAATTGCGTTAAGCGTGTTTATAGTTGTTGATAATCACATCTGAAATACATCGCTTTCGAATTTTATAATGTTCCATTTACTTAGTCAAGTTTGTGTTTAACGGTTTCAAAAATTTAAATGTCTCGAAAAGGCATCGACAAATATCTATCAGATCTCGTTTCAAATTTTAAGTAGTTAGTTGAATTTTCGCTTAGCAGCGCGATTGTTAAAATTGCGGTTACAAATAAAACCCTCGTAAAAACAAACGTTTCGACTTTCGACAATAACCTTTTGCTACAATTGAAACACAAAAATAAAAACATTTGATCTGAAAATGCCAATATGATTTTTGGATTTTGCAACTTACCGGTACATTATCTTGACCAGAAATTTGACACACTATCCGAAATATCAAATCTACACCCGAACTAGTGTACTGCAATATTGTTTTAAGACGAATTTTATACCAGCACATGTATGAACAGTTCGACAAATTTTTCTCAAAATCTTACAACTAAATTAAACAATACCTGCCTTAGCAATTAGCATGGAAAGAGATACGTACACAAACAAAATTTAGAAACAAAAAATTAAATTCTTATAAATTTATAAGTGATAATACAGAGTTACTTTTCGATGACTTCATATTGTGTCATATTCACGATCAATTTATACGTGATACTACTGAGTTACTTCAAGATGACTTCACATTGAAAACTTATAACAATTTCCTCAACTCTATGCTTTCCAAAACACTAGGGGTAATGTCAAAGTCGAACAACTATTTACCAAAAATCATCTACTTCTTTCGCACATTGCTCTCTTTTAGTTCATTTTTACCGCTTGGAGGTCATTCGCTCTCAATGTTTAAAGGTCTCAAAATAAAATACCAGCGTCTTTATTACATTAGCCAAACTTAACACTATCCACGGCCAAAAATAAGCACGCATTTTACAACTATTCTTATTCTGAAAACGCTATTTAGCAGTGCGACCCAACGGCCAACATATTAGATGTTGTACAGTATATTGTATTACATCCATTATTCAGCATAAAAGCTTTCTTAATAAAATTGTTCAAAAACTTTGAGGAGCAAGTAGAAGATTTTTTCAACGTCATCAGCGACAGTTTAGTAAAAACACTCGGCCATACTGCTTAAATGTAACAAAGCCATTAAGCTCAAATACTTCAACGTGTTAGATATTGCAGTAATCCCATAGGTTTTAATCTTCTACTTTTCTGAGATACCAATTCATTGTGAAAATTTAACGTACAGTTTGAAGGTCCATTTAAGGGCTAATTGTCCAACATGGCATTGCCAAGTTTGGCATGTTTTATCTTTTTCTTACATTATCCTACCGGTTCTCTTTGATTATGTCTAGCTGGAGTACTTCGTAATAAAAATTTAGAAGTTTTAAGGAGCCCATTTGGCATGGTCTCCTCAACGTGGCCAATTAATTTTGTTATCTTTAATCTTTGATTCATATTAACTTATCCAATAGATTTAGTTTGTTTAGCTTTTGTAGTTAATGGGGGGAGGTGCCAACACAACTGGAGCACCCCTATAGTATGAGATCCTGGTGTTTTTTTTGTCTAGCTTGAGTGGTTAAAACTTTTGAAGGACCCGTTGGAGGAGGATTCTCTAATTGTGGCATTTTAAATTAATGATATTTTACTTATCTATTCCAGTATTATATTTGCCTATTCTGAAAGTTTCATATGTCTAGCTCAAATGGTTCAAAAGTTTGAATTCTGAAGGATCCCCATTTTGGCGCCACAAACTTTTTGTCAAATTTTATCTTTCTTTTCTATTTGCTTGTGCATCCTGAAATTGTGATATGTCAAGCTTACACAAGTAAAAAGTGTGAATTTTGGCATCCTCATTTGAGGGGGACCCCCATTGTGGTACTCCCAAATTTTGTCAAATTTTATCTTTTCACATTTGCCTGTTCTGAAAAATTTCATCAGTCCAGGGTGAGTGGTTCAGTTTTGAATTTTGGCGTCCTTGTTTGAGGGGGATCCCTTCACTTTGCCAAATTTCGTCTTATCTTCATTTTGTCTATCCTGAAAATTTCATCAGTCCAGCGTAAGTGGTTAAATTTTAAGTTTTGGTGTCCTTGTTTGAAGAGGATTTTTCATTTTGGTACCCCCAAATTTCGTCAAATTTTATCTTTTCTTCATATTTGCATATCCTAAAAATTTCATGTGTCTAGCATGAATGGTTAAAAAGTTGGAATTTTGGCGGCCCCGTTTGAGGGATACCCCTAATTTTGATGTGCGAAAAGTTTGTCAAATTTTATTTTTTCTTCATATTTGCCAACCCTAAAAATTTCATGTGTCTAGCATGAGTGGTTAGAAAGTTTGATTTCTGGCGGCCCCATTTAAGGGGGACCCCCATTTTAGTACTCCAAATTGTTTTAAATTTTACGTTTCTTTTAAATTTACTTACCTTAAAAACTTTCTATGTCCAGCTTAAAGGTTAAAAAGTTTGAATTTTGGAGGTCCCTGTTTGAGGGTAACCCCCAATTTTGGAACCCATAATTTTTGTTTGGTTTAGTTTGTTTTTGATATCTACCCATTTCAAAAATTTGATTTATCTAGCTTTATTGCTTTAAAAAATCAAAATTTTGGCGGCCCCCTTAAGAGGGGGAACCCCTCATTTTGATATTCCCAAACTTTGTCAAATTTGATCTTTTTATAATATTTGCCTATTCTCAAATTTTCATGTGTCTTGCATAAGTGGTTAAAAAGTTTAAATTTTTTCGGCCCCGTTTGAGGGACACCCCCCATTTCGGTATCCCCAAATTTTTTCAAATTCTATTTTTCCTTTATATTTACATACCTTAAAAATTTCATGTATCTAGCTTAAAAGGGTAAAAAGCTTGAATTTTGGAGGGCCCGTTTGGGGAAACCCCCCCATTGTGGCTCCTCCAAGTTTTGTTAGGTTTAGTTTATTTTTAATATCTACCCATTCCGAAAATTCGATTCATCTAGCTCCAAAATTTTGGAAGACCCGTTTGAGGGGTATTTCCCCAACCTGGCACCCCCGATTTCAATCGGGCACTAGTTCTCCTTGATATCTTCAATTGCTCAAACTTTGAATACAGTGCGTTTAGCGGTTTAAAAGTAGATAGCCGGAGAAGAATAATAAAAAAGAAAAAAAAAAGTAAGAAAAATGAAAAAAAGAAGAAAAATAGTATTCAAGTTGGGGTAAATGAACATAACCAAAAGAAAGCCAGTTGATAGTGTACTCAAAAATCACAAACCATTTTTCATCAATATTGGTAATTACCGAGATATATCGGTTCAAAATCGTCCACTTTCTGCCCACTTTTGGCCTGTAAAATTTTGGTCACGTGACCAGGCGCCCCCAAACTTGGTTTGCATAAAGCATTTATAAGCACCCACATTGCGTCAAAATTTCAGCTTCGCACATCACGTGGTTTTGTAATTATAAGCGATTTAATAACTTTTGAAGCCAAAAATTATCGTTTATTAAGTTTTTTTCGTCTCAATTTATGATCACGAGACCTAGGATCCCCAAAATAGGCACACAAGACGCTTTCATTATTTGTTATGTTTAGTCCAAACTTTAACTTCCTAGGTTTTACCGTTAGTTAGTTATAAGCAAATCAATCCTCATCTGCCAAAATTCGCGAACAAAACCAATGGTACTACGCGCTCGCGCGAAGTCCCAATAATAATGAAAATAAAATTCTTTATTACGTTTTCTCTGTCAAAAGACAGTCAAGTCTGCGGCTCTGCCTGTTAGAATCAAGCTGCCCAACAGTCTACCACGTTTAGCGGAGGCTTCACGCAGCCCTTTTTAATGCTGGATGTCAAGCACGGAAGCTGCGAATAGCAATTTTTTATAGTTTTTAGTGTGACCCGACCAAGAATTGAACCAAAGTTTATCGTTTCAGTATCAGACGCTCTACTAGTCTATTGTGATCGCAACATGGGAAGTTGAATCAGCACTGCCCACTGCTCAACTGCGTGATCTTTAACTTACTGTTATGTTGTACCACAAGGTGGCAGTGTCGTAACCGGAGGCTTTGAGTCGATCAAGCAAGGATTTGATACTCCGTTTGCTTCCGCGGTCGAAGTCAGAATGACGCTCAAATTTGCCGCTCTGCTTGTTCACGGAGTAGTTAGTCAGGTGCATGTAGACTTGCTTCTAAATAGGAGAAAAACAATTAATTATACATTTCTCTGCCACCAGGTAATACTGTACATTTAACCGATGCTCTAGCGGTGTAGAGTGGTACTCTGGTACAGGTACTAACAAAAAAACGAACACCATAAACAACCAAGTATCATGTAATAAATGCCAATAACACATTATAAGCGCCCGATTACGGAATTTATTTACTCTTTTTGCCCGCTTTTCCTCTTCTATGAGGGTTGCGGGGATACAGCTCGAGCCGCCACATTTCACGCTCTTCCATCCATTCCTTTATTTAGCTTGGGTGAAGCTTCAAGAAATTCTATCCAAGATCCTCAATGCATTTTATCGATCTAGTCCAGGGTCGTCCGACAGGCCTTTTCACATTTGCTTTGGCTGGCAAAGTTTGTTCGAAAAACCTTTCCTGAGGTACTATGCTTAAACCATCTAAGCTGGCATCTTTCTTTTCGAAGAAGTAGCGGCTCTATATTTAGAGGTTTTAGAATCTGAGAGTTACGCATCTTGTTAAATAACACAATTTCTTGTTCGTCGTAAAAACCTCATTTACGACCTCATTAGCTTGCAATCGCGATCGTACTTTTTCGGTCATTGTGAAAATAATGACCAAGACTTTTTGAAAACTTTTTGACAATGCTCATTTCATGACAACCGAATAGTGCAAAGCTCACATCACTGTACTAGTCATGTCAATTTGGGTATCCAGTTTTTCGTCTTGCCTTCCATCACCCGCAAATGCAAACCCCAAATACCTGAAACTTCTCAACGTGTTTGAATCACTTACAATGAACACTAATCAGGGTTTCTGCAACGATGTAAGTACTTCACTTTTGACCGTGATGTTCATTCGGCGCTGTCACATGCGGCTGCAAAGTTATTTAATGTGCGCTGGAGGCCAGATTCTGTAGAAACCAGTTCATCAGCGAAGAGCAGGCGACTGCTTTTGAAATTTACATGCATTTTGAAATTACACTGATCCATCTAATTAACTTTTAAAAATAATGACCAAACGCATTCTTGCCGGGTATAACGACAACATGGCCCATTTTAATAGTTTATCATTTAGGTTATCCGGAGACAAAGAGCAAACTTCTGCTTGATAGGAGAATGACTTAATGTCATCTGTATTTATCATTTAAAAAATTTCAAAAGATTTATTTAAGGAATTTCAAAAAAAATTTATCTCCAGAAGAAAATGTTACAAAACAAGCTTACATTACGTTACAAGAATTTTTTGAATCGTAACTCTCGAGCAACTTAAGTAGATATGAATGTTATCGAAAGTTTGATTTCAACAATGTTTGCAAAACCGAATTACTTATATGATCAGTTAACGTTACTTGAATGCGACAAAACAGTCTTTAGTGCTTGGTCGTAGGGATCAAGCGCCAACTTTGACGCTATATCTCGTTTTGAGATATAAATATTTGGATTTGAATGCGAGGTATTGTGTACTTAACACAATACTCTTGAAGTATCTCAGGAAACGAATTGTTGTTACAAGTCAGAAATTCTAGTTGGATTGTTCGACAAGATACATTACAATCGCTA
This sequence comes from Trididemnum nubilum, assembly GCA_963965965.1. Taxonomy (NCBI): domain Eukaryota; kingdom Metazoa; phylum Chordata; class Ascidiacea; order Aplousobranchia; family Didemnidae; genus Trididemnum; species Trididemnum nubilum. The sequence continues at coordinate 36,273,443 of OZ014482.1, forward strand.
TTGTTAGATGGCTCATTTAAAAATAGAATCGCATTATTCGAGACACTATAATTGAATACGTAATTTAGACGACATAATGATGAATCTTGAGGCCTTCCTATATCTCGCGAAAAAAATGAACTACCATCGACTGTTGTTCTACAATGTAAGCTTAATATTGTTTTAAAACCAAACTCAAATCAACAATGCTATTTAAAAATTAAAGTCATTGTTTCAAAAACAACAGCCTATTTAGTTGAGCTTTCTACTTTGTAAACACCTAATTTTGACGTCTTACTGATCTTGACTCAACCACAATTTCTCACAGCTCAGTGTTGACCAAAGATTGTATGAAAGCATATTATTCAATATTTGCTTGTATGTGGGTCCAAACAAAAACCACAAAGCTTTCAAGTCGTGGTGCTGGATCTGTGTGGATTGTAGTGTTCAAATTTAAAACCAGTTGTCCGTGGTCCCTGGAGCAGATGGACAAAACATAAAACTTGACCGAATGATATTCTTCAAGGTTCACAATAAACATGTCAGGTCGAATAAATTAATAAGTTTGAAGCTCCCTACTCTCTAATAAGAGATTTTGAAAAGACAGTATTACGATGGTGCGGTTTCCATTACTCGGCATTGCACGACTAGAGCTAGCCAACAAAAACTTTGTCTTCAATTGTCAATTCCTTGGTTGTTACAGCATCATAAATTTTTTTTCTTTTTGTAGTAACTTACCACGTTGCTTTCACTAGGAATGGAATATTTCTCAGTACTCAGTCTAACAAGCCCGTCTTGGTACAGGAATATGCGCAGTGGGTCGCAGCTTGTCACCAGTACGTAAAGGCGGAGATCGAACTTGTAGCCATCCAGTAATAATGGCTTGTCAAGATATTCCTGTACAATCGTGTGTTCTGTCGGTTGGATTCGCTCAGGACTTCGATACAGTTGAATGCTAAAAAATGTTTTAATTGTAACGTAAATTTCGAGCATAGAAAGGGTCAGTTATTTTTTTCAACCATGAAAATTACGTGACCGTAGAAACTATCAAAATATTTATGTAAACAAGTTTAACTTGTGCTTTGGGCCGCTCAGGTACCGACTATGACCCCAGTACCGGAACGGGAAATTAATTTTTAGCGCCTGACTTTAAATTTAAATTTTAGCTTTTAAACTTTGTGTTACTTTTGGCAGACATCTATGATAACCCCAATTACGGGTGAAACAGCTTATAGGGTTTAAAATTTTCATTTTTGACGTGTACTGTGTTATGATATTCGCTATGGCCTATGCTGTCGAGCACTTTTTCAATCGGTTGAATTTAAACTCCAATCATCAAGTTTAACTTAGCGTGGAAATAACACATATCACTATTTTTTCACCAAATATTAAACAAATAAAAACTAGCAAGTTAAACAATTTTCGCTAACCGACTCATATCGCTAAACTGTTCATACTATCAGCAAACACAACCTGCAACTGCGAAGTAGAGAACCACACTGCATTTAAGACAACTTAAAAATCTTTTTTGATGACTAATGCCAGTGATTTCAATGATAGAACTAAACTGCGCATGGAGCAGTGAAAAATATAACATCAACAGCAACACAACATCACCATATATTACGCTGTGGCGCAACCAGGGGGGTTAAGAGGAATTCAGTTTCCATTAACCAAGCCATTTAGAAAATTTAATCCCAAAATGCAAGCGTTTAAACCAGTTTTGGATTTGACCTAAAAGTAAATGGGGGTGGGGGTGAGAGGCTGGGTTGGCTTAAAATCCTTGCAATTTTTTTCTTTCAAACGGCTCTAAAACGAGCGAAAAGCCATCTAAATGACGTTGAGAAGGCAACTTTTCCTAAAACATCAAAAAATTCCCCAGCGACTGGGAGCATTGTCCCCAAACTTCCATTTGTAATACGCTTAAATAGCACCAATTTGCTTAGTTTGTCGCCCAATCGAGGTATGTATCAAACAAAAAATCTTTAATTTTGGTTCAAGTCCCTCCCTAGCAAAATCCTGGTTGCACGCCTGACTAAAGTGACCATATACAATTATACATAACATCAGAAAAATTAGCAGTACATTACACTAAAATATTTGAGTTTATGCCACTGGAATATTCTGAAAATGTTTTTTATATGCAATTACCAACCAACAATCGTTTATTTACTGTAATTTGCAAGCCACTTACAGCAGATTTGCTCTTAGTACTAACAATCTAAAAAGAATGCTTTTGGATTGAACTTTAAAGCTGAATTTCAACGATAACAACGGGTAACATACTAGAAGTATATCATATATCTATCATGACTTTAAGTATAATAAATTGCATGCAATTAGGAAACATTCGCACTAATCAAATACTTACCCGTTTCCCATGGCGCCATTGGCAGGCTTTTGAATGTAAGTAAGGACTCGCTTGTTACCTTTTAACGAGTCCTTAGCGTGATTCAATAACAAAGTGTACTCGGAAGGCATGTTCCACGTCCGTGGTGTAAAATTAAAATCAGCAGGACAAGTTCTCTTCATTCTGTCAACAAAAAAGATGAAAAAATCTTGATTAATTTATGACCCAAGCGTTTAACTAGTGAGCAGGCTTTATTTCAACATCACTGTATATAGGTTGCATAGTGCATACAATGCACAGCTGCACATACATAACATAAAAAGAATGTAGCTATAATAACGCTGTGTCCGATTAGATTGCCAGTGTTCCCACTAAGCCGATTTTTTTCAGCGAATCGGCGATTTGTTGGAGCAAGGTTGAATAAGTTTTGGCAAAATAGTAAACAAAGCTTTAGAAAATTCTACAAATTTGTGGAAATATGACATTTGCTGTACTTTAATACTGGATTGGTACAAAATTAAGGGCACATAAACGTCTTTTTAGAGCTTTGGGCACAATTGTTTTTAGATAATTTGGGCACTCGCTGACTAGCCATAAAGTTAGAGGGAACACAGGGTTGAACCCCAGATCTCCCATTAAGTACACTAATCACTCAACTACCTGGCCGGTTAAATCAAAATCTATATATATTTAAGAATAAGGTAAGAGCTCCTACGCAAGAAATAATTTTCACACATGACATCAAACTAAACATTCTAACATAACGTCATACCATTATCATTTTACAATTCCACAGTAGCACTAAGAAATAATATCAAGAGCACTGTTCAATTGTATTAACCAACGAGAGCAGTCCAAAAAGTGTGAAAACTTTGATAAATTAAAATAATGTGAGTTGGCATCTGAAAATGTACAAAGACAAAAAGACATCGCCAATACTTACTTTGCCATGTTTCTAGCTAGTAAGTCTTTCCTGCACACTTCTCCCATTCCAGGAAAATGATTGATGCGTTGGTAGTCTTTGAGGAGTTGAAATCTTTCCATTGGCACAACCGAATCATGCCAAAAAAGAAAGGCAGACATGAGTGAAGGAGAGTCATCTTTCAATACTGCAAATCCACTGGCTTCAATACCGCTTCGCACTAAAATTATATAAAAATTGAGTTATTTTAAAGTAATATTCCACATCAGTTGAAGCTGGGATATATTGAGGTTGGAACTCAGCCAAATAAATCTCCAAATCTTACATGAAATTTGGCTGAGATTATTCATTTTGTTTGATCTTGGTATCATTCTAGTTGAAAAAAGCTGACAACATTTTGGCAATTTTCTACTTATAATTTTTGCAAATACCTGCAGACCTATAGCCCAAATTTTGAAGACCGTAAAGATATTTTATTTTAGTAGCACATATCAGTATATGTCATTCATATAAACTAAAGATGAGTTTGCGGTTTTAAATGGTTGATTTTATAACCCACATATGGTTTAGCACTAAGTTGGCTTTAAAGGTAAAAATGATCAGTTTCAACTATTCAAAGTCCGAGGGCCAGACGAGCTCTATCCTGTTTTGTGGCAGAATGGTTGGAATCAACCGAAAGGATATTACCATGTTATTTTTCAAGCATGCCTGCAACTCAGCTATGAGCCAATGGCATGGAAAGAAGGCACAGGTATATTCCTCCCAACACCCAGGAAGGAAAGCTATTTTGAAGCTATGGCTTTCCATATTGTCACTTTAACTTCTTTGCAACTGAAATGGCTGAAAAGATTAATTCTGCATCATATCAATGAAGATTATAATGTGCAGGCAAAGCTTTCTGCACCGCAGTATGGATTTTGTGCAGGTGTTGCTACCAAAATTGATTTCCATGCGTTTGTGCACCATGCAAAGCATTGCCTTATGAGAAAAAAGCCGACTTAAGGTATTTTTCTGGATATTGTTGATGCCTTCGACAACATCATCTTCCGTGGCATTGTTGCAGCTCTGCAAGGGCTGGGCATGTCTGAGATTCTCACCTAATGGTTAGAGAACTTGTGAAGACATCGCACGGTTCACGGTCTAGAGACCTTTAGGTGCCGTTGATTATGCACCTGGACTTTTAGGCACCAAGACTTTTAGGCGCCAGAGGGAGAAAAAAACTTTTTTCGAAAAGTTTCAAAAAAATTTTACAAAATTTTTTTCTGAAAAAAGTATTTTTTCCATTACTAAATTTTTTTTTCAAAAAAAACTCTTTGTTTCAAATAGCAGTTTTTTTCAAGAAAAAACAAGTTTTTAAAATTTTTTTTTTCGAAAACGTATTTTCTTTCAAATAAAAGCTTTTTTCCAAAAAAAACGTTTCTCAAACAAAAAAGTTTTACTTCAATTAAAATGTTAATATTTTTGAAGCTTTTCATCTGACACTTGCTAAGAGGAATAGTCAAAATAGAGAGCACAGGAAAAGGAGCAGCTATAGGAAAAAGCCGAGCAGTAAGTGGTTGGGAAAGGATCGATGAGAGAGCATCATTTGTATACAACCTTTAAGTTGAGAACCAATTCTTTTTGTCAGCAGAGGACGGAGTTAGAAGTTTTGATAAAAGTGACTTCAAAAGCAGATAGATAGAAGAGCGAAAAAAGTTTTCCAACAAATTGATTTCTTATTGTATTTTTTCATTAATATCACATTTTTCAAAACTTCTAACCCAGCCCTCTCCCAGCAAAAAGAATTCGATCTCAACTTAAAGGTTGTATACACATGATGCTCTCTCATCAATCCTTTCCCAGCCAATTACTGTTTGGCATTTTCCTATAGCGGCTCCTTTTCCTGCGCTCTCTATTCTGAAGATTCCTCTTGACAAGTGTCAGATGAAAAGCTTCAAAATATTAACATTCTAATCAGAGCAAAACTTTTTTTTGGAAAAAGCTTTTATTTGAAAGAAAATACATTTTTGAAAACAAAAAATCAAAAAACTTGTTTTTTTTCGAAAAAAAATTGTTATGTAAAACAAAAAATTTTGTTTTGAAAAATTGTTTTACCTTTGTGCCTAAAAGTCTCAGTGCCTAAACATCAAGGTCCACATAAACATCCCACACATAAACATCCCACACATAAACATTTGTGCATAAAAGTCACGGTCTGCTTGGTTCAAGTGTAATTGTATGGTGATAATGATAAAGTTAAAAGGGAAGTGGTGAAGGGTAATCTGCAAGATGGTATCCTGTCCCCTTTTCTATGGAACTGTGTCTTAAACTGCCTGTTGCTACTGTAGAGTTACGTGGCAGGGGTTTTTATGTTCAAGCCTATGGCGATGATCTTGCAATGTTGGTCACTGGTTCTGATATGATTTGAATCAGAGGTATGATTTAGAATGGTTTATGACTTTTAGGCTCTGGACTATTATGCACTGCCAATTAGGCAGTGGGACTATTGTGCACCAGGACCTTTAGGCGCCAGAGCTAAACAAATTTTTGAGAAACGTTTTTGAAAAAAAATGGTTTTTGAATTTTTTTGAGCTCCAGCACCTAAAAGTCCTGGTACATAATAGTCTTGCTGCCTAGCAGTCCCAGCATACAATCGTCCCATGCCTAATCATCACGTGCCTAAACGTCCATCTAACAGTCTTGTCCAGGCCCAAAGCTGCAGGCTGGGCTTCAAATTAAGAGCTACAATTCAGCAGAAAGAAAACCGAAATTGGACTGTTCACTCAAAAACGGAATTTAAATTTGGGTTTCTTGTCATTGAATGGTTCAAAACTTAAACTTTCCATGAAGGCAAAGCTGTTAGGTGTTAGTCTTGACAGCAAGTCAACTTGGAAACCACATACCGTATATACTCGCGTATAGGTCGCAACTTTTTCCTTATATTTTTGTTAAAAAAATATAAGTGCGATCAATCCGCTCGACATAAGTGCAAATCATCACTAAGTCGGAACAAAATCGAAAGTTTTCGGCTATTGCAAGTACCATATTTTCCGGCTAATAAATCGTTATAGACACGAATTGCAGTGGAAATGTGCTATTGCCACTGTGGTTCTATCGAATACATGTGCATGCGCTTGTGCACGCACATACGATACCTACCAATGTGAGACAGTTTCATGAGCGCGCACGCACATGTGACCGCTCAGCGTGCATTGGATTTTCCCGCTTTGTTGAGAAAAAATGGTTTTGCAATTTCAATGCAATGCAGTTCAATGCTAAAAAAACAACCAGTTGCAGTAATTTTCGAAGTTATCTGTGCAAAAAAGCTAGGGAAAGGGCCTTTTAAATCCCTAGATTTTCAGTGCGACTTATGTACGAGTAAACTCTAAATTAAACTTTTTTAACACAAAACTAATAGTGCGACCTATATGGTGGCGCGACCTATAGGCGAGTATATACGGTATTACTCAAATTATCCGCAAAGCAACTACAGTATTAATATAATAGAGACAAATTCTGGATAAAACAAGGGAAATAAAGCCACTATGATGAAATAGATATACACAGCTATGATATGTTCAATGATGTCGAAGGTATGTGTGTACTGGGTTGACAATCTCAACAAACAGTATCTAGTGAGGAAACTTGCGAAAGAGCAGACTTGCTTGCCGAATCATTTTATCAGCTTTTTTGGCACCCCTACTGGTGCTCTGGAAATATTGCTTGACATAACTATCATTGAGGAACTTTTGTTGGCTGAGGCTGTGTAAGAGTCATACAGAATCACTGTTAGTAGACTCTGGCATGTCAACCCCGTTGGTTCCTTTGGGAAAATGAAGAGTCATGCTGATGTTTGCAACGAGGCTAGAAGATTTTTACCTCTGTTGCAAATGCCAGCTGACCGACTATAGAAAACAAAGGTACTGTATTTGAGAAAAATTTTGAATGCCAAATTATGGATATAAAAAGAATGCTGTCAGATCCGAAAGCATTCTAAATCAGAACAGCATCAGGGTATACGTACTGATGGCTTGAAACTAGACAAGAGAGTAGGTGCAAGTTTTTATGCAAAATACCCAAAACAACTCGCAAAACAAGCATTTTTCCACCTGGGAACACACAGCTGTGTTGTTCAATAAGCGCTAAGGCTGCTTGAGGATGAAGGAGTCTGTAGAATGGACGTTTTCACAATTAATAATATGTCTCCTTAACCTTACGGGGCCTCAATTAAATAGAGTAGTGCAAGTTTTAACTGGGCACTGCAATCTCAAAGACAAAAGAAAACTACAGGTCGTGCTGAGTTTTCTCCATGTCCAAAGTGCAGCCGAGAGGAAGAAACACGAAACCATATGGTTACAAGCAATTGCAAGCTTTATAAACAAAACTACAGTAACAATGCAGCAACTGTTGCTATGGACCCAAATGAGGCCTATACAATGTGTAAGTGGACTTTACCTAAAGGTAGCAGACTCACTTGCACCATTGCCCAATTGCCCATTAGTAATAAAGATGATCAGTTCTTTGTTACAGATAAATAAAAAAGAAGAGATAGTAGAAATGCTTATTCTTAGTAACACGCAATGCAACAAACCAACAGCTTCCCTCCTCCAACTCCAACCAAATAACAATGGATCTAGGCCGATTTGAACCAAACAAGTTAATTATATTGAAATTTTAACTAAGGCTTAGTTTTTTCAAGCAGTTTTAACAATGAGTTTCAAAGTTTAAAGTTCTAGAGATACGATATTTTACAAAGTTACAAAAGCTTATACATTAAACAGCAAGCTAATACAAAAAAAACAACAAAATAGTTATATATTGAACTTACCTAAATCATATTTGCAATTTGACACATTAGCTGTCATACACCGCTTTTTGTGCTTTTGTCTTCGTTTTCCATGAAAAGAATTCTGATAATCTTCTTCAAATTCTTTCATTTCAGAATTACTCCAAGTAGCCTACTGTTATCAAAATTACTGTAAATATTGAAATTTATAACAATATATATGCTCTATAGCACAACAATCGAATAGATAGGCATTCCACTCCTTTTGCAAGTAAGCAACAAGCAGAAACATGAAGGAAGGCTTTATTTCACAGTTCAATACAGGGATATCTAGAACATTGGGATCGCTCACTGTAATTCTACACTAACAACAGTGATGCTAGAATTTTTTTATGTTTTGTTGATATAAACTAGAGACAACGTTGCAAAACAAGAAAACCATAAAACATTGAAAACCGTGTTATTTCCATGATAAAATTATAAACTTGGGTTCAACTCCAGAGTTGTTTCTCCATTATGCAGATTAATATCAGCTAAAAATTTAATCAAACCGTAACATTACTCAAATAAAATCATGACTAAAAAGTTAACAAGAAAAAAGCGAATTCATAAATTTCAGCACTAAGAACTACAGTACAGTCAAGTTCAAATTGGCACGGCACGTAACATTCACTTTTGGGAGTGAAATTGAAAGCAACTTTTCTTATGCCATGACTACTCATCTTTACAAGAGGCTCAATGTTGCATTGATTGAGGCACCTTAGTACTTTTTTGGCAAAGCAGTTGAATAAAGATTTCAGGATACAATTGAACCTACAATGCTCTGCCATGCAGGTTTGAGTCACTAAAAACTAGTGTTGAAGATTTCTTTTAGCAATACCCTTTTTAGCATAGCAGCAAAGGCTGCTATTTAATTTTTTGAACACAAAAACTGCTGTTGAGCGCTTTCATGGACAGTTGGTTTGTTGAAATGTAAACTCCAAAAACACAAATAGCATAGGCAGTACTGCTTGGGAGCAGATAGACCACCACGATTCACTTACGCCACTAGACGGCTTTTCGCTTTTCAAACCCGGGATATGGTTCAGTATCAGTCAACAATTCTTTGCAGTTAATACATTTTCTTTGTCAAGATATGCATCTTCTTATCTGCCCAGCAACATAATAGGTGACATCATCACCAACTTCATCAATTTCAATTTCTAAAGCCTATTTTTTAAAACTTATATTCTCCAAACAGTCCAAAGTTTCCATGTTAGGAGTTAGTTTGAGTGGTATTTAGGTGAGCCAAGGCATACAAAGCATTTGGGTAAAGTAGACTCAGGTAACGATTTTTCTTTTTTTTTTTTCTTTTTCTATTTTTCTTTTTCTACAAGGGCTTTTTCTTACAGCTAATCATAGGCCTAAGCGGAGTGCCTACTGCAGGCTAATACTGCTATGGGCTATTAGCACATTATTAGCACGTAGGCTAGTAAATCTCTCAACTTAACTTGAAAGCCAAACATGGCCTAGGCAAACAGCCTACTGTAGGCTATCAGCGCATTATTAACGTGTAGTAGGTTAATAATCTCTGAACTTCATTTGGATGCAGCAGCTGTTGGAATACCCTTCTTCTGTTTTCTGCTAACCTGTTGCCTGCTGTCTGCATATACCACGCTATTCCTCCTTTAGAGCTAGTAGGCTACCGGTACATGAATTCTTCTGTTTGCTTAATTGCCTTTGATCCTACTCTTTAACTACAGCATAATGATACTCTTAAATTAAAGTTTTCTTGAACTTGTATTGTGACGAAATAAATCGGCAGGACCACCGTTCCTAAAGCTCTATCACAACACAGCCAGGTGTATTATTACTAATTTTATGCGCTTAAAAGAGGTAATAGAAAGATAAACGGGATATTTAATATTTATTTGCTCCAATCACGTTAGTTTCTACAAGGTGCAGTGCGCTATTTTTGCCAAATAGTTTTCCATCCTTATTCTATACTAGCACGCACTTTTTCCGACTTTTTCCTGGTTGGGAAATGCCTTCACAAAATTCCCGACTTTTTCCGATCATGGGAACCCTGAATATATGGCAGTCATATAGATTGATCAAATTTTTGACAGGGAAGTTGCAAAAGGACCTCGTGGTCATCAAGTCAAGCAAACACTTAATTGTTGACAGAACTTACTGATTTAGCCAATTATATTGAGGTTTCAATATTGGCAGTGGCTATTTTCCCTCAAGAGGCAAAATAGCCCCATGTAATTTTGCCATTGGAGGCAAAATAGTCCTAAATGCTATTAAAGCCTTCAGTGCCAAAATAGCCCTAACCTTTACCCAAACTCCAACCCGCACCCTAACCTTAACCCTAAACCAAACACATGGAAAATACTTCAGTGTTTTGCCTCCAGAGGCAAAATAGCCACTTCCTTCAATATTTTTTCATGAAATGCACCGTTGTTAGATTAAATGAACCATTGTTAGAGTCAGGCATTTAAATGTAGCAAAATTTAGCCTGAGTCTGAAGGTTGCAAATAATTCAACATTTAAATAAGATCAAAATTTTAACTCTATTATCAATTTTTCAAAAAAAAAGCCATAAATAATTGCAGTTTATTACGATCAGTAAATCATATAGTGAATTTTTTTGAACAAAATAGAAGTTTTACCTTTTGATGGCTATTTGAGAGATATCACTTTCCACTAATTGGTAATAAGTCACAAAGTTTTCTATTAGAACAAAGCTTGGATAATTTGCACTATAATGATTCAGAACATGGGCTGCGGGCAGGCGCGTAGCCAGGATTTGAAAAGGGGGGGGCTTTTTTGAAAAAGTGAGACAACTGCAAGCGACCTTGACCCGAATTTTCATTGTTCTTGAATCAGAATCACACGGTTTACCTGAATTTGAGAAGGATTTTTCGGCCAAAATCGAAAATTCAAACGGTTTTTCAGCCAAAAAACAGGAGATCTCCAAAAAAAAAAAGATCTTCACCGAAATTGAGAAGGATTTTTTGGCCAAAATCAAAAATTCAAACGGTTTCTCAGCCAAAAAACAGGTGATCTCCAAAAAAAAAGAAAAGGTCTTCACCAAAATTGAGAAGGATTTTTCGGCAAAAATCAGAAATTCAAACAATTTTTCTGCCCAAAAACAGGTGATCTCCAAAAAAAAAAGGTCTTCACCGAAATTGAAATGAATTTTTTGGCCAAAATCGAAAATTCAAATGGGTTTCTAGGCCGAATCGCGGCATCTACTTCACAACTTCGGCACCCAAATTCCTTTGGGGGGGCTGTTTTCATTTTTTCAGCAAAAATTGGCCTCAAAATCACCAAAAACGTGTCATTTTGCATACTTAACAGGCCAATGGGGGGGGCTCAAGCCCCCCCACCCCATCCCCCCTGGCTATGCTACTGGCTGTGGGTTCGCTGACAACACCTGAAAATATTCACATAAATGATGTAAAACACAATATGCATCCTTGAACTGCAAAGTATATTTTTGTACAGCAATTAAATGATTTAGCAGTGAAATAGTTTCAGCAAATTTTGTGGCAGATATAGGCTACTGAAACGCTTCTTTTTCAAACAGATACAAATACTGTACGTACCAGTATAAGAGATGTTCCCATCGTTACAGTCAACTGCTGAATGCATATGTTTTGCACTTTAGTTTAAATAACTACAAAGTAATGACAGGCTATACTTAGAAACTCAAAAAGAAAAACTGTACAGTGCAATAATCAAGCTAATTTCTGAATTTAATGATTTTATTTACCAGTATGTCAGTATGTGTAGAACCAATAACAATATACCGGTATAACTTACAGGTGGCATGTTGGGGTGATGTTTTGGCTACATTGCAAGCAATTTTCAAGCTTTTGTGCTCTTCTTCCAAAGCATAAAGCTGTATGGTATCTCCATATAGTCCCATGCAAGTAGATCCAAGAATAGTCTCATAACTAACTTCAGCGCAAAATAGCAAAGTATTGTTGAATTAAATCTGAAATGTACTGTACTTGATCTCAACAACTACAATTTTGAAAAGTAGCTAAGCCTAATACATTTGAATTTACCAAGTCAGAGAAAAACTGCAAAGATTACAGTGGGCTACTGTCGCACAGGATTGCAGACTAGTAGCTATAGCGATGACTGTTGACTACTAATGACGGTTACCATTGATCTCGCCACACAGTGATTTCATCACAGTGATTTCATCACAGTGATTTCGCCACAAAGTGAGGGTAAAGGCAAGACAGCTGTGGGGATACAGGGATAGTATAATAGTATAAAGACGGTTAGCAGATAGGCCTATTTTGTCTTTTCTGTGTTTAAAATGCCGTCTGTCACGTAATATTGAATCACTGGGACGAAATCACTGACAACCCTAATGACTAGTCTTATAATGTATAAACAAACTGCACTTTTCTAATCTACACCTTATCCCTGATCTTAATATCATGTACATTTTCTCATCATTCAAGCGTCTGATAATCTGAGACAGTTGCATAGCACCACTGTTTATTTAGACAATAATAACAATAAGGAAGGCTTTATTTCACCGGAAATTTTTATCTAGTTTTTTATTTATTCTGACTCAAATCTAACACAAACTCAAATGCTTACTCTACAACTATTCCCAAATCGAACCCTAACCCAAACCCTAACCTAAACCCTAATCTTAACCCCTAAAAAAGCAAATGAAAAAAGCGCGGATGAATATTTCTCATTCTCGTTTTATTCTCTTTAAGTTGAAAATTTTCGGTGAAATAGTCACTACCTAACAATAATGTTGCCCACCAGTCCAGCACAATTGTGCCACGGGAAAATAAAAAAAATCATCCATCATACCGAATGTATGATATCATCATACCAATCATATTCCAGCAACAATGTGACCCAAATCAGTTCAGTATGGAGAAAACTGTTGTCACACGAAATGTGGGAAAAAAGCAAAGTAAGCCAGCGATCCCGACGTTCTAGATTCCCTGGTTCAATAAAAAATTTCTATTTCCATTTTAATTAATCTTTTATGATAATCGGGGTTTCAAAAAGTGCTGAATAATGAAGGGTCCGAGCGAATATTACAGCCAAGGCCATGCACAATGCTTCAACTTGATGAGAACTTGATAGTTTATCATGGTTGCCGTGTTACTAGAAAGTGAAAATTATCATGATATGCTTGAATTAACATTAATAAATTCAACTTTTTAAAAAGGTTTAAATTGATATAACAATGACAAAACTACAACCAAAAATATTAAATACGTACCGATACGCGGAGTTTGGCCTTTGAGAAGAACCCTAAACCGTAATCAAATGCATTCCGTGGGGCCTCATCCCTTATGGAAATTCGTGAGATATGCCTAGATTTTTTTTACTTCTTAATAGCGAAGTTTAAACTGTTTTGGACTTGTAATTGTAATTGTAATTACATTTTATTCACCAAGTTGCCTTGGCCAGGAGACAGCGAAGGGACTTTTCGGTCTTCGATTCAAGCTGCCACCTGCCCACCTGTCTACCACACACGGCGGAGGCTTCACACTGTCCCTTTAATTGCTGAACAATACTCTTTAATTGCTGAACAATATTTATTACAATACGTCATCTCTCATTTTGATGTGCCCTTGAATTATCAGTAATTTTGCAATAACTGACTGAGGTTGATATATACTGGTATTGGAAATTGTACCAGTACTAATGACATATTGGCAAACAATACAAAACAAAGCAAGGAGGTTTTTGTTTTTTTTTCACTCCAATTGCCCACTTTAAATTCTATAAAACATAAATAAGCATTATGAACTTTATTAATTTTATTTCTATCCAATCTGTAGTTACAGCATTTTTATGTTTTAGTATGCTTAGAGTTAGAACAATTCTAATGTTGTCTTGCATTTTCTTTACATGGTGACTGTGAGTTTTGTGTATACACTGTACAAAATGTACATATCTTTGCAACACTTTGTTTTAATTTTGCGTAAAATTTTTTATCATAGAAAGTAGCAGACTGAGAAAATCTAGAAGCGTTTTTTTTTTACTTTAACTTGGTGAGGTGGCAGTAGACTTAGATGACCTTTCGGTCCTTCGCTGTCTCCTCACCAAGTGACTAAATATCGCTTTGACTCTGCAAGTTTATGTGTTTGGTTTTAAAGGAATTGCATATTTCGATGCTTTGGTGATAGACCTAGAGGAAGTTGCAGTTTTTTTCTTGTGATATGACGTCACTTGGTAAATAAATAAATATGATGATGATGATGATGATGAACGTCAAGCAGGGAAGCTGTGAATCCCAATTTTTATAGTCTTTGGTTTGACCCGACCGGGGATCGAACCCGAGTCTACCGCTTCAGTAGCAGACGCTCTATCCACTCGACCACTGATCGGTTTTAGATGACTTGAGTAGTAAAAAAGGGGAGGGAGCTGAAGGAGCTGATCAATATATTCCTTTTAAATAGTTTCCGAGTTTCATCAATTCAGGACATTTAAACGGCCCTAAAGCAAAAACGTGCAAAATGTATCCATATGGCGTTAACTTAAAATGGGTATAAAATCCTACGAGTCCAGTACTTAAATTGAAGGCGGGACGCGTACCCCCATCGAAATTTAGGCGTCCTCCCATTGTGAGTTGAGCCCTTAATGAGCAGAGGAAAAATAGCCAGCCAGGACTAAAACATCCTGCAAATTTCCTGCCGAAAATGGTCGCAAATTCTGGGGAAGACCTTTTTTTTCTTGGTCTTCACCTAATTTCGGGGGGGGAAATGACTTCAATTTCCGGCGAAGACCTTTTTTTTTGTTTGGTCTTCATTTAATTTCGGCGACGGAAATACATCATTTCCACAAAACTTTTTGTAAAGTTGGTCAAGGCTGCAAAAGCGTCCCTCCTATGCAAAATTTAACAACTTCAGTACTGCCTACGACCTCCGAAGATGCAAGCCGCAAATGCGAACTCGAACTGGAAAAAACTCGATCTTTTTTCCGAACTCGAATTAAACAAGATTTTTCTGAACTCGAACTTGAATTCGAATAAGACTGTTCGAGTTGATTAAAAAGAAATTCAAAACTATAAAAAAATATTGGAAAGAAATAGCCTACTTTTTGTTCATCAAGCTGTAAATCGAGTTGCGAGCATTTGTTTATGCTGCGGTGACCTAAAAAAACAGCATGTCTACTAAAAGTAAGCAATTTAGTCGAAAATTAAAATTGGTACTTTTGTCAGCGGAAACTCGAGCTCAAAAAACTTGATATTTTTGCGGAACATGAACTCGAAGAAATTAAATTATAGAACTTGGACTTGCTAAAATAAGCTGAGCTCGAACTCGCAAATGAACTCAAATAAAAATTAATCGAGTTTGCAGCCCGGTGAAAGCTTTGCATCGTCTATGATATGATTAGATGTGTCAATTTGGTCAACACGATGTCCTGTGAAGGCATTTTTTGGACAGCAAAATCTTGCTTTTATTTGTTCAAGCCCCTCAAGCCTTGTTCAATCTCTCCTTATAGCAAAATTTTTGGTTGCGAACCTGTTTGGGATAAACTTTAGAAAGTTCTGTGGAGTATGGCATTCATGGTCAGTTTCAGTTGTTAAGTGCCACTTAAGTGTCAGTTTCAGTTTGTTAAGTTTTTCAGCCCAAAAACAGTTGATCTCAAAAAAAAGGTGTTCACCAAAATTGAGAAGGATTTTTCGGCCAAAATCGGAAATCCAAACGGTTTTTCAGCCCAAAACGAGCTGATCAAAAAAAAAAAAAATTTGAGAAGGATTTTTTGGCCAAAATTGGAAATTCAAACGCTTTTTCTGCGCAAAAACAGGTGATCTCCAAAAAAAAAGGTCTTCACCGAAATTGAGAAGAATTTTTCGGCCAAAGTCGGAAATTCGAATGGGTTTTCAGGCCGAATCGCGGCATTTACTTCACAACTTCGGCACCTAAATTGCAGTCAAGTTTCATAGTTCCACAGTTATAGTTTGTTGTCGGTTGGCTCAAATAGAATATAAATAAATAGTACACTAGTTTTATTTACAAAAGTTTGTTGTTTATTTTGTATAATACTGACAGATTAGGTGCAGTTGAACGTACAGTAGTGCAGATACAAAAAAAAGTCGATCATGTTCATAATGGATATTGATCTAACGATCTCAATAATTTTGATTTTCCAGAGCAGGCCTGCACAACATACGGCCCAGCGAAGCCTTTTATTATGATCCTCGACATGATTTCATGTGATCTCAAGCATAATCTTTTTTAAGCAATTCTTATTTGTCGTATTTTGATGTAATAGCTGATGCAATTGCGTGCATGTGCGTAAAACTGGTATCTACGGCGTGTGCTTTTTTGACAGGCATTTTAACTTTCAGTTTATTTGTCAGCAAGTAGTTAGTTGTGTTATATTTCTTGCTTGTATAACACACTACAATGACTGAAAACAAGAAAAGAATCAATATAAGAGAGGGCGGAGTGTTTCACTCAAATTGGACAAACAAAACCTGTTTACACTTGTAAACTCGAAAGTACTATGTCTAGTTTGCCGAAACGTGGTTTCAGTTCCAAACGAATATAATCTTAGACGCCGTTTTGAAACCCAACATCCGAATCTCGCTGAATTAGATGCTAGTGAAAAGAAACTTAAAGCATAAAGTTAGGTACCAATCTTCGCTCCAAACAAAACTATTTTAAACCTTCGAGCAATGAAATTGCTATTGCTACCGGAATTACTGCAGCTACTGTTACCAAAATACAACAATTAGATGTTTTAGCATGTAGGTAAAGAGGTAACGATTATTTTTTTACTTTTCCACGATCACAAGACGTTTCGCCGTAACGGTGGTAGCTACAATTGTGAAAAGCACACGACCCGCGACAAGTAGGTCTACGTAGTTTTAGCCCTTATAGTGCACCAAGTTGTGCACTGTGCAGGCCTGTTCCTAAAGTATTTCGAGTTGGCATTTATCTATTACCGCGTAGTGTCGCATTCCAAATTCGTGCGAAAAGATTAGTAACTCAATAGCAACATATTGTTTTATTTCCGCGGCAGTAACTAAAATTCTTGTCATAGCAACTAGCCAACTATATCGTACAACAAAAAATTGCAAAATATTTTGTGCAATACAATTTAAACAATATCAGAAAAAAAATTAATGAAAGCATTTAATAACTATTGCTTTGATTACAATGTTCGTATTTTCGAATTTTAGTCAAAGCAATTCTCAAGTTTCGTACCACCAATCAACCTTTCATTTAGATAAATATGTAGAAAGCGATTAGAATCTTAGAAATACGTCTTTTTGACATCTTTTTTATATACGTTTAATAATAGCATTAGTATTAAAAAGTTACAGTAATACTTGTAATTACTAAAATAAGAAGTTTTTGAAAAATTACGATGAGAGGATTATCGAAAGCGTAATATTACTATTAAGATTGTCACAAAAAAATGAATCAGTTTGTTTCTATGATGCGAGTAGGTCTAGACTCGAGATCAAAACCAACTGCTGAGAGTTCTAATGTTGCACTTGCTGTTAAAGAGAATACTTCAAATTCTGAATCAACCAAAATTGTTAAATTTCTATTGCTCGATTTTGCTTCATAACGTTGGTGTTGAAGGCCTTGCTTTAGCGCACCAAAAGCCACAATAGCCGAAGAGTTATGATATAATCTTTGACCGCGAAAACAATCCGAATTTCAAAACCTGCTTAGTTTACAAACAATTCAGTTCTCACTCACGTTAAATAATTAAAATAATATTCTTTAAAGGTGGATTTACACAGTATCCGTTTTTCGTGCGCTTTTGTCCGTTTTTCTACGTTTTTTCTTCTCTATAAAAAAGAATACGTTTTTTTCGGATTCTGTACAAAATCCCGAAAAACAAAATCCCAAACGGATAAAATCCCATATGGACAAAATCCCGAATTGAACAAAATCCAGAATGGACAAAATCCCGAATTGGACAAAATCCAGAATGAACAAAATCCCGATTTGGACAAAATCCAGAATGGACAAAATCCCGAATAGACAAAATCCCGAATTGAACAAAATCCAGAAAGGACAAAATCCCGCATTGGGCAAAATCCCGAATGGAAAAAATCCGTAATAGGCAAAATCCAGAATTTAATCAATTTCAAAGATAGAGAAAGTTAGAATTAATTGCGTATTCACTGCTGGCTTGTAAGCTCTAATAAATATAAATAATTAATTTGCGGACAAAACTGCATGTCCTTCATTCGTTTTTGTCGTGGCAACCTGGAAAAACAGCACACGTACAAAAATTGAGTGATCAAGTCAAAAAATTTTGCGGTTTTGTCAAGTTAATTAGGTGCGAAGCAGTTTTTCCTGTAGCGAAAGCCTCGCACTTTTCACGTTTGACGTCAACTCCTTCGGTTTGCAGGAAAAGAAACTAAAAACTTTGCGGTTTTGTCAAGTTAATTAGGTGCGAAGCAGTTTTTCCTGTAGCGAAAGCCTCGCGCTTTTCAAGTTTGACGTCAACTCCTTCGGTTTGCAGGAAAAGAAACTAGGCAGTATTTAAAATAAATTAGCGAGTTTCGTTCTTGACAAAAAAGTAAGTCGTTAAGAGATAAAGAGGAAGTTAGCCCGCAAATTAATTATTTATATTTCTTAGTGATTATAAGCCAGCAGTGAATAGCCTACACTATTAATCCTGACTTTCTCTATCTTTGAAATTGATTAAATTCTGGATTTTGCCCTTTCGGGATTTTGTCCTTTCGGGATTTTGTCCATTTTGGATTTTGTCCTTTCGGGATTTTGTCCATTCGGAATTTTGTCCATTCTGGATTTTGTCCAATTCGGGATATTGTCCATTCGGGATTTTGTTCAATTCTGGATTTTGACCATTCTGGATTTTGTCCAATTTAGGTTTTTGTTTTTTTTGGGATTTTGTCCGTTAACGGTTTTTTTTCGTCCGCGTTTTTATATGCCCATATCCGTACTAACCATACTGTCACATACTGAACAACCGTATTCCGAAAAAAACTTTTTGTAAAGGAGTACAGCCCTATTTTATAATATCGCTCTTGTCGTTCATACACAGAATTTTTGAACAAAATTTTTATCAATACAC
This sequence comes from Trididemnum nubilum, assembly GCA_963965965.1. Classification (NCBI taxonomy): domain Eukaryota; kingdom Metazoa; phylum Chordata; class Ascidiacea; order Aplousobranchia; family Didemnidae; genus Trididemnum; species Trididemnum nubilum. Next base: position 36,292,511 of record OZ014482.1, read on the forward strand.
AACAGTCTGCTTGGTACGGATATGGACTTAGAAAAATGCTGACGAAAAAGCGCATACTTTTTCATGGATAAGCAAAAACGAGCAATAACGAATAAAAAACAGATGCTGTCTAATTCACCTTAACGCTGAACCGCGCCGATGAAGCAGCATAATGAAAGCCATCATCTGATCATTGCATTTGCGTATCATAATGGTGCTTGAATCACAGACGAGATCCAACATTTTCTCTCATACATCTTTATTAGAAAAGTAGACGAAGAACCCTGCCATTTTGGCGGAATATTTCGTTCAAAGTAATTTGTAACAACAAATTACTTATTACTTTTTCTGAGAAGTAACGACTACGGTAAATTCATTACTTTTTTGAAGTAAGTTTTTGGGAAGTAATTTCGTTACTTTTGTGCAGTAATAAGCCCACTACTGGCGGTAGTTTTGACTTGACTTCTCTCTCTTGCGCAACGTGCTTGATCAGTCTTGTTTTGCGCTAGACAGGAAAGGCAAGTCTTATAATTTACTCTTCATTAGTTCATTAACTCATATTTTTTAAGAGTAAGTAGTCTATATTAGTCGTTTGTGGTAGACAATTTCTCTCTTTAGTTTTTTCTTCCAAATGTTTAGTGTTTTTTTGTTTTTTTTTTTTGACAGAGATCCTGAAGTTTTTTTCTGTGAATCGCTTGCACGCACTGCGTTTTCCCATATTTTGCCTGTACCCCATTGTGTTTACGCTGTAGTTTTCCTACTTAAATTTTCAGGTTTATTAGTATACTTTTTGCCCCTATAGATTTATATACGCAATTCACTTTGGGAACATCGCTTAGGCTAGATTTGCTCCTTTTTTTTCTCAAACTCTTTGTGGTGGCGTTTGGCTCTTTTGTCCTCTTTCCACGTGTTGGCCGTGGAAGTTTTTTATTCTTTGTTTGTGTCGCGAATTTGCTTGCCCATTTGAAAGTTTTTTTTAATTTAAGGTCACTTACGAAATTTGACATTGTCACAGAAAGCGTATTCAAGATACTAGATATTTTCTCTTTGTTTTACCGCTACACTAACTTCACCAACTTTGAACTTTCTACGATCTCCGCTTCCGAGATATACCAGATTGGATTTCTTCTTAGACAAGCTTTTTCCCTTTGGAAATTTTGCCAGGGTTGCCAAATAAAAACAAAATTTCAAAAAGTTACTGCATATTTTTGATTCTTAATAAATATTTTGCGGCAGAGTTATTGTAAAACAAAGTAAAGGTTTAATAGAACTGAAAAACTAGCTGGTTTTCAATAAAATGTAAGCCAGGTTTCCAAAGATAATCTTTTGTCACAATACTGAAAAAATGGCAACACTGAAGCTAGAGAAAAATTGCTAATTTTGAAGTGAAATATCTTGAAAACTAGAAGGCGTAGAAACTTCAAATTTTATGAGAATGCATTTTAAGGTTTTCCCAACATTTCGGTCAAGTGTAAAATAGATGACTTAAATGCTCTTTTAAGATTGACAAAATTAACGTAAGGCTGAGTTTTGACTTGATGTACGTATTTGCCTAGTGCAGGACTGACCAAAGTGCGGCCCGCACAACAAATTTTTGCGACCCACCACGGTCCCAAAATTTATTTTAAACTTCTTTCGATGCTTGCAATTTTTTCATCAAAAAAATTGTTTTTGTCGAATTGGTTGATAATGGTTTTTTCAAACATTAATTTCAATCAATTTGGTGAATGCAATTTGGGTATAAACGCCAATACGAGTAAGTTTAATAGAAAGCAGCAATTCACGTTTTCGTTGACCACTACATCCTGTAAGTTACAGTGCAACTACTTTTCTTTCATTATTTTTATCACCGCCCAGTTTTCATTCCAAAACGAAGGGTCACAGCTGTATTATTCGTAGTTCGTACAAGATGTCTTCAGTAATGCAACTATTAGTGAACAGGAGTTGCGGGGCTGAACCCTCTCGCTTTCGCCAAGTGATTGAAAAAGTTTTACCAAAATATTTTAGCTTTCAAACGTGTTTTGAAGATGACTGGGGAATTAACCGCCAAATATCCTCCATGATACATTTCAAACGTGCTGCAGTTTATTCAACGCTTAGGGTGCTGGATACAAACTTCGGCATGGGCAAATGCTGGCCTTGGGTTCAAGCCCCTTCTTTAGCAAAATCCTGGGTATGATGGCATAGATGTAGCCCGGATTTTCGATTGGGGGGAGGCCAAAATACAAGTCACATGCAATGACGTCATCAGAAACTTCGAAAGAGGAATTTTTTGTTGGGGCAAAGATATCGTAGAATGGAGGATCAGAAGCCGTGGCCTGGTGTTGGCACGAAACTAGGAACTAGTTCAAGAAGAGGATTTAAACTAATAGTTAAAATACGACAATGTACATTTTGAAGTTTGTTGGTCTTTAATGCAATATCCAAATTGCCATTTAGCAATGTCCTCTTTTCCACACAAACCAAATTGGAAGACGTGTTTGAGTAAAGAAGTGCTCAGTAATGCGGACAAATCACAGACGGGGATCTGGGGTCAGAGCCAGCCGCCGGAGGCTATGGGGGTCTGGGCAATTTTTCGTAATTTTTTGAAAACAAAGCTGTTTTAATACTATTGGATCACATTTCGCACGTATTCAGAGCCATTTGAAAGTACTAGATTTTTAACATTTGAAAGCCAATCAAAAAAATTAAGTTGTTCGGTCCTCCTTTTGCTTAGAATTTAAGTTCAAAACACGTTTAAAATCTTGCATTTTGGAGTTAAATTTTCTAAGTGATTTGACCCTGGTAGGGGGAAATAAAGAACATTGCGTCCTGCAATATTTCAGCTGTAAATAACAATTCAGTCGAATATTTTCCTTAGAGATTATTGTTTTGTCATGAAAACAACCAGTGATAGGAGTACATATACGGCCTGGGGGCCCAGGCCTTCTCAATTCAAAAATTTGTTTAATGAGCATTCCCCTTACTGTAGCTAATTTTTTTCAAAAGTATTGTGTTGCATAAAACCTCGCGAGGTGCAAATGAATTGTTATTGAAAAATGTTCAATAGATAGTTACGCCTACAAACAATGTTATTGTACGGGCCGGATTTACATTGAGTTGAGCCCCCGGCACTTTAAGATCTTCGCAATATTTTTCTACCAAATACAGGTGAAGACCAAAAATAACCTTATCTGAGCGCGGGGCCTCTGGCACTGTGCCATATGTCAAATCCGTCCTTGATTATTGCATTACGTACATAAAAAGGTTAGATGAGCGCCTCAGCAAATTTTAGGATAAAAACCCTTGATATCACTCGGGCTATACGGATAAATTAGTCGGCAAACATTAAATTGAAGGGCCCGGGTCCCCTGGAACAATATTATTGTTGGGGGGCCCATTTAAATATTATTGTAGGGGGCCATTTAAATTGGCTGGCAAAAATTAAATTGAGGGGGCTTGGGCCCCTTAGATCAATATTATTGTTGGGAGCCCATTTAAACATTATTGTAGGAGGCCCATTTAAATATTATTGTAGGGGGGCCATTTAAAGTTGTTGGTAAAAATTAAATTGAGGGGGCTCGGGCTCCCCGGATCAATATTATTGTTAATTAGTGCTGCACGCGTGTACTGTTGTAAGCGAAGATGCTCAAAGAAGTTGAAACTGAAGAAACAGTAGCATTTTTTGTAACCATTTTATGATTGGTTAGATTTAAATTGGGGGGGCCCCGGGCCCCAGGCCCCCCCTGGCTACGCCTATGTACGATGGTGCTGTGTAATAACCAGAATTTTTGTTTTGTAGTATAAGTTTCTTCCATATAATACTGTAATTTTATCATAACACAGTACACGCCCCTTGTATTCGCTTTGGCCTACGCTGTCGAGCACTTTTTTGAATCGGTTGAATTCGAACTCCACTCATTGTAATTGAATGAACATGATTTTTTCATGAACTTAAAGCAAAGTTTATTTTTACTAAAGGTTAACTCCGGTTTAAGAATTATTTATTAAATTTAGTAAGACAATGTAAAATTTTAAACGAGCGGTATTCGGGATAAAAATTATTCAAACAATTTATGAGAGTTGTGCGGCTCGCTAAAGCTCAGAAAAATTTTAAAGCGCACCGCTCCCCAAAAAAGGTGGGCATTCCTGCTAGCCCAGTGTTTAAGCCTTTGATCATCAAATATTTTTGTAGAGTAAGCAGCGTGATGTTCGATTATCGATTATTGCAAAGTAGGGTATCTGCAAGAAATTTTGCGAAATTATGGCTTTTATGATGCAACGAAATTTAAAAACGCAGGGTTGCCAGTGATGTGGCGTCAAACGGATTAAATCTATTTTTGCGGATAAGGGGAATAGTGGAAGAAGATTCGGAGCACTTCTTTATTACCTCAAGTAGTTCTCATTTCTTCAATAAAACCGATCTTGAGCAGTATCTCTTTAATCCATTTTTAAGAAACCTTTATCATTGCAAACGACACTAAAGTATGTTCAGAAGGTCAAGTAGTATCTTGGGGTTGCATTCACTAGTGACGGAAGGCAAGACGAAAAACTGATGGATGAACGACTGCGAGCTTTGCACTATTCTGTTGTCGAAACGAGAATTGTCGAAAAAAGCAAAGCTCTCAGTCTTGACCCTCACTCAGCTTTTGTCCTCTTTAACTCCCATCTAGGGTCATGAATATTGGATGATAATTAATGACCGAAAGAGTGCTATCCAGGCGTCCGTAATGAGATTTCTACAAAGAATCGAAGAACTTATGCTATTTGACAAGGTGGGTAGCTCTAATCTCTAAACATCGAACCATTACTTTTCTGAATTGAAAAATTTTAGCTCAGATGGTTTGAACATTTGGCGACGTAAGCAGAATGGCTTGCAAAAAGGTTTCCCAAACAATGGTGAGGTTTCCCAAATATTGGACAAGGTGCGTAGCTCTAATCAAGGAATCAAAGACAAAAGACAAAAAGACAAAAAGACAAGGAATCAAAGACAAAAGACGATTCCGAATCAGTATGCCTTAGGCTGTTAATCATAGATTTGGTTTGCCTCTAAGAATCTGGATACTGTCTATGGTAGGGGTCGGCAACTTACGGCCTGCGGGCAGGATACGGCCCACCGAGGAAAATCATCTGGCCCGCGACGGCTTTGCATTGAAATTAGTTTAAATTTTGTGGCAAATGAAACAATATAGTTGAGCTACAGTGCAGGTAAAGCTATCGAAGTAGTTAAAACTTGCTAATTCTAAAAAGTATTTTGATTGAAAACAATTATGCCAAAAAGAATTAGGTATCGATGTTTTGCAGCACTTAGACACAATCTATAATACTGGGCGTAAAACCGTGAGCGTACCAGTGTATCCTACTTTATTTTAAATAAGTTCCGTTGGCCTTTGCGGTGTAAAAGCTGCCAGTTGGTTTAAAATAAGCTACACGGATACGCTCGTACGCTTACGATTAGTGGCACAACGATTAGTGGCACAACCAATTCCTTAAAAAATTTAATCCTACAATTCAAGCGTTTAAACATGTTTTGGGCTTGACCTGAATGAAAAGGAAACTAAAGAGCTGGGTAATTAAATTCTTCAACTGGCTTCCAAATTTTGGCAATTTAATTGTTCCTAATGGCTCTAAAAACGTGAGAAATGTGATCTCAAACGGCGTTAAAATAGCTGTTTTTTTGTTTCAAAAAAATCACAAAAATCGCTTAGCAGCTGAGGGCTTCTACCCGTGACTTTCATGGCCTCCGTCTATGATACGTTTAAGTTGTGTCAGTTTGCTTAATGCCCTAAATCGAGATATTTTTTGAATAAAAAAAATTCAACTTTGGGTTCAAGCCACCTCCCTCAGCCAAATTCTAGTTGCGGGGTCTATAGTAACTAATGATTCTATTTCCAGTATAAACCTGACCTTTTACGAGAGTTATAACAGTTCGTCTCTAAACGTCACCGAAAACAAAAAACAGGAATAAAGCTATGACATTAATTACAAGATATTATACTTATATTGCTTCAGGTTTACTACTGGAACAAAATAAACTTTCAAGTCAAGAAAAATCAAATGTTTCATTAACGTAGTGACTACTGGTGACATATTCGGCGGGAGGGTGTATGACAATCATCACCAAGTTTATCATTGTAGGAAAATTGGAATCCGCAGAAGGAACCACAACCAAAGGGCCTTAATTGTGAACATTGTTAAAATCGTTCAAAATTAATCATTTTTTTAGAAAATGCCCAAATTGTTTGTGGAAGTTTCACCCCCGCCTTTATGTAGGTAGAAAAACAAATTCGATAGCCGCACGATATGTTTTGAGGCGTCAGGAAAACAGTTTACGGAGTTATTTTCTCATTTTCCAAACAATATTTTTGAAACAAAACTTACATATTTTCATAATGTACGGTCTGTGGCGGCTTACATAGGTCCCGTCTCCTAGACAGAGACGTACGCTAGCGTATTTGCGGTTTTTCTTCAAAAACAAATTTGGAGTTAGTTACAGTTTGTTAGTTTTATCAAAAGCGACAGAGTCACTGAATTCACTCTCAAATAAACTACGTGGAATTGTCAAAAAATTAAACTGCCCAAAAATCACATTTTTTAAGGACCAAATTGTTAGCGAAAATTTATGCCGGCCCTCCAAGGTCTTGCGTAGTTTGTTTTTGGTCCGAAACCTCGAAAAGATTGCCGGCCCCTGGTCTATAATAGTTGATTGTTACGCAAAAAAGAATACGAAGAAGCAAATAATTGTGAGCAGGCTATCATGACAGCTATGTGGTGTAACTCATAGGGTGGTTCATTTATTTTGTGACTTCTTTCCATAAACATAGCACGAAAACTTGGTAATCGCCCGAACTGTTTGCAGTACACGACAAAATCACTTCTTCAAATGTTTGATTTATGCCCTCGCCCTCAGTCAACAAAAAAAACTCACGAAATTCCATGAGAGAAGTGATAATAATAATAGTTCCTCTTCATAAAGTTGGTTTAATAGCTATTTTACAGAAAAGTAGTCAGCTGTCGTATTTTCTTTGTTGAATTGTTGAGGTAGTTAACTTAAAGCCTTTAGTCCTAGGGTAGTACGTACAATACCTCTGGCTGAACAAAGCAAAGCAGGCAGATTTGTACAAAGCGATACAAAGTAAATAGGCTTTTCGGAGACTAAAATTTTTTTACTTTAAAATACACTGTAAAACGTTATTGATAAGCTACAGAATAGACAATATAACAGACTAACATCACAACCAGCTCTAAGATTGCATGTTTTGCAATATAACTTTAGTTTAGAACAGTGTTTCCCAAACTTTTTTGGCGGCAGAGTCCTGAAAAATTATTTAAATTGAAACGTAAACCCTTCACAGAAAGTGAGCATAAAAATTTTGTTTCATCTTATTTTAAATGGTAGTTATGAGAGGAGTTTAAATTCAACCGATTCAAAAAAGTGATCGACAGCGAAAGTTAAACCAGAGCCAAATGGTAGCTACTTAGAAATCGTAAAAGAAAACTATAATTTACTCTTATAATTTATTTTAATATCAATAAAATTTAACAGTTCTTTTCACAACGTTTGACAGATGCACATCAGCAGCGCATAAGCTGTCTTGATTGAAATGCTTGGCCCTCAAAGTTAGTGCTTACAGTGTTTTGAGCATACGAGGCTTCTCACCCCCGACTCGGGGGCATATTTTCGAAGAGTATCCTTTGTTTTAGCACTTCGATTTACGATTTCTCAGGCTGGCGTCGCTGCCCGAATCCCAACCCTAATGCAAGGTTCTGAAGAAAAATTATAGAAAAGCGCATGGTGAATCGAACTCGAGCGCGAGACTTGTCATCTCACGCACTACACTACAGAGACGACACATTCCAGTCGCCAAAGTGTCGTATTTAACTCGAGTTAGTGAGAAAAAGCAATAGGTCGCAAACACAAAGGCACACTTTGTTAAAATGCGACTCGGGTTGCGGCTTCTTGCTCTCGCTGGTGCGTGCCACGGTTAGCCCCAATGGGCTGGCTTGGGCTCGCGCCCGTCAGAGCTTCCGGTCCGGGGAGAGGGAGACGTGGCTGGTGTATTGAGGTATTTTACTCCTTTTTTTGTTAAGTTTCTACTCCGCCTGAAGAACCCATAAGAATGAAACAGTCTGTAAGGGTTTTTTTAATTTCAATTTTAACTATTTTTAATTTTTAACTGAACTTCCTGTGTCGTGAGTTTTAATGTACTGTGTTTTGTGCTGGTCTCCATATGGTTTATTGTGCGTGTCATTATTTCACACATATCAACTTAATATCACTTCTATTGAATAAGACACCCCTGATGATCCCGATAGGATTTTTAATTTTTTAATTTTGACATGTACTGTGTTCTATTATGATATTCACTCTGGCCCTCTCCTTCGAACATGTTTTGAATCGGTTGAATTCAAACTCCACTCATCAGTATTGCCCCAGAATATTTGTTTCGAAAACCTTATTAGATAAACTTGAACAGTATTCTTTATCTCATCTTTTCATAAGAAAACGCTATACTCGTAATGTTACGGTCAAATTTTTGCTGGTTACAAGCAGTGATGCTATTCAGCCAGTTCGCGCAAACCGGTTCCTAAATTTAGCGATCCAGTTGGTAAAAATACTTGCTTAATATCTTTTGCTATTGAATTTGCATTCAAAAAATTGAGCTATTAATGCAATTTAAAATCAACACTGACATTTAAAAGGCTATGTATTAGTTTTTTTTTTAATAAAAATGACTTTGTCACCGCAATCATTGTTAGAGTTAACATAGAATGCGCTTTTGCTTTTTGACTTCGTGTTCAGTGGCGTTAACGCGGAGAGTGGGCCAAAGGAAGTTGGGAATCCCCTTTTAGCCAAGTCACTTGGAAAATCTAACCAAAAATGCGTATACACACACGATCAAAGCGATGCACCCACAAAGTACTTGTTCAGCATGAACCTAATCAAACCTTTACCTACACCCAGATACGAATCTCAAACATTACAAAAAAGTTTTAAATATCAGGGAGTCAAGATACGGAACTCGGTACCGCAAGACATAAAATAATTACCCTTTAATCGATACAAGATGAAGTGCAAACAGTATTTACTCTCAAAATATAAATGAATATTTTAAAAACCAGAAAAGCGATATTAATAAAAAATAAATCACAGCGGTTGATAAAGTTTTCCAAGTTAATAAATTTTAACTATACTCAGCAGTTAAACTTTAAAATTTTGCATGGGGAAACGTTTTCCAGCCTTAACCAAACGTATTAGGAGTGCAAATAAAATTTAGTGGAAATTATGATTCAAGTTCATATCCTATCCCCAGATTCGATTGAAGACCAAAAAAAAGGTCTTTACTGAAAATTAAAGGGTTTTTGTCCTACAAATCGAGTACAGACCGAGAAAAAAGAAAAAGAGATCTTCATCGTAATTTGGGACTCTATTTGGCCGGATTTGGGGATTTCTTCGAGCTGACTGGCACTTTTTCGTTTCATGATCCAGCGCTGAAATCTAGATGGGGGAACGCTAAATCTGATGGTGAGACGCTAATTCTCGATAGGGAACGGTAACTTTCGATGGGGGGACGCGTACCCCAGCGTCCCCCTTACAATTTAAGTACTGACTATACTAATTCAAAACCGCAAACCTCAGCAATTGATTTAAAATTATAAGGAAACTGCTCGACTCGATGACCGAGAGGTCCTTCGCAGCTTCTTGCTACATTTTATATTAAACAAATGTTTGTGTTTGTCTGAAGTGATTTCGAAGAGCAAAATAAACGTCATTGTCATTTATTGTCATTATCGTACCCTTAAACGTATTTTGACCTTGACAGGAAGTAAGTGGAAGTGAAGGGACTAAGTAATTTAATTATGTCCAAGGTCTTCCAAACCTTAGTAATTAGTTCTTTCAAATGGTGCTACAAACGGGCGAGAAGTCATCCAAATGGTGTAGAAATAGTTTGTTTTTATTTTTTTCTTAAAAATCACAATTCTAGCAGTTGGGAGCTTCACCCACAAACCCTGTTTGCGAGACGCTGTAGTAACTTTCAGCTTTGGGGTCAAGACACCCGGTACCGACCTCTCTTAGCAAAATCCTAGTTACGCGTCTCTACGAGTTGTAGGTTGCACACTTTTCATTTTGAAGGAATTTTCGCTTTTAGCAGTGCCCTTAGCCTCCTACAGTTTCAAAATTGCAATCCAAATACTCTCAAAATAGTCAGTTCTTTTTCGTAAGAACCGCTTTTTGAGCTAAGGGGGCACATGACAGAAATTTCCTCGTTCGCTTTAATAACGAGTTTTTTTTAAAGAGGTGCTAACGAACGAAATACTCGCCAAATATAAGAGGTCATTTTTGCACGTGTATGTAAAGCCTTGCGAAGTCCGTTACGTCATTCCTTCTCGCTAACTTGCTTTGAGCGATTGCGAAAAACAGTTCGAGTAAAAAAACGTCACATTTTTCTCGCCAACTTAAAGAGGATCTTGAAGCACTTTTGAAGGGTGCGAGAAATCTTTTTGGTTCAGAAATTTAATGGCGAAATGTTGAAAACTTCTAACTCATGCGAATTTTTGCTGAAAATTAATTAAAATCGTCGCATGTTTGCTATTAGACTGCTAAAAAAAAGCGAATTGCATTGAGAACCATTTGCTGTTTCGATTGATAAAGAAATGCTAAGTAGTGCGAGTTGACAAAAATAGTAACAGACTCCTTTTATAAGAACGATTTTCTAAAACACGAGGCTCATTTTTGCTCAAAATTTAAGAACAAATCAAAAACACTGCCAGCCTTGGCAGCGAAACAAACAAAAAACAAAAAAAATTCAAACTAATCAAAGAAACTAAAATTCGTGCTGCTCAAAACGATAAAATTTCAGTGATTTTCTTGTGCTTGCAAGCAAAATTGCAACTATTTAAGGTTATAAAGCTCTGTTGCTCTGCGCAAGCAATTGAGAAATTTTTTCGGCAGTTGTTCAACTTGAAAAAAGCTTGCTTTTTTGCTTTTGCAATTTTACGATGCTGCAAAAGCAAGAAAAAAGCCTTCACTTAAGTCTTAAGCAGACAGAGCTATAGGATTTAAACAGTGCTTCAAACATGCCCGCTGAAAATGACATCGATGCTCTCAAAATTTTTACAAAATCAAGAACAAATGGGACTGAATATTGGCAAAAAATTAAAAACAGCCAGTCCAAACTAAAGATTTACCGGTTCTAAAAAGGAAGTGTACTTCGACTAGCTCACTTTTGAAAAATTTTGAAACCTTAAGACTTAAAGTTACTGTTAACATATGAGTTTACCCACCAACAACCTCAAGGGCGCTTTACGTCATTTAAAAAATTAAAGTATGGAAAAAGTTGTTCTTATTTTACATTGATCCAAAAATATAATTAAATTCTGTCGTTCATTTACTAATTGTCATCAGTTGAAGAATTTGCTTGCGTAGAATAATCACGCATAGCTTAAAGTATCTTTTTCCAGAACAATGCAGTACATACAATACGCTTGAACGCATTTATTTTGAAGTAGAATGCATCTGACGTCACAATGAGGTATTTATTACGTACTAACACAAGTTACAAACATCTCGCAAAGAAATTCGAGCGAACCGTTTTAACGTGTGTTGGGCGAGACGGCTCAGAAATGGCAGTTAGTCTACGAAGATTTTTTGCTCGTTAGCGCTTTTTAGCGAGCGAGAATGGCCTTTACGAGCTCGGTAGCACGTTCTGTCATGTCGTCCCTGATCACTTAGTCAGCTGCCCGCCTTTACAGAAAAGACTTTTTTATTAAAGAACCGTGAATAATTTTCAGCATTCTGAGAGAACCGGCTCCTGAAGCAGTTGAATAGCACTACTGGCTATAAGTTAGTGCCATTTACAGTATTGTGATGCAAATACTTTTCAACTGCAAAAACTTTTCAAGTGCTAAATTCGTGTATAACCATAATAGATTGCGTCTTCCTCTGCAGTTCGATAATTACTTCACCCTAACTAAATGTGTACACTCACGCAATACAAGATTTTCTTCTAACGACCAATTAATTATTCCATTATTCAAAACTCAAAGAACTCAAAGATCAATAAAATATATTGGAGATAAGTTGTGGAAATTCAAACCAGAGTACTAGAGAAACTATCTCTTTCCAAGGGTTAAAATTGAGTACAAAATTTTTTTACTGTACTGTCCGGATTGAAATTTTTTGTCGTCTCTCTCCTATAGCTCTATGTATTTAAGAGAAAGTGTTTCTAACCTGCCTTGGCTTTGACGTGCCCTTTGCTAATTGCTCAGTTTTCTGTTTGCTTGTTTTGTTTTGCTTTTTTTTTGTGAGCAGTTAATGTATCGAGACCGTACGTTCAGTTGCTGTTGAATTGCTTATGTCACTAACGTGACAATAGGGTGGCTGCTGACTTGAACACCTTACGTCCCTTCGCAGCCACCCTGTCGCAGCAATTACAATCTGATTTTTTTCCTCAATTTAATATTTTACGTTTATTATTATGATTGCGACAAATAAAATAACGTGAACTTGAACTCGAATAGATTTGTGTTTGTTTTCCTAATTCTATTCCAACCACGAAGAAGAGATTTGCAAACATAGAAAATGAAATAGATCAGCCAACTTAGATCAAAAAATGAATATATATCAGGTAGGCCTAAATACTATTATTATCATTAGTATTTTAAGCTTTTTTAAGAGGACTAGCACGAAGTGAATTCTTGCACACGATAACTTTTGACACAAACTCGGCAAAAATCTGTAATTCGGATATTTTTTTCGCGTAATCTTCTTATAACTTTTGCTTTTGTTGATTAAAAAAAGTAAAACGACTCTGAATATAATAAAACGTCAAAACTCAGATTATATTATTTCATTCCATTTCAAAAATTTGGAAAAATCATTGGGAGAAGCTTTTAAACAAAAAAAAATTGGGAGGATAAAAACATTTTTGGTTCGGCATAAACCCAAACGCCCCTCTTCGGAGACGTGTCTGGTAAAAATCATATTTTGAGGTGGTGGAGAATTTGAATATGTCTTTCAATAAAGTCGATCTCATTTTAGCTTGCAAAAGCTAAAATGAAATCGACTTTATTAAAAGCCATTTTCCAATAAATCATATTGTGTTATGCGGATGGTAGAGCGGCAGAGCATCAAACTTACTCCTTAAGAATTTTTTTTTATCATTGCATATTGTGGGTTATTGTGGTGGGCTTGTAGCTATTTTTTGAAAATTTTCCTAAAAGTCTTGACATTACAAGTACCGATACAAATACAATACTGCACATAAACTTCAAAATATATTATACGTGGAAGTAACAAGTATGGATTAATGAATTCCTTCTCAATTTTGATTTTTTCTTCCTTTAAACCACATCTGTTCTGTGCGCCACTCTCACTAGCGTAGAGAGGGGCGGGGTGGTTGGGTAATGCCACCTTTTGGTATGTAAAAACCCCTATTGTGTGTACTTCTCCACTAAAAGTGAGCGATGCCCCCCTTTTTGGAAGCAGACCGGCAACCAACACATGTGGTCCTAATAGGTTGATCCTGACAACCTCAAATCTGGTGAAAATTGAAACTGAAAGTCAGGAATTTTCTGTCCAGTCCCTAAAATACTGGCTTCTCTGAGGTTAATACGTTTTTGGTTTTCACTTTAATTTCGAAAAAAAGTGCCCTTCCCCCATCACAAAATCCTGCACTACTTTAGTTACAGTATTCTTGTGGGTATGGTTGATTATTATAAACAGATAGGCCTTCTGTAAATTGTGTAACTTAGGCAGCTAGAAAAGAATTTGTTTTTTGAGTTATCATCTTTTTCAGCTGAGTGAGATCAAAACTGACGACATCTGTTGCATTGACGGAGAATATGGTTTCCTTGGGAAAGGCTCTTATTCTAAAGTTCTACTGGGCTTTTACAAACGCAAAATTTTGATAGCAGCAAAATGCAGCAAATTTTATGGAAGCAGCATTCAAAAGAAATATTTGGGAGAAAGGTATAATTGGCCTAAATGTGATTAAACATCAGATCCGCTTCTTAAGTAACAGGCTTATGCCTGGTAGATGTTTCATTTTTTTCCCACAGGCCTGTTTCACGCGTTACCGGGTTCATCAGGAAGTAGATCTAAACAAAATAACAAGTAGTTGGAAAAGATAAAATGGTCCTAACCAGCGACGAACAATCCATTATTTCATCTCAACCTATCTTTCTTACCGTGCGACGGATTGGCAATGTGGCGACAACGAGCATTCAAGCTGAGAAAAAGAAAACGATGCTCGCTCTCTCCACACAACCAGACGTCCTATCTCTACAGTCTACGCTGGCAAATCCAAAAATGAAATTGCAATAAAATGTTATGAAATGTGTTTGGATGTTTGGTCCTGCATAAGCACGAAATTGTTGAAGATATAATGGTTAGTCATACAGTATAATGGTTGTGAAATAATAAACAAAGCGAAAAATTTCAGCTCAGAAGACAAAAATAAGGTGCTCTTTCTATAGGACAAAAATTACAACGAAGAAATGTAATACCGGTAATATACATCGGAATAAATAAAAAGAAAAAGGAAGTGGGATGAATGGAATAAACAAAACAAATCAATCCTAATATAGAATACGGACAAAAATCTACCCAGGAATGCCAGTTGCAGTAATGAAAAGATAAAGACATGACAATACAACAAGATATAATAAAAAGATGGAAGTTGGTTTACGACCCTTTTAGGGTCGTAAACAATTTCACAATTTTAAAGGGTCGTAAAACAACTTCCATCTTTTTATTATATCATATTGTATTGTCGTGCCTTTATCTTTTCATTACTGCAACTGGCTTTCGGGGGTAGACTTTTGTCGTATTCTATATTTGGATTGATTTGTTTTTTTATTCCTTCTATCCCACTTTCTTTTTCTTTTTACTTATTCCGGTGTATATTGCCGGTATAATATTGTATCCTATTATATTACCGTTGTTATTGTTATTATTGTATTATATTATATTATCCTCCTTAAAAATTTTGCCAGGATCGCTAAAAACAAATATAATTTCAAAAAGTTACTGCATGTTCCTAGCTCTCAGTAAGCGTTTTGCAGCAGAGTTATTGTCAAAACAAAAGTAAACGCTCAAAACTGTAAAATTAGCTGCTTTTCAAGTAAATGTAACCCAGCTTTCCAAAAGTTAACCTTCTGATTCAATGTTAACTGAATGGCAACGCTGAAATAAGAGATAAATTGTTAATTTTGAACAATAATATTTTGAAAATCAGAAGACGTAGAAAATTTGGTCAGAATGCATTTTAGGCTTTTTTCAACAATTTAGTCAACAGTGAAAAACTTGACCTAAATGCCCTTTTTCAACTTGCTGATTTTTTAGGCCTCGAAACCAGTCTTGTCAATAGGCTGTGTCATTTACAAAATTGCTTATCGCTTCAAGCTCATCGTTTTATACACTTTTTATTCTTCCTCGGTTAAAAGTTGTCTGTTGTTATTGATCATGATTTTTCTGTTAGGCAAAATAATAACAGTGGCAATACAGAAAAGGCCATGAAAGCGCTGCTAATTACTTACAAATGTGTAGCAAAAGCCAGTGTTCTTAAATTATTTTTTCAAGCTGATACTGGTATTAATTGTTCTTAATTTGTTCTAAAATTGGGAGCAAAAATGAACCTTGTGTTCTTTTAAAATATGTTCTAATTAAAAAATAAGTGTAATATTGGCGATTTACTGATTTACACGGAATCGCAGTCCAGCGTAGCTTAGTGAATTTTGCTTTTTTGCGCTCTCATCAACGGAATGTATTCAACCACGCTATAGATTGCAATTTTTTGGAAACCGGCTATAAATTTTTGTAGGATTCAAAACGAAGTAATGAGTTTACAGCAAGCCCAACATGAAAACATTTTGAAAATGTTTGGATGGACCAAATGGGAGGATGGCATTGCAATCATAACAGAATATATGCCTGGTGGAAACTTATGGGACTTACTGAGTAACCCGGCCATCACGTCAATCCCTTTCTTGCTTCAACTTCGCCTATGCAGCGACATATCCAACGGAATCGCCCATATTCACGATCTGTATCCAAGAGCGAGACTTGTGCATGGAGACATCAAACCAGAAAACATTCTTCTGACCAAAGACTTGCGATGCAAGATTGCAGATTTTGGAGGCTCCAAGCTTGCTGCTGAAACGGCTAGTGCGATGTCTCTTGTCAAAGGTCTTCAGTCTTGTTACAAACTGCATATTACCAGAATATATGCACCGCCTGAAGCTTTGCAATATTGTTTATTGAAACCAAAGCATACCCACGATATCTTCAGCTTCAGTATTGTAATTTACGAGGTTGTTACGAGAACCAAACCCAACGAACACTGCAGCAGGGATCAATACGAAGAAGCTATTAAGAATGGCCAACGCCCAGACGTGTCAAGCATCGAATCAAACAAAAGCCAACTTTTTTCTGCAGGAAATGAAATCGATGCCAGTATTATAAGCACTCTACATGAGATGATGACAAGATGCTGGAGCCAGAACCCTTTCGATCGACCAGAAATGGCTGATGTTCACAGAAAATTACAAAAGCTTCTCTCTCAATTTAGCTTGGAAGATCAAAACAAAGCAGCTCAGGATGCAATATCCAAAACTGAAATGAAGGATCCTTCTTGTCAGGAGCATGACACCGTTTCTGTGGATAAACTGTCTTTGCCAAATCCTCATCAAGGTATGTAAATATCAGTAAAGGCCGATAAAAAAATACAGCTTTCATTAACTATGAAGTATTGCAACCAAATAGCTGCCGTCCTACACAAATATGTGGGTACTAGGCTTTAACCTTCAAAGTATAACGATCTTTTCCAAATTTTCTTTGCACTTTAACATTTGTCTGTCAATTTTAGGTAAAGACAAAAAAAGGTCTGTGCCAAAGTTTCACGATATTTGTGAGATAAATCTGGCGGAAGCCTATCTGAGCTTATCGTAGCAAAATAAGTTGGAAGGTCGAGCCTATATCCTCAACGGCAACACCGATTACAACAAGGGAGCAATTACCGCTTTCCCAGATTTTTGTGTTTGGTTGAATATTTTGTAATGCAATTAACCAGCACTAGCCTCCGTTGGTACTTTGGAACAAAGTTTGTTTTTGAAACTTGAGGTCGAAGACTCAAATTTCGGGCCGGTCAAATTAAACACAGTGTTGCCAATAGCTTGCCACCGCAGCAACTTTTCTTCGAAAGAAGCTGAATTGCCCGCTGACACAATGACGCAAAGATGGCCCCGTAAACTCGTTACACCCTTCGGCAAAATACGTCGAGAATAAAAAAGATTTGATCTTCTTTTGTTGTAACTAACCCCTAGTTTAGTCAATTACAAACAAACGTGAAAAATTTTATACAAGCAGCTCATATCGAGATTCAAGTTTTGTCAAAACTAATCATCAACAATTTAGAAGGTTTAGGGCAAAACTTTGTTAAAATTTACATTCAAGTCAAGTTTTTGACTGTTAACTAAATGGTATCGAAATGTCTGAAACGCATTATTACCAATTTAAACTTTCTAAATCTTTTCATTACCAAGACATTACAGTCTTAGGGTAATCTCACTGAGACTTATACTAACACAAGTTAATACAGGCCTCTGAGGTAATTAGTAATGATGATTAATTAATAAATATTGATCAAGGTTAAGGAAATCATCTTGAGACAAATTAGTCTACAATTACAAAGTAGAAAAGGCAAAGAAAACTTTGCTGATTACTTACAATGCGAGGATGGCACTGTTCTTTATTTGTTCTTAAAGTTTGAGCAAAAACTAGCCTCGTATTCTTATGAAATTCTTCTGATAAAAAAAGTGTATTCCGATTATGCGAAATCTGCTATTGGGCAGTTTTTTATCGAATCGTCGATAATAAGCTCTTCTTATTAGAAGGTGAGAAGTCAATTTATTGACTTCTGTACTTTAAGTGATTAAACTTTTCAAGCTGAACAAAGTTGAACAAACAAAGTGCACTCCTCCGAACAAACAATTTTGAATAGCGGTTACACCCAATATTTTCTGTTTCAATTTCAAATACGTCATAAAGGCCGTTAAGTACTAATTTTATCAGTTCAGAGCATTAATCACGGCTTTTAAAAATCAGGAATAGAAAATTTGAAGTGATTAGCCATCAATTCGCTATTATTTTTAAACGATAGACTTGAAAATCATACATTCAATCTAAAGTGTAAATCAACTTACCAGCCATTTTTACATCAGCAAAAAAGTGACTTGGCTCAGTGGGGCTGAAGCTATCTTAGCCGCCTGGTTGCGCCACTGTAGTTAATAGTTAAACTATTAGAAATAAACTTATCTCACAATCATAGATCCAAGCATTCCTCATTGTTCTCAATCAATTCTCCTAACAACAATCAAAGAGCCCTCTGTCACAGCTGGTGACGTAATAGCGGATGAAACATCCCCGCAATTCTCGATCATTGATGAGTTGAAAGATTTGCAATTGATGGTCGACAACGCTTTAAAGCAACAATCAGAAATGATTACCAGGTCTCTACCAGAGAAAGACTCAATGTCGTTGCAATCAAATCTGCTTTCACAAAAAGTTCGTACCGGGATATCGTAATTTTAACGTTTTACATATGTTTACATTTCTTTTCAACAACCAAGTTAATTACACTTTTTTTTGTAAGAACCAGTAAATATTGGGTTAAATCTGTCAGTTCTTAAACTTTCACCAATTTTTAATCTCATGTGTTCTTAATTTGTTCGAAAAATAAAGCGACTCAAATTCATTCTTGCTGGGTTGAAAGTTGTCTTTCATTGGTTTATAGATCATGATTACTCTTAAAAAATTCAACAATGATTAATTCAGAAAAAGGCCAAAAAAAACTTTGTTGATTACTTTAAAACGCATTGTAATAATAATTCGTGCTCGTAATTATTTTTTCACGCTGAAACTGGCATTGTTCCTAATCGTTTTTTAATTTTGAGCAACAACGAGCATCATCTTCTTATAAAATTGTTCTTATAAAAAGTGTGTTTAGGATTTTAAGGCAGAAAAATCCAGATATGGCTGGTATAATCGAACTTTCAAATGCCATGCCCTTGAAAATGCCTGGTAAAAATTAAGACTGCTTGTTTGACTGGTTAGGCGGAGAATCGGATTGTCATTCTAGTTCCTCCATGCTCGTTAAGCGTGTGACGATCAAATGAGCTTGTGAGGTTAAAATGCATATATGACCCGCCAAGCAAATTGTATTTACAGTATCACAGCGTTTTAACATGTACCTTTTTCGGGCCCGGTTATTTCTTCTAGTGCCTGCTTATTGCTGAGCCATATCAAACAGAACCAACTGGCCCTGAAAAGCGTACATGTAAAAAAGCAACATTAGTCCAGTTGCTGAAAACTTTGCCTGCGTTATCAAAAATTGACGAGTGCGCAACTTCACAACTCAAATTTGCTGTTCATTTGTTTGTATTACCGTTGAGTATGTAGTACGGAGATAGAATGGTCGTACGCGTTGAAAGACTGCCTAGACTTTAAAACTAAGCGCATGATTCTGGTTGCAGCTGCAGGCAAGGTTTCCAATCCGTATATGACTACCTCAGGTACTGTAGATTCGGTTTAAGGCGAAATGTTTTTCATCTTTTGTTTGTTTACTCTTAGAGTGATTGTGACTCGATCAACGCAATGAACAACAAGTACGAGTGGCTCGACTCGTATTTTCGTGGTGATTCGGGAAGTTCAGGTTCAACGTACTCGTCAAAGGACAACCGAGAAATCGAGTGCAAGCTGAATGCGCTTCGAAACACGTGTAAGAAAGCGCAGTTTCTAAGCAAGTTCAATCTCGAAAAGTAAGCTTAGGATAGCTACTAAAAGCTTCGACTCTTCATAATGAGTATATAGTTGACCAATTAGTGAATAGGTCTAAAAGTTCATCAGAATAGATGGGATCAGCCACAAAATTGGGGATCGCATATTCCATCAAAAAGAACTGGGAGGCAGTGATCTACTCAGTCACAAGCGTTAAATCGGCGAGACAACTAAATGAATGGCTAAAAGCTCCACTAAAATTTCTTGCAAACCATAGGCGTAGCCAAAGGGAGGAGTTCCCGGACCTCCCCCAACTGAAATGCCACCAATAATAAAAATGTGATAAAAAAGCCTACTGTTTCTTCTGTCTCTTTCAGCATTTTTTGGGTACAACAGTAATTCCCAATAATATTGACGACCAGAGGGCCCGAGCTCTCTCAATTAAATTTTCGCCAAACAATTTAAATGCATAACCCGGGTCAAATTAAACGTTTGTATTCTAAAAGTTGCTACCTCATGTCCTCATCTCACCTTTTTGTGAACGTAATGCTATCACCAGGGTCGGATTTACGGTATGGCACAGTGCCAGGGGCCCCTTGTTCAGATGGTAGGACCTTTTTTGGTCTTCACCTAAATTTAGCAGGAAGATGTTGCGAAAATCTCCAAAGTTTCCGGGGCCCTCGGCTATAACCTGGTTAGTAGGCGTACCATTTACTGTACCATTTTTCAGCAGCAACAATTCACTTCCATCTCGTCAGTTTTTACGCGACAAAATACTTTTGAAAAAAAAAATTAGCTTGGGAAAATGCTCATTAAAGAAATTATTTAATTTGAATTGAGGGGGCCTGGGCCCCCTGGCCGTACATGTACTCCTACAACTGGTTATATTTATGGCAAAACAAAAATCTCTAAGGAAAATTTTCGAGTGATTCATTAATTACTGCTCAAATATTGCAGAAGGCAATGTACCTTAATTCCCCTACCTGGGCCAAATCACTCGCAAAATTTAATCCGAAATGCAAGATTTTAGCGTGGTTTGGCCTTAAAGTGAAAGTAAAAGGAGGATTGAACAATTTAATTTTTTCAATTGGCTTTCAAATGTTAAAAATCTAGTTCTTTCAAATGGGTCTGAACACGTGCGAAATGAGATCCAATGGAATTAAAATAACATCTTTTTTCAAAAAATTACTACCCCAGAACCCTGTTTGTGATTCATGTGAGTTACACTACTTTACTCAACACGTCTCCCAATTTAGACGCTTTCACTTTTTTTACTTTTGGTTTAAGCCCCCTCCCTTTAACAAAATCCTGGTTAAGTGCCAAACCAGGCCATGGCTTCTAAACTTCTGTTCTGCGATATCTTTGTCTCACAAAAAGTTCTTCGTTCGAAAATTTCTCTTGACGTCATTGAATGTGATTTGTGGTTTGCCCTCCCCCCACCAATCAAAAATCCTGGCTACTCCTATGCCGCAAACCGAGGATCACTATTAAGCCATTATAATTACAAGATTCGCATAGGCTAAGAAAATTTGATTGATAACGGTACCAGCAAAGTCCAAAGCATAACTATTTCGTTTTGTCAAAGAGCTCAGTCAATTTTTTGACCAAATTACCACCAAGCAAAACAGTCTTGCGGGAAAAACAAAAATTATTTTCTGTAGTAAATCAATTTTTGAGAGCTTGATAAACTCTTCATGCAATGCTCAGGATACCACTATTTTGGTCAATATCAAACCTCGTTAGCTGATAATTATCAATCAAATTATGCGAATCTTGTAATTATCATTGCTTGAGTGATCCTCGATTTGCAGTGAATTTTATTGAAGTTCCTAGCCTATTTATTTGGTTGATTCTCCGATTTCAATACTTGCGATTAGATTGCCAACTGCCTACCAAGTCTTTTCGACGGAATTATGCTTGCGCTCCCCAATTTTGTTGCTAAACCATCGGTTCTTGATGAATTTTTAGACTTATCTACAAATTGGTTTAATATTTGGGAGTTAGTTGTTGAGAATCGCTGTTGGCCTGATTCCCTATTATTCTCCTTTCTGCTTTGGTTTTTGATTTTTGTTTGGCCTAGGTACTTTGCAAAGTCTTTCATTTTCTAGCGCAACTTTGCTTCTAAAAAAAATTTTTTGGCTCAAAATTCATGGCCGATTTCATTGGCCAATTTGCATAATTTTTTTTTCAGCTCATTAAAACTCGTGGCCGACTTCAACGCTTCATTTGCATTTTGATCGCGCTCGCGAAACGATAATTTAGACTTCGGAGCTTATGGTTGGCTTTGCCGACTTTGTGCTTTTTTGTCTCAGCTTTCTATTTTTTTCGGCTCGACCAATTTTCAACTACCTGAAAATTCTATCAGTAGTGAAAATTTTTGTTTTTTCACTCATTTCGATTCATGCCAGCTTAGCTGACGAGGTTTGGTATTGACCGAAATAGCGCTATTCTGAGCATTGCATGGAGGGTTATTATACTCTCAAAATTCGTTTTACTATAGAGAATAATTTTTGTTTTTCCCGCACGACTGTTTTGTTTGGTTGTAGTTCAGTCAAAAAATTGGCTGAGGTCTTTGACTAAACGAAATAGTTATGCTTTGGGGTTTGTTGGTACCGTTATCAGCCAAATTTTCTTAGCTTATGCGAATCTTGGAAATATAGTAGATAATTTACCACCAGGACCGTATTAAAGAGTGCTCTGGAAGCAATGGCAATTACGTTTTCTAACGGAGGGGTCCCTGAAAGCGGGCCGCGGAAAAAAAGGGCACCTTCGAATTAACAGGGCGTGAAAATGAGTGAAATTCAAAACAAAGGTATCCACTGCATTTTGCCTAAAATTAGGCCGGAAGTCAAAATTAACGACAGTAAATAACAAATGTGTACGTTTTCGCTACTGTAGCTCACCATGACCCCTCCTCGACCGCAATAATTGTCCTGCGCCCCCCATCCATGCCTCATTCCAGTCATGTTTACTGCAGTATGTGATTGAATCGAACTGTTTTATTCTGCATCTGAATTGGCAGTCCTAATCTTTTTAATTTTAATTTGAGCTGAAAAAAAGTGCTGAATTTTGAATTGCCGTTATACATTCAATTTTCATTGCCATTGCTCATTCAAATTCCTAACAGCGTATAATCAAAAATCTAAAATTATCTCACGAAGCGCATCATAAAGTTGTATTGCTTATTTAATAAGTACGTGAGCTTATAAATTACGAGCCAAAAACAAATTGAAGGTGGTTAGGCAAAAATCTTCCTTTTCAAAATTGATCTGAATAGATAAGATTAACAAGACAAGCCAAATTTGTTTTATCTCTCAGTAACAGCACGAAGTAGAAATTAATTAGCATTCGTTTAAGAAGGCGACCGGGAAGTCGCAAACGATCTTACTAAGGTCATCAAGTCAAGCAACCACCCTCTTGATAGAGAGGCAATTTATATGCCAGGATCATGCTGGATGGTTTATATTACTTTGTCTAAGTGAGTTGCGAGATTTTGACGATTTCGAAAACTGACGAACAGTCATCAGTATGAACCTTTTCATGTCACTAAAGCAGAGATCTGCTTAATTATGTCATGAAAAGGAATATGCAAATTGCGTAAACAAAAAATCTTTGATGCTAATATTTGTACGAAGATAATAGAAAGTTTTTGTTGCAAGTAGCAAGATTTAAATTTTTTGAGCGAAAATGCCCTAATATTTACGGGAATGCAATTCCAAATCTTGACTTCCTGATACTTAATACACCTCTGTAATTTATTAGTAGGTAACGAGGTTTGTTTGAATTGTTACAATCAGTCTACTGCTTCGTAACTCGGCTTGAGCGGTCATAAGTTTTACAAAAATATTTGCGAAGCGAATTTCTGTAAATAAGTAGGATACGAGGCTCCCCGTATAATTATGCTATAATAGTATAATTATACATATAATTATACATATGGTCCCCTTATATTATACTCCAGTAGAAACAGCTTTTACTGGAAAAATTTATTATGAGCTGAAATTTGTCATGATGACTTAGAATCATGTCCTGAGCCGCCAAAAAAAAATCCCCATGTTTTGGACATGAGATTTCCCCCTTTTTTAGCATTTAAAGTCTGCCATCTAGTGTCAAAGGGCCTTTATTATCCATCAGTCAAACCAAAAGTTGTAAAAGTGTCAAGTTTTGAATAAAAGTTGGTTTCAAGCTCAGGTTTTAAAAAATTTACTTTGAAGTTGATGGCGCCATTGTTGGCGACGTCATTGCCAAAGTTTTTGAAAAAATGACGTGTTAATGGATCAAATTGTTAATAAGAGTTAGGTTATCCAAACAAAAAATTGCTTAAATCAAAGTGATGACGTCACAAACGTTTTTGATAACATCATTTGTCACAAGTTTTGATCGTAAATTTAAAAGAGTGTTTGATCAAATCAAACATTGCAAAACTTTTTTTTATTGGCTTTAAACTTGGATGAATTATATTGTGAATTCAGTCGATTGAAAGTCAAAAACTAAGTTGTTAGTAAAACTCTGACGTAGTAGGCACCGGCGTAACCAGAGGGGGATTAGAAGGACCATTCCCCCCCCTTTTGGTTCGCACGTTTATCTGAAAAACGACGGCATCAAAATAAATCTGCTCAAAGAGTTTTTGTTATTTACCAAAAGCGAAACTACAATGTCAGCTTGATCCTTGACTTTTATTTTCGGCTGGAGTTGGGGAACGGCAATCGGCTGGTTTGAATTAATCTAACAACTTCAATCTGCGCAATGACAAACGTTTAACACAGTAATTAGTACGCTAATTTATTGTTAGGAAATCTTTGTCTATTAATTTCTATGTCCGCACATTACACCGTATAGATGTTTGATTGTGAACAACGTTCTCGTCTATCAAAGCAGCGAGTCCGTCGACGTAGACCAAATTGTGTCGAAGTCTAAATTGAGCGCGCTGATTGGTTGGGAGCAAAAAGTTGCGCAGATGCCTGCCGCCTAGTCCCGATCTACACTGTGCGTAAAATCGTGAGCGTAAAAGCAAGTCTTTAGTTTATTTCAAACCGAAATTCGGTACGCTCGGCGTATCGCCTTACCAGCGCACAAGCAGCCAGTTGGTTTAAACAAACAAACGATATGCCCGTACGTTTACGATTTTACGCCCGGGCCTGACAATTTGCTCTGGAAGCATTCTATACGCAGTTTTCGGCGCGAACCAATTTTTGTGCGCGGCCGTGTCATATAAGTAAAAATAAATTTATTGTATTTTGTTATGATCATTTTTCCGCGAACGTCGCGTTCAGATTCACATTATTTGATTGAGACAACCGCACATAAGGAATTGGTCGGTCGGTATCGTAGTATTCTTGCTTAATGCTTAGATCCCTATTTCATACCAACAATAATAATAACAGTACAGTAATCAATTCAACGAAACTTTGTATTGGCAAACCACAATTCATGGCATTTTTTTTCTGTTTGAAGATAGCAAGCGTATATGGTGTCAATTATATCAATTATCATAATAATAATAGAGAGCACTTTTTTTTCAAAAACCAATCATTTTCGGGTAGTAGGCGGTATTGTTCGTATGTTTTTGCGAATCGTGCATTTCATTTGTTCTTAATTTGTTACAATAGACTGCATTCGAAAATTGAAATATCATTATGCCAGCTTGCTTGAATAACAACGGCAATCTGCGATTTTCTCGTATGGCCTACGTGAAAAAACGCTCTTTTTTGTATTCGCTGTTGCATCGTCAAATTAACTAAAATAGTGAAACCACTTTGATTTTATTCTTTTTCATTTATTTATTTTTTATGCGTCTGCTGCTTGAACGACGGCAGAATTTCAACATGTTATCGCTTAACCTTTGTACAGCAGTTTGATACAATTTGCCTAAATAAAAACTTTCCGATTTGCATATGCTTTAATCATAACAAAAAAATTTGTCCCTCCTCTTTTTTTATTTCTGGCTACGCCGGTGGACTAGTAGTCAAGTCATATTTAATCCCATACTGGGTTTTTATTCAGGCAAAATTGTATCAAACTGCTGTACAAAAGTCAAGCGATAACAGGGGATTAAAATGGGATTAAATTAAAATAATACATTTAAAATGGGATTAAAATAAAAGAATGCATTTTGCAGTTGGAGCAAGAAAGCCTATGACTGTTGATCGAAAAGCTCCCTCGACAGTTAAAGTTAATCTGCAATTTTAGTTTAAAATGCAAGCATTAGCAAAGATGAAAAAAATTTGTAAGGCTGCTAATTGTCAAATATTAGCGTGGTTATTATAAACTAATTAAATAAGTTTTGTTCTGATGTTATTCCGGAATTTTGGTTGAGTATATAAGTTTTTGATCAGGTATTATTTTAGATTAATCTGATAAGTTTGTTCAAATGTTATTGTAATTGATTAGATAAGTTTAGTTCAGATGCCAGACCTATTCTAGAATAGATTTAGTACTAAGTTACAGTTTGTAGAAGTATGCTAACAAAGTATTTTGCGTAAGATAATAGTATTGTCAGACATTGCAAAACGGTAAAAATTTTATTCCTATCGGATATATTATTGTGCTCGGGACATATTCCTATTAATTTACTTATAGTTGCGCAAGTTATTATTTTTTTAGAACCATTGCATATAGGAGGACGATGCAAGTCCCCGGCCAAGGACTCGTAGATGCCTTAGAACCTCAAAATGATGATGATGCTGGTATTCTCAAAGTGTTGCAAGGTTTCGTTTGGTCAAACACTCTTTTCAAATTAATGATCAACACTCTTGACAGATGACGTCACCAAAAACGTTTGTTTCGTCACCACTTTGATTTAAGCAATTTTGGTTTGGACCCAAACAGCTAACTCCCATTCGCAATTTGAGTTATCAATATAAAATACGTTATTTTTTCAAAAGTTAAAATCTGGCAATGACGTCACCAGCAATGACGTCATTATTTTTGAAATAAATTTGTCTATACCTGCACTTGAAGATCAATTACGATTCAAAATGTGGCTCTTCCATAACTTTTTGATTGGCTGTTGGACGGTAAAGACTCTTTGACACTAGATGGCAGAATTTAAAGGCCGAAAAAGGGAGAAGTCCCACGTCCGAAACATGGAAATTTTTTTGATGGCTCTGGACATGGTCCTGAGTCGTCGTGCCAAATTTCTATATCAGCGTATTATAAACTTTTTTCCGGGTTTCAATGTATTTTGTCTTATTTCTGCCGGATTATAATGGATGTACTAATGCATAGTAGAGTTGTAACCAGTGGCAGATTTAGGGGGGGGGATGGGGGGGATGCATCCCCCCCCACCAGCCTAAAAGTTACGATTTTGGCCGAAAAATCAGCCTCTGTTTCGAATAATTCGGCTCCATTTCGGGATGCATCTCCCCCCACCGACCTAAACGTAACGAATCCGGCGAAAAATCAGTCTCAATTTTGGTGAAGACCTTTTTTTTTTTTTTTTTTTTTTGGAGACCACCTGAATTTGGGCGAAAAAAACGTTTGAATTTTCGATTTCGGCCGAAAAATCACTCTCAATTTTGGTGAAGACATCCGAATTTTTGAGGTTTTGTGCTTCAAATCCCCCCCACCAAAATTTTCTGTATCCGCCACTGGTTGTAACATAGCAGTTTGAGGAAGAGTTTGTTCTGGTTTATTTAGTATTGCAACTGAGTGAGCCATGCGCTTTACCCTCCATTGCTTTAATCTGCGCATGAAAGATAAGTTCATTATCAATGATAACTTCTAGGTATTTAGTGCTACTGAATATTGTTACTGCACCTGAACATCGTTTAACTACGGTGCTAGAATAAAACGTACTAGAAAAAGGTGATTAACAGAGGCAAAACGGCGCTTCTTCCAAGCAACTTCGCAGAATTTCTACCGAGCGAATTATAAAAGACTCTCAACACAGAAGTATATGCAAAAGAGGATAATGGACGAGTGAAAAACAGGAACATAAAAACCTCGTTCGAATCTAACTAAATTAAAATCATTCTTATTTTTGGACAGTAGCGTCAAGAAGTTTTCATTTTTGCTGTTAAATTCAGTCTTTTGACTAAGGCGCTCCGCCTAGGGCACAGACACATCAATCTATAACCAATATTTTCACCAGAGATCCGTGACTTGATAGGTTTAAATGGGAGATTGGCGCTTTAATTCGTTTAGGTGGAATTATTACGATATTGGTTTTAGCTGGATTGACGGATAGCTTATTCACACTGCAACCACAAATGGAGATGATGCAGGTCTACATTAAGATTAATTCTCGTGTTGTTCGGGATTCGAACCTTTCACCAATGAGCACGTATCATCCGCAAATAATTTTGATTCGCTTTCCAATGCATTATGTAGATCGTTAGTGTATATCAGGAAAAAAATAAGACCGAGTGACAATCCTTGGGGAACACAAATTGGTTTTAGGGTGGATTGATTTTGGTTTATAGATACAAACTGTTGTCTGTTACCAAGATAGAAGTGGATTAAAGTGTGTGCTACGCCTCTAAAGCCATAGTTATGTAACTTTGTCAAGAGAATGTTATGCGATACTGTATCAAATGCTTTTTTAAATCGACAAACGCTAATCCCGTCTAGGAATGATCAGCAATGTTATTATAGGATGAGGTGACAACGTCCAACACCGCATGTGATGTGGAACGTTACTTTGAAAATCGTATTGATTTTCCAACATTGCATTGTGTTTTTCGAAAAAATTGCGTAGTCGCACAAACAGGATCTTTTCTGTGGTTTTCGAAAAGCAAGTTAAAATAGCTATGGGGCGGAAATCATTCATTATCTCTTTTGCCCCACTTTTATAAATAGGAGTGATTCTTGCAATTTTGCAATTTCGGGAAAAGATTCCTTCCGTAAATGCAAAATTGAGAAATAACTTAAATACGGTGCAATTACTTGTCTGGCAGATATTAAATATCCATCCAATGAATTTAAACATTTTATTAAGAACTATGCACTGAAAAATCAATGATAAGCTATAAAAAGTATCCAGAGTCTTAGAAGCACAATGAAGCCTATGATTAATCTAAAAGACATATTGGTTCAGAATCGACTTTCGTCTTTTATTCCTCGTCAGTAATAGCTAAAAC
This sequence comes from Trididemnum nubilum, assembly GCA_963965965.1. Classification (NCBI taxonomy): domain Eukaryota; kingdom Metazoa; phylum Chordata; class Ascidiacea; order Aplousobranchia; family Didemnidae; genus Trididemnum; species Trididemnum nubilum. The sequence goes on from OZ014482.1 coordinate 36,321,326, forward strand.
TACAGGTATGAACAATTGAACACACTGGGATGTCTTAAGCTGATAATCATAAATTTGATTGTGCCTTTAAACGACTCTGGATACTTTTTATATAACTTAACATGAATTTGAACGTGTCTTCAAAATATTCCACAATGTTAATAAGATATAAATTAGTCGTAGCACTATTCGACATTGTTACTTGTAGATTGCACAACACTCTTTGTCAAGTCTTTCATTGCCACATCTATGATTTTATGTCCTGCAGAATCGAATTCTTCCTCAAGTATCATCCCAAGATAAAGCAAATATCAGCCAAGGTAGAATTCTTTCAAAAACTCTTAGACCAAAGCAGTCTAGATCGTCATTTTGCAATTGAAAAAGTTGAAGACAAGGAGGTGCGGTTTTGTGCAAAATATTAATATTTTTGTAAAAGTGGTACATCTTATCCTGTGTTTGATATTGAAACCAGGGCCTACGAGAGGGGGGTTTAGGGGGTACATCGTACCCGGGCCCGGGCTTGGGGGGCCCAGGCTCAAGGGGCCTGGAAGAGTTCAGGTTGCCGCGTCAAGTTTTTCTTGCCACGTTTTGATTTTGGGAAGACCTTTTTTTCCTTTTTTTGAACAAAAACTGGGACCAAATTTTTAGTGAAGACCTTTTTTTTTTGCTGTTTTCCTAATTTTGGGCAAAAAATGGGACCAAATTTGAGTGAAGACCTTTTTTTTTTGCTCCTCGCCTAATTTTGGGGGCCCGGCATCAATCTTCGTTCCCCTTGGAAAAATTTCTCTCTGAGGCCCTGATTAAAACCAACTAGTATACTAACAGTGCTTGCCTCGTCGTTTCATGCCACTTTCGGTGTAATTTTTTTTGACAAAGATTGGGGAATGGGAGAAAGAAGTACCACCATTTCAACAAAAAAAAAACTTACAATCTATGGGGCATGGTGGAGCTAGCCCAAAGATTAAATGACTTTTAATGTGGCGAGTGCTTACTAAAGCTTTTAGGACGCAGAATAACATAATATTTTTTTTGTTCAACATTGGATTAAGTGATAGAAGTTATAAATCTCAAAGGTTCGTTATTAAAGGAAATTTAGGGAGTCAATTTTGAATTATATCAAAAAGTTTCTAAATTAGTGTTTTCACTATTCTTGGAAGATATTTAGCATTAATAACGACAGTAAAGGGACGAAACTTTGAGCATTAGACAACATCTAAGTGATGGTTTCATTCTTTCAAAGGTCCGCAAGCTTTATTTGCTTTCTCCCCTTAAGATACTAGGTTTATAAAACTAAACTATGGAAATTACAACCATTGAAAGAAGCATGCCAACGCAATTAAAACTGGATTCTGGTCATTACAAGTAGAGTTTTTTCCAAATGTATTTCATCATTAGTTTCAGTTTTATGATCGGTTAATTGAGATAACCTTTGTAATTGCTGTATACGTGATCGCCTTAAAAAAAATGATAGTGTTTATAAAAGTTACAAAAATGATCGTTGCGACTCTTTGCAACAATCTATGAGTAAATATCATAAATTATAAGTGATATGAAGCCGACTTCATTAAAGTCGAGGGGTTACTTTATGTGACTATTAATCGTTCTACGATGTCATATATTTCTAAAATTGATGCAAAGAGTCATTATATCAGAAGCTGACATCTTCTTATAGTTCATTTTAAATTAATGAAGTAAAAATAGAAAAATTTTAACTAATCGTTGTTGCAGCGCATATTTATCCTCCTGTCACCGTACAGCGTCAGATGCTAACTGTTTGATGATCCTCACATTTTTCAATGCAATGACTACTTCGTGGTTGAAGGAATCCGCACCTGCTTAGGAGTTTTCAGTGATCCAATGTTCCTGTAGTTATCCTCCTGTCACCGTACAGCGTCAGATGCTAATTGTTTGATGATCCGCGCATTTTTCAATGCAATGACTACTTCGTGTTTGAAGGAATCCGCACCTGCTTAGGAGTTTTCAGTGATCCAATGTTTCTGTAGATTTCTTTAAATTCTTGTCCACTGAATTAGCTGCTTGTTCGAACACATAAAGCAGAGACAATCATCGCAAAACGCCTTATCCAAAGAAGCAACAACGTGACCAGGATGGGATTTGAACACAGATCATACAATGATTGTCGTCGTAAAAACAACGCCTTTACGCATTCGGCCACGCAGACGACTAAATAGAATAGAAAATATAGAAAAATATTCTTTATTAGTTTTCTAAAAATTTTTTGGTACAGGAAATTCTAAAATCAATATCAGAACTGGACCACAATCTGAAGGAATATGATTCAAATTTTGAGAGTTTAAAGCAAAAGTCCCAGCATCTGCCGCCGGACCTCAAAGATATATCCCATGATGTGGAAGAGCAAAATGTTCTGCTGTTAGCCAGAAAAAGCCAATGGAGAAAGTTGAGAGGTCAACTACAGAGCAAGGTGATTAAAAATCATTGGCTGCAATAGTTTATTCATTTATGGATATGAAACAAAGCATTCTGCGTCTGTCTAACCACATCAATGCTAAACACTTTTGAGTTTTGTTTGTAAGTCTTTTCGTCAGACTGGTTCATCACAACGGATGGACTGTCTGGACTTTTATGCTAATTAGTCAGCACAAAGTCTTATTCAAATAGAAATTATTCAACTTTTCAAAAGTATCGATAAAGTTCAAAACGTTTAAAAGTAATTTCATATTTCATTTTAAGGTTTTGTACTTTAATAAAAATGAGCAAGTTTGCCGTTTTTGCTGTACCCACGTACCAACTTTTACTAAATCGTGATCAATTTATTCTGGACTGATTCGGAAAAGCTGTTTTAGTCTACTGTTTTTACTTAAAGTGCAATATTAGGGGATTCACAATATCGATATTTTTTAGATCTTGCTTGCAAATAGAGTTGTTTAATCTTAGTTAAAAGCTGTCTTTTAGTGGTGTAATACGAATAAAATCTTTTCAACAGTAATTTTTAATTATTTCTTTGGATTCGTAAATTTTGAATTATTTTAAATTATTTTAAATAAACCAAAAGTTTATTTTTTGGACTTTTAATGCAGGGGCTACTACTGGAAGAATGATGAAGACCAACTTCTGTATTGATTTTTGGATTTCTGCAAAAACGGGATGAATATCAATGAACTTACGCATGGCGAGGCAAATGGTGCTTGTTGGAATACGAAAGTCTACTTATACATCGTCAATCCGTCAACCATCAGCAATTCGCAGTTGGTGCACAACGTACCAAATGTGCTAAAAATCCATCGCATCAAATGTGCTAAAAATCCATACATTCATTTTCCGATCATATTTACCAAACGTGCCTTTCTCTTTAAAGTTATTGTAAACCACTTATTTGAATTTGGAAATACAGTTTAGCTTGAAATTATAGAACTGAGTTAGAAAAATTTGATCAATCCAGACCTTAGTAAATAAAGTAAGGGGGAAAGACGATGTGTTTAAACATTGGAATATTTTTAGAGCAGTTTGTTCAAGAAGAATGAAGTTAACAAGTTTAAACACTCCATTAATTTTGTCTGCGAATCCCCTTACTTAAGTCTTATTTCAATATGGTTACTTTCGCAATATTTTTTAACCTAAAGAATTCTCGATGGCAAAATTTATCTCTGTATTCATGCATACGCACTCTTGTACCTTCGATTTAGAAAGCTGAGAGCTTGGAGCAATTAGCATGAAATTGATTTTTATTTGATTGCTTCGTCGTAATTATCTCATCACTGATGTTTTAAATTTTTTGCTAAAATTAGTATGAGATTAATGACGTCAGAAGCAGCTCTAATTTTGACAATTGCTAAACAATTAAATAACTGCTCAAATAAAACCGATAACGTTTCCAATGTGATTGATGACGTCTTCCAATTAAGTTTCTGGTCAAAAAAATATTGTTTTGTGGTGAATATTTATTCTCCTGTCACATTACGGCGTCAAACGCTAACTAATGAATGATCCGCACACTTTTCATTGCGATAAGGCAATGCCTGGAGAAATCTGCACCTGCTTCGGAGTTTCCGCTAATCTAGTGTTTCTCTGTATTTTTTCGAATTCTTCTCCTCTTAATTTGCTGCTTGTTCCCTGCCACCAAGCAGAAATAATCACCGTGAAGCGACTTATCCAAGGACGCAACAACGTGACCAGAGTGCTAGTTGAACCCAAATCACGCAATTCGGATCGTAGAAGAAACAACGCTTTTAAAACCGATCAGTGGTCGAGTGGATAGAGCGTCTTGTCGCAGTTCCTGCTTCAGCCAGTGGCATTATGGAAGCTAGCAGAAGAAATAACCACAAACGAAAGATAATTGGAACCGATAGCTTCTTAACTCAACAGATCACCGCTCATTCGAGGTTGTACAACCGAGCCGGTTATCCGCAATCGGAGCGCGCTCCTTTTGACCCGCCACAGTCTGCTTCTAAAACGGTAGACCTTGGCTAGATTCCTGGCCGGGCCAAACCAAAGACTATAAAAACTGGTATCCACATCTTCCCTGCTTGACGCTCAGCGTTAAGAGGGAGAGTGTGAAGCTCCCACCGTGAGTGCTAGACTGGTGGACAGGTGCCAGCGTGACTTAAAAACCGCAAGGTCACTTTGTTGTTTCCTGGCCAAGGCAACGAGGTGAAGAAAAACGTAATTAAAAATTAAAATAAATTAATTTACCCTCTTGGCCGGACGGCCACGCAGCCGAGCAAGTTATGAATTTTTGATGAAAATCAGCTTTAACATCTCTCTTATCCGGTCCACTTCAAATGCAAACCTTGCTTGAAAATAAATTCAACTCAAAATTAGTTTTACTGTTTTTTTAGCATTCAAGTTTTTTCACCTTTAGGGGTGGAAATTTTTTATTAAAATAAAATGCTAGCATAATTAAAATGATAATACATAAGCAAAATTAGAAGTTGAAAATTGATTAGCAAATCTATTAAAATCATCAATCACATTTTGCGACAAGTTTTTAACTAAAACCGAATATAATATTTTGCACTGCAATAACAGTGGGACAAAATACTGGTACTGCGATACGGACAATCTCATTTTAGGATGCTATTACCGTGAGAACTTCCTCGAGTGGACCTCCCAAAAATCAATTTTTTGAACAACTCATGCTAGAGTGCTAATTGGTTTTGACATCAGAAGATATTTAAGAGACAAATGCTTTGACGTAGTTTGGGGGTGCTCTCCTCAAATGGACCTCCTAAAATCAGTTTATTTTTTCAATAGCTTAAGCTAGAGTGCTGATTGTTCTTGATATCAGTCAATGTTTGAAAGAAAAATATTTTGACGTGGTTAGGGGGGCAACCTCTGGAAATCTCCAAATGTGACCCCTGAAAATTAATTTCTGGGAACGAATTAAACTAAATAGCAAATTGTTTTAGATAGCAGTAGATATTTAAGACACAAATAATTCTCCATTGCTTGGATGAGCCACCCCCAGAAACCCCAAAATTAATTTGTACAGGTTAAGCTAGACATTTAATTGTTTTTGATATCAACAAATATTTCAAAGACAAATACGATGACATAATTTGGTGGTGCCACCCCCCCTAATAGACCTTCTAAAATTATTTTTAGAACGGCTTAAGCTAGGAAGAGTTTTTATTTGTTAGTCGATATTTAAGAGACAAATATTTTGGCATAGTTTGGGGGTACACCACTCCAGGAGACCTTTGAGATAGACGAACAAAAATCAATTTTTTGAAAAGGTTAGGTTTGGAGAGGGCTGATTTTTCAAGTTAGTAGATATTAAAGACAAAATTTGACAAAGTTTGGGGGGCCACCCCTTGAAGACTTCCCAAAATGTGTCACTTAGTATATGATTTTCAAATGGCTTCAGCTAGTGAGATGTTTTTTTTTTTATTAGAATTAGTAACTATGTATTTGATAAACATTTTGACACTGTCTGGGATATTACTCCCTTTGGTGGCCATAAAAGAAAATATTATTAATTGTTTTTTCACAAGGCAATAAAAGGATCAATTTTTAATTGCTTTTTTAAGGGGAGAACGAAAAGATAATGTTTGAGGATCAATTTATTCAATACGCACGGAACATTCACCGGGCTTGCTTGCAAGCTCCTATTTATTTTTTAATGTTTTTGTATTGTGTTAATCTGCTATAGTATTTCCCCTAACTTTTCGTTATCGAACACTTTTTGAAATTTTGATATCAACCATAGACTACAGTAATACGATTACACAGTATAAACAACATGACATTGTGGAAGTTGCTGCGGTGAATTTTTTTCACTACAACGAAGCTGTCTACATGTCTTTTTTAGCCTTTGCTTAATTGAAATTATAGTTGGAGTTTGTTTAGTTGTTACACAAAGAAATCTCTTTTTGAATAGCTAGACTGAATCCATAGCAACCAATTGGCTTCAGGAAGTATTTTGAACAAAAATAATAAAGAGATTGATGTTTTGAACTCTTGTTGTAAAATTGTGAGCGTACGAGCTTATCCTTTGTTTATTTCAATTGGAATTCGAGCATCAAAATCGTAGTCAAAATAAACAAAAGTACGGTCGTACGTCCATGTTTTAAGGCTAAGTATAGACTGGGTTTATAAGCTTACCTTTTGCTTATTTCAATCAAAACTTCGCCAAATCCGGCGTGATGCTTTGCCGGAGTCAAATTTTTGTTAAAAAAAAATTAACGCTTGTAGGACACACAATCGGATATTCTCGTTATCATATAATTGTACATCAAGTGTGGCCGGACCAAACGCTTTTTGGTTTTGGATGCTTTGCTTAAATGAACAACATTGGCTTCTTACTCTTTTCACATGTACACTTTTGGCATGTTTTTTGTTTGTTTAAAAAAGGATATCAAAGAAAAAAAGAACCATAATAATATCAAGTACACTAGGTTGCACACTTTTGGTATGTTTTTGGTTTCTTGATAAAAAAAAATCAAAAAGAACCAAGGTATCAATAGTCAGAACCAAAACGCAGCCAAAAAAGTAGAAGTAAAAAAAGTGGAGCATCAAGCATCAACAATCAAATCAAACTACGATTAAGCATAGAATCATATGAAAATAATAAATTGATCAGATTCAAAATTGATTAGCATGAAAATAGACTTTATACGTAGTGTCTATGATATTATGAACATCAAATACAGTGATTTCAGTGATACATTAATTTTGAAATGAGATCTGCTTAGTTGATACGGTAATGTTCTCAGAATTATCAGGAACTTTATGAGCGTGTGGTTCTAAAACTGAACGTTAAAATTTGTGAAAACGAAACAAAAATGTCGGTAAAGATTTGTTAAAATAAAGAATAAAAACTAAGTTACTCTACTATAAGCGCTCTACAAAAAGTCTGCAAATCTACAAGACCATAGCTGTGAAGAGAATGGGAAGGAAGACCGAGCTGATGACTGCTTTAACGTCAGGTGCTCCACTCGGTGTGGGATCTGTAAAATCAATAAAGGCAACAATATTATCTGAATACAAGATTATAGTGGAAAATAATTCAAGTAATTTTGTAAGCCCATTTTTTGCAAGGGTTTTATTCTAAAATTGAATAATTTGTTTCAGTTCTAGAATAAATTTACCTTCAATTTTTGATACCGCTATACACTGCGATTTGTTGGTTTGTGCTATCGTTGTAATCATTAGCAACGTAAATATAGCAACAAAACTTTAAAACTGCAAAAGTGCCTGGAGGTAAGCATCAAAACTTACAAAAGAATCACCAGGGCGAACCAGTCATTTCGTTTAGGCGGGTTCAGCAAAATTAAGGCGAACTTTATATCCATAATATTGGTAATTACTGCCACAGCAATGCAGGGTATTTTTTTTCGAACTAAGCGGAGCCCCGCCTGCTGGCCTCCAAGTGTTAAGGCTTTTGAGCATCACTCAGTGTATGCTATATCTATAGCGTAAAAATATATATCCCAAATATTTAGCCCGCTCCCTAACAATAAACTTTCTTAAAAGCTTTTGTGCAAAAGCAAATTTTGGATCTGCATCGCAACTTTCCACAATACTTTTAACATGTCGTAACTCGTAACACAGTACACCCGACAATATGTTTCACCCGTAATCGAGATATCAAAGGTGTCTGCCAAAAGTAACACGAAGTTTAAAATCTAAAATTTTAAATCAGGGGCTAAAAATCAGTAATTGAGAACCATGCTTCTCTTAAACGATTATCTCGCAAAGAGCAAAAAGTTAAAAGCAAACCGTGAATTATTACCAAAGATATTTTCGCTATGATTCGTCGCAAAAACATAATGCATAAATCTTACTATATTTTGGGTAATAAAAAAATGAAACAAGAGTACAAAAAACATTCAAATAAATTGACCAAAACTAATCGATTGCCAAAAAACAATTTTAAGCAAAAGAATCAAAAGCAAATACAGGCAATCCGCGAAAGACGTGGAATTGCTACGCACATTATTCCCAGATAATTCAACGAAATCTTCTGCTTTACCTACTGCTATTGATCTGAACGACAGACAGTGGAGTAACCGATCATCAAATAAACTTGTTCGAGTTCAACAACATTTTTTAACAATTGGAAAAAAACTAGATGGGAGTTTGCCAGCAAACCCAGTGAACGACCGACGCATAGCTAATGCTGTGACGCTCAAAAGTACTTTTTGTCTACCGTAAAATCAGCAATTATTCAAAAATATCTGATTATGGAATCCCCAGAAAAGTAGAGTCAAAATATTAGTCTGTTAAATATCTTCAGATATCATAAAACACTGGCACCCTAGCTTGGGCCGTTCAAAAAATTGATTTTTGGGGGTCCATTTGGGGGGTCCCCGGGGGGTGGCACCCCCAAACTATGTCAAAATATTTTTCTGTTAAGTATGTGCTGATATCAAAACAAACTGGCACCCTAGCTTGAGCCGTTCAAAAATTGATTTTTGAGGGGTCCATTTGGGTGGTCCCCGGGTTGTTGGCACCCCCAAACTATGCCAAAATATTTGTCTGTTAAATATCTGCTGATATCGTAAAACACTGGCACCCTAGCTTGAGTCGTAGAAAAAATTGATTTTTGGGGGGTCCATTTGGGGGGGTCCCGGGGGGTGGCACCCCCAAACTATGTTAAAATATTTGTCTGTTAAATATCTGCTGATATCAAAACAAACTGGCACCCTAAGTTGAGCCGTTCAAAAAATTGATTTTTGGGGGGTCCATTTGGGGGTCACCGGGGGGGTGGCACCCCCAAACCAGGTCAAAATATTTGTCTGTTAAATATCTACTGATATCAAAAAAACTAGCACCCTAGCTTGAGCCGTTCAAAAACTTGTTTTTTTGGGGCACCATTTTGGGGGGTTCCCGGTGGAGTTGCCCAAAAAAATTTCGGGAGAAAAATTGCGTTTGCAGCTCAACAACTTTACACAAAAATTAGATTTCGATGTTTTGTGGTTTAGGAGAAGAAGAGCGTACAAAATTTAGGAAGAAAAAAAAGGAAAAAAAAAGAAATAAACCTCATCGCGGCCAAACGTGGTTTGGTTGGGATGAAAGGGTATCTTAAGACATACAACCCTATGAAATATTTTTTGCTGTACTTCAGCCGTTTTTGACTGAGACCGCTTTTTACGCCAAACTTGCGGGGCGGTTTTCGGGTCCTAAAACCGAAGTCACGTGACCTATTGCCTCGAAATTTGGTACAAACATATAACTCATTAATCTCAAACTGCTGTCAAAATTTCATGTAGCTAGACCAAACTGTTCTTGAGTTATAAGCAAAAGTCTGAAATTTGCACTGGTTAGTTGGAAATTGGCTGAGTAAAAACAAAGGAACACGCGACGCGAGCGTCGGTCGTTCCAATTACGTAACTGATAAATTTAGTGATTTTAAAACATACAAACGATTTCTTTGAAATTGAATAAATTTGACTATTTACGTGAAACCACCAAGAATAAACGAGGTAATAAATGTAATGAATTCTCTAAATTTACATAAATCAGTGGGTCATGATGATACATTGTCTTATTTTTTGGTGTGCCTTCCAATAATTTTGCGCCTGCAATAAGTTTATTGATTGGCAATGCCTTTCGCATTGAAATATTTTCGCATAGTTGTGAAATAACAAGAGTAATTCCTTTGTTTGATTCAGGATAAACTGATAACTTAACCAACTACCGCACCATACCAATTTTAACCTGCTTTTCCAAAATTTTCGAAAAGTTGTATACCCAAGCGACTAGCATTGTTTTTTCAAAAGCAGTCTGTATTAGTTGAGTCTAAATACGATTTTCAAAACAATATGTTCACAACCCCTGCTATTCTGGATGTTTTGACCACCTCTTACGACCAAATTAATGATAACAATTTTACTTGCGTAATACTATTAGATTTCCAAAAGGCTTTTGATACTGTTTGTCATACCTCATTATTAAGTAAACTTGAAGATTACGGTACCGAGGAGTTTCTGAAAGACAACAATATGTTGTCCACTAAGATATGCAATTCAAAATAGTCATTAATCGATTTGGAGTGCTCCAAGACAGTAACTTAAGCCCCTTATTTTTGATGTAAACGAATGACATATCCAATGCCTTAAACACAACTCCCAGATTGTTTGCTGATGATACGTGTCTGGTAATCCACGCTGCCGATCCGTCAATTTTGCGTGATGATATAAATCGTGAGTTACTGAGTGTGTTAGAAAGGACGAAAGCCAACAAAATAACTGTTAACCCTAAAAAGTCTTCAGCGTTAACGTTGTCCCCAAAAATCACCAGTCCTACTAGCCCAACAATCGAATTGCTATTCAACAACTAGAACGTGACATCGCAAGCGATATCCGGGGACTTCGCAAAAGTATCTGACTTTACTGAACTAAAGAACTTTACAATTGCGTTAAGCGTGTTTATGGTTGTTGATAGTCAAATCTGAAATACTCTGTTTTCGAATTTCATAATGTTCCATCTTGAGCAGGTGTGTGGTTAACGGCTTTCAAAATTTTGCGTTAAATCCCATAACTACTTTCTATAATAAAAACACAATTAATTAGCAAACTACTAAAAACTACAGGATACCAGTAAATTAACACAAAAATATTGTCGACCGCTAACAAGTTATTCTTGCCGTCAACTAATACGTCTTATCTGCTCGATCTTCGATTGGTTATATGCCTTTGTTCAGATAAAAGCTACAAATTATTGTCCATTTACAATCGTGTTGACAGATGAGGGCATCAAAATGACGGCATAGAGAAAAAGCTTCCAGCATAAAACGATCGATTTAGTAGTAAATTCTCAGACGAGAATGACATTTGGGAAACCATAATGCTTACATAAGTTATACACTGAAAAATTGGAATGCAATTAGCTTACAGAGCCGATTTGTCATGGTCTCTTCAATGTGGTTTATCAAATTTTGTTACGTTTAATCTTGGAATCATATTAACCTGTACAATAGCTTTAATTTGTTTAGCTTTTGTAGTTAATGGGGGCAGGTGTCAACATAATTGGAGGACCCCTATACTACGGCATCCCAAAATTTTTTCATGTTATCTTTTTACCTATGTTGAAAATTTCATTTTTCTTTAAACCTGAGTGGTTAAAAATTTTGAAAGACGTATTTAAGGAGGACTAACCAATCGTGGCAAAAGAATTTAGTCATAACTTCATCTTTCTTTTCTATTCTGAATCTTTTTTAAATGGTTGAAAAATGGTTGAAAAGTTTAAATTTTTGGCATGGTTAAAAATGGTTGAAAAGTTTCAATTTTTGAGGACCTAATTGAGGGGCCCCCACTTTGGTACCCCCAAATTTTATCATATTACATCTTTCTGTTATAATTACCTATCCTGAAAATTACATGCATCTAGCTTAAGTAGATAAAAACTAATAATTTTGGCAGTGCTGTTTGAGGAGGACCTCCCCTTTGTGGTACCTAAAAGTTTTGTCAAATTTTATCTTTTCTTCACATTTGTCTATCCTGAAAATTTTATGTGCTTAGCTTAAGCAATTAAAAAGTTTAAATTTTGGAGTCCTCATTTGAGGAGGACCCCCTATTGTGGTACCTTCAAGTTTTTGAAGTTGTAAGTGCATATTTAATCTCCTGCTACCAGACTGTATCAAATGCTGACTATTATAAAATCCCAGTGGTGTAAAGTAACGAAATACTTTTACTTGAGTAGATTACTTGAGTAGTTTTTTTCGGTAACGAGTACTTTTTTGAGTAGTTTTTTTTTAACTACTTTTACTTACGTACTTTTAGTCTGAAGTAACGCTACTTAAGTACTTTTTATTTGATAAAAGTACAAAGTAGTTTTAAAATTTGAGACGCAATGTTGACTGCACTTTGACTGAGGGCATCTGCAGTCAATCATTCGTAAACGCGCAGTCAGGCTATTCTCTATTGGTTCTTTCTTTAAATTCCACGCTTGACTGCGTTCACGTGCTTTTGAAAACGATTGCATTTTTTCTGATGAAGTACTGGTAAACATCGACTTCTTAATCAGGATTTGGAACCAAAGCTCTACCGAATAGTTAGCCTGCAACATTATAGGTTTAGGTTAACCTTACCATTTTAACATCAATAAAATGCAAACGAATCGTCAGTTTTCCTGAAGTCATGAGTAGAGTTAGTAGGTTAGGGTGCATTTACAATCGGGCTGTTCGTAATTAGGGTGAAAGATCCATTCCCGTTTTGCTGTTTTGTAGGACTGGAGGATTAGGCAATTGCAGAAATTTATTGATAAGTGGAGATATGAGATCCTGGCAGGAGCATAGCCAAAAACTTGCTATGGGGGAAGGCTAATTCAGAGGCTGAAAACTACATCAAACGATCTTATCCCAGATTTTGATCGGTTTTCACGCAGATTGAGTCGGTTTTACACTGGTTTTACAGTCCAAATTTAGGCGATCTCCAAAAACAAAGGTCTTCAAATTTTTTTTCTGGCGAACTACAAAATTTTAACAATTCAAAAAATACTGCTGTCCTCGAGCCGAGGACAGGCATTTTTCGAGGATTTGAAGCTTCGACGCCAAGGACTTCAAAATGTATCCTCGAGACCAAGGACTCCACTTCTGCTAAGTAGCACTGTAGCAGTAAAACTTCATCATTGAGTACTAAACTGATGAAATGTTTAATTTCTCTGTTCTTGAGAACAGTGTCTTGCAGTTTGAGAGCCTGGGGTTGAACTGATAAATATGCCGACAAGATTGTATAGGCTAGTGGTTAGAGCATCTGTATATCTGGCTGAAAATTTGGGTTCAAATCTGGTCCAGTCAAGCCAAAGATTTAAAAATAGGAAGCCTACTGCAAACTGTATTCACATCTTCCTGCTTGACATTCTGCGTTGAAGGTGATAATGTGCTGCTCAGTGCTTATACCTTTGTGTGGTAGAGAGGTGGCAGCTTGCCTCAACGACCATAATATCACTCTGCGGTTTCCTGGTCAAGGCAACACGGTGAATAAATCAGTAAAACTGAAAACAAACATGGTGGAATTCAGGAATTGCATGATAAACTTTGTCTAAGCAGGCAGCAGGTTTTCTAAAGTGCAGCAAGTAAATTGAATTGGAATTAAATTAAGCTGCAGTCTAACCTACTAATGCTGTGACAAAACACTGGTATCACTATCAATCAATGAATGACTGTGCTTCACTCACAGTTTCAGTTATGTTTCTATCGGTTTCTATCTGCCTTCACATGTGAAATAAAATCAATTAAAAAAATTCACGATAATTTTTTATTCTTTAATCCAAAAAAAGTTTATCGCAGACTATTGAATTGCCTTTGGTGCGTGACTTTTGGCACACCCTGTGGATACAGTAGGCTTGATTGATTGATTGATTGATGCATTTTTATCCTTCTTTCACGAGAAGGCGACGGTGGCGCTATCCTTTGGTAGAATCCGCGCCCGCTTAGGAGTTAACAATTTCCAAGTTTTCCGGTTGACTATTGACTTCTTTCTACTTAAATTCGCTGCTTGTTCAAAGCCACTAAACAGAGATAATCATCGTAAAGCGTCTTATCCAAGGACGCAACAGCCTGACCAGGGTGCGGGTTGAACCCATGATTATGCGATCAGAGTCGTCGTAAAAACGACGTCTTTACCCTGTTGGCCACGCTGCCGACACTCTAATAAGGCACTTCCGCGGTGTTTTTACTTTTTAGCATATAAATTTAACAATGGCAGTGAATGAGTATTTGAGCAAATATTTTATGAATTAATTCCTTGAATACAGTAACAAAAAACTTGCACCATTAATATTTCATGACTTCTTAAGATAGCGAGGGGTTAGAAAATCAAGCGCTTGTGGCAGTGATGTGAAGGTGGTCGACCAGTTGTCATTGGTCAATTGAATAGTTTGCTTATTTTGCGTGAATACTTTCAGAAATACTTCTACTTGAGTAGTTTTAAAATGACTACTTTTTACTTTTACTCAAGTACTTTTTTTGGTCAGTACTTTGTACTTTACTTCAAGTAGTTTTTTTGTCAGTAACGAAACTTTTACTTGAGTACAATTTTCGAGTACTTTTTACACCACTGTACAATCCACACAGTTTTCATTGCAATAACTACAAGGTGTTTGGAGGAATTTGCACCTCAAAGCAAACAAGAGTTTCCATTGTTCCAATGTTTCACTGCTCTTGTCGGATTTCTACCAATACTTGTCAACTAAATTTGCTGTTGTTTGGAACCACCAAGCTGAGGTATTAGTCATCATACAGCATCTTTATCCTAGAATGCAACAAAATGACCACGGTGCGCCGCTGCAGAACTGCAAGTTGAACCCAGTTCATGCAATCACGGTCATCATAAAAATCATGCCAACGAAGTTTACTCGACTTGCAAATTTATACAAATCAGCTATGCCATCTTTTACTTCAGTAAAATATGTTGGGAGCTCCCAACTAGAGATGGTGTGGATAACAAAAAATGCATCCGCATGCTGCGCTGCGTCCGCAAACTTTGTCCGCATGCTGCACCGCACCGCATTCAAACACAACTAAGTTCACGCTGCACCGCACCGCAAGTTAAATATCTTTTAAATTTTCACTAACATTAGAAAAAAATTAGCTCTCTAGCTTATGACCTATAAAAAAATTGATTTTTGGGGTATTATTTTGGAGAGTTTTCAAAAGAGTTGCTCTCTCAAACCATGTCAAAATATTTGTTTTTTGAACATCTGCCGGTATAAAAAAAAGTAATGCCTTAGCTTGAGTTGTTCAAAAAGCTAATTTCTGGGGAATCCATTTGGGGGCTCCTGGGGGGTGTTGGTACCTCCATACTATGTCAAACTATTTGCTGCTTAAATATCTACCAATATAAACAAAAAACTATCACCCTAGCTTGAGCAATTAAAAAAATTAGTTTTTTAGGGCCCCATTTTGGGGAGGTTCTGGGGAGAAGTCTCAAAAAAATTCAGGAGACAAAATAGCATTTGCAGCCCAACAAATTTACACAAAAATTAGATGTAGATGTTGTGTGGTTTAGGAGAAGAAGAGTGCATAAAATTTAGAAAGCAAAAAATGAAAAAAGAAAAAAAACTTAATGCGGCTAAAAGTGTAGGTAGAAATGATAGAGTATCTTACGAGTTTACGACATATAACCATGTGAAATATTTTTTGCCGTACTTAAGCCGTTTTTGAATTAGACCGCTTTTTATACCAAACTTTTGAAGTAGTTTTCAGGTCCTAAACCTGAAGTTATGGGACTCTTTGCCTTGAAATTTGGCACGCACAAATAACTTAAGAACCTCAAACTGCTGTCAAAATTTCATACAGCTAGACCAAACCATTCTCGAGTTATAAGTAAAAATCTGACACTTTGCACTCGTTAATTTTGAAAATGGCCGAGTAAAAACTAAAAAACATGCGACGTAAGATCAGCGGAGTAAAAACTAAAAAACATGCGACGTGAGATCAGCGTTTCAATTATAGGCTTTTAGGTTTAATCTGCCTTGTGTGTGCTTGCTATCAGTTTTTCTGCACCATGTTTTGGCAATCAAAAACAATCTACCCAGCACCAGTACCAGACTACCTGATGATTTCATGCAACTACTGTACTAATCCTGAACCAATAGCTCAAATAATGAAATATAAGGTATCACGTCCTCTGCATGCTGTCACCAGGGTGTCGAACCGTTTCAAATAACGGTTCGGGTTCAGGTTTAGCTCCTGCTCAAAATATTTTAGCGGTTCAGGTTTGGTTTGGGTTCATTTGAGCACCATTTTCGAGGTTCAGGTTTTGTTCAGGTTCACTCAAGTAAAATATTACTGGTTCAGGTTCGGTTTGGGTTCACTGACTTAAAATTTCCACTGTCGTTACTCGTTTCGTCCAGAAAAAAAAAAGAGAAATTGCTGATCTTGTTGATGATCATCACTGCTCTTATTGTCCGTGTACCAGCGCCAGCAGCAGCCGGATATGGAAAATATATTCTTACTTTTGTCAGGGGTTCAGGTTCGGTTTGGGTTCACTTGAGCACAGTTTTGAGGGTTCAGGTTTGGTTCAGGTTCACTGAAGTAAAATTTTGCTGGTTTAGGTTCGGTTCGGGTTCACCAAAATGAAACGGTTCGGGTTCAGGTTCGGTTCGACACCCTGGCTGTCACAAGCTACTACACTTGTATGAAACTACCCTATGTATTAATACCTTTGCCGTTTACATGTGTGTTGGATTATGGAATAAATTTTGCTACTACGTATATGAGATAGGCTCCAGACATAGGACCGAAAGCCTAATTCTTGATGCCATGACCTGTTGACGAATAGGCTACACTGAACTAACTCTTTCACTCTGAAATGCAAGCGCATGT
This sequence comes from Trididemnum nubilum, assembly GCA_963965965.1. Classification (NCBI taxonomy): domain Eukaryota; kingdom Metazoa; phylum Chordata; class Ascidiacea; order Aplousobranchia; family Didemnidae; genus Trididemnum; species Trididemnum nubilum. The sequence goes on from OZ014482.1 coordinate 36,338,055, forward strand.
GTAGTAGAAACTGTTGTCTAGCCTTGGGCTTGTACCAATACTCAGTGGTGGGCAGTAACTAGTTACAATTGTAACTAGTTACTGTAACTAGTTACTTTTTTAGTAACTGTAACTGTAACTTCGTTACTTTTTTTCAGATGTAACGATATTTGTAATTAGTTACTAGTTTAGAACCCTAAAAAAAGTTACAGTTACAGTTACTTTTTGTACTACATTTTTTGAAGCAAATTACAGATTTTTTATGAACTCCATTCAAAATAATTGTATTACACTGGCAACACAGGACGCACAGTCGCATGTCTGATCAACCATAACCTTTTATTCATATTTTCTTCACTGTGTTCACTGGACTATACATGTGGTTGCTGGTTAAAGTGAAGGCAGTGGTAGTTTTCCACCTTCGCTTTCTGGCGATTGAAACCGTTTGGGGATTCAGTGCTGAATAGGCCTACTGCACAGCTGTACGTGTACTAGCAATGATTGTTAGTTTGCAATTTCAGTGAAATGCATTTCTAATCAGTGCAACCTAGTTCAAGAGGCTGGAGCAAGAAGAATCGGAGGGGTTAGGGATTATCTCATCTGTTATGGTAAAATTGTGTTTGGGGTTCTGGATCAAGTTTCTGGGTCAACTTTAAGATTAACGTTTAAGTTTCCAGGTTTCGTATTTGGAGTTTGCAGTTAAAGTTCGGTTTTGGTTTTATGGATTGTGGATTACAGTTTTGCAGTTTAAAATAAAAGGTTGGGATTTTGGGTAAGAGTTTAGTCTTTGAGTATTAGGAAGGGTGTCAGGCAACCTTCCAGTTGTTCTGTATTGATTTGCACCGTCCTCTTGCCTCCACTTAAACTGGTAGGTTCTGGTATCGATAACACGTTTTCAAACCAGCTTTCAGGCTTTAGAGTTTGGGTTTAAGAGTTTGATATCAGAATAAATAACCCCATAAGTTACCCAACTGTTGTATACTGGAAGCACATTGATTACCGGTATCGTATGAGATACTTTTTGTGTTCAGGAGTCTATGTTACCTAGCTGCCTCGTACCAGTACTGATACGATGCTACATTACAGTGCCGCCTGACACCCTTCCTAAAACTCAAAGACTAAACCCTAACCCAAACTCCCAACCTTTTATTTTAAACTGCAAAACAGTAACCCACAATCCATAAAACCAAGTTCCGACAGGCCTGTTTTTAGTCCAAATTTTTAATAACTAAAAGTAACTGTAACTTGTAACTGTAACTGTAACTAGTTACTTTTTCAAATTTGTAACTGTAACTTAGTTACTTTTTTTGCAAAGTAACTGTAACTTGTAACTAGTTACTTTTAGAAAGTAACTTGCCCACCACTGCCAATACTATAGGCATAACAGATAAGCCTATTGCGTAAAGGGAGGGTGTGTCGCTAGGCTTTGTTTTGTGCCTCTACTCTGATGATTGTTTCCAACAAATGTTTCTTCTACTTTTGTCTGCCTTTGTTTCATCTTTTCACCGACAGAGGTGCCAAAACCCAGGGGGGTGGGGAAATATATCCCCCCACTTTGACTGTATCTCCCCCAATAATTTGAGTATAGTCTGCACCTGCATCCCCCCAATAATTTGACTTTGGTGTGCATTTGAGCGCCGGTCTCAACTAGAATTTGGGGAACAAAGTTTTCTTTCTTTAGGTGAAGACCTTTTTTTTGGTCTTCACTTAATGTTAATTTGCTCACCTGAAAGAAATCGTGGTCAAGGTTCATTCCCTTAAAGTTGAAAATAGGGCAAAATTGGGGTAAAATTGCAAGTTATCCCCCCCAATGCTCAACGAAGATCGGCACCCCTGCTCACCCAACGTCCTAAACCTTTCCTAGTCTAGCCTACCAAAACCAAAATCTTTTTGTTGGTGTCAAAAAAAAACACGTTCAGCCGATCAAAACTAAGTTTCTTGTAGCCCAAATAGCCGATTCTAGGATGCTCCGAATTCTGAAAAAACAAACTTGAACTGAAGGCACCTTTTCCTGTTTAAGTAGCATGCATTGTCTTCAATTCATACCGTATGATAATAGTTACATCCAGACTAACCATTATTGTTCATAAAGAGAAACTCACCAACAATAATTGTAAAAAAATGTAAAAAAATTTTTGTACGCGGCGCTGCGCTGATGCTGTGACGTAATGCAAATTTTAGTTGCCACGCTGCGCGGCGCGGTGCACCAACAACAGCGCGCGGCCGCGTACGCTGCGCTGTTGCCATCTCTACTCCCAACTACTTTGTGCCCCATCAGTCCCCTGATTTATCTACAATAATAGGATCTCGAGTTATTGACAAGCTACAATACAACGCAATTTCTTTGTCTGTTTGAAAACACAAACAGTACGTGGTGGCAGCATAAATAAGAAGGGGGCTAGTAATATTTGGTCGGAGGCGTGTTGTTTTCATAAACCTTACCGTATACTATGCCAGCCTGCTATACAGGAACAGTAATCTATGATTCTTGCATCGTTTGCTTGAAAAACACACAATTTTTGCATCTGCTGCTGAACCGTGAAACCATATTATAAATTTTATATTTTCTTGCTATTGTTGTTTCTTTTTTTCAGGAGTATGCTGCACAAACGAGAATAAGACAGCAGCCAGGTATGGCTAGAGCCTCTTAATAATTTTTTCGCAATTTGCATAAATTAAGTTTTGGAACTGCATATAATAAAAAGAATAATAATAATCAAATGCAATTTGTCAATCACTGGAGATAGCAAGAAGCAAACATCTGACTACGGGGCACTTGCTGCTAAAGCTGGTGAAAAAGCAGAAAATTAGCAGATACAAAATGCAAAATAGGACTTGTTAAAAGATCATAAAGACAGTACAGGGGTAAAGCAAATCAATCAATATCAAGCACATCGATAAAGACCATGTTAAAATAGCATATTTTTACTTTAGTCTCGAACAATGAAATGCTGCTACTTTTCCGAATATCAAGAAGCAAACCAATCCGAACAGTAACTGAAGTATGTGTAAAAATTGATTCAGATTTGTTGTAGTTTTAATTGACTAGCTTTTTCCAACAAAAGCACAACGCAGTTACCACAAAAATCATAAGCAGCAGAAGGTTTATGCAGGGTAATTAGCTGTTGAAGGTAACCAGGAGCACAATGCTACTGTACAATCACAATCGTAAAAAATTTGTTTCATCCCCATTTTTAATTTCGGGCTGGTCCAGTAAATATGAAGCCCCCCATATATTACCTGCTCCTTTGTTGTTATCAAGATCAATTGCTATTCATATCAATATTGCGGAAGTACATCTCTGTTTAAAAACAAGGTAATGATGCATTTGCATCATCTAGATGTTTGAGAAGTGCTACAAGCTTACCCTGCAGAGTTCGGGGCAGAGCCCTGGAAGCTTTAGCCCTTTCAATGGTTGTCAAGGGTAAAAATACAGCCAGACAGCATTTGATCAGTCAATTAACATCAAAGGATTAGCAGCAAAATGGAAAGGCATAAAAATGGGTCTGGTATGGGGTTCAATTCTCGATGCAAATAATTTTTTAGGGGATGAGATGAGTTCAGTTGGGTTACTTTATATCGGTTGCAACAAAGTGTTTAAATGTTTTGTCACAAAGTGTTTACGCGACAGACGGCATTCTAAAGACAGAACAGGCTCTGAGCCTGTTCAGCCAACCCCATTGTACTATTGCGTTATTAAAATTGAAGTATTGACTGAGAACAGCAGTCATTGTAATTTTGTAATTTTTTTGTGATTGTAATTACATTTTATTCACCAAGTTGCCTTGGCCAGGAGACAGCGAAGGGACCTTTCGGTCTTCGAGTCAAGCTGCCACCTGCCCACCGGTCTACCACACACGGCGGAGGCTTCACACTGTCCCTTTTAATGCTGAACGTCAAGCAGGAAAGCTGTGAATACCAATTTTTATAGTCTTTGGTTTGACCCACCGGGAATCGAACCCGAGTCTACTGCTTCAGTAGCAGACGCTCTATCCACTCGACCACTGATCGGTTTAAATCTAGTATCTATCATTAAACAAATCTACTATCCCCAGAGCTATCTTGCTCTAACCCTCCCTTTGTGGTGAAATCACTGTGATGAAATCACTTCGTGATATGAGATCACTGGTAACCATTTAAATCTATCTTTCGAGGTAGGAAGGGCGCATTGAATTAGCCTATTCTACCCCAAATACATCTTTGGAGAGATCCAACACAAAGATATCAGATGTGTTCGAGTGCCTTACTCTATGGCATGGACACCCTCAATACTACAACAGGAGCAATCGCTTTGGGCCCAATTCTGAATGAAATCCAGAACTGTCACACTGTCAGTGAGGAAAAGACAGAAATGCCAGAAAATCCCTACCATCACATCACCGAAACCTGAAGCATCTGACTATTGCCACCCTAAAGTTCCAGCAGGTCTGGTGGGTGTTGGTTGAATAATCGGATATTATCAAGTATAAGCTGTCCGCTTTTTTTCAGAAACTCTGCGACTCGTGTACGAGCGTGCACGTGCTCTCATTCCCTCATGGGTGCACTGATTACGGTTAGGACCAGTGTTCCCACTAAGCCGATTTTTTTCAACAAATCAGTGATTTGTTGGAGCAAGGGCAAATACTTTTTGGCAATAAAGTAAACTTTGCTTTAGAAAACCCAACTAATTTGTGGAAATGTGACATTTCGTGTACTTTAATACTGGATTGGTACAAAATTTAGGGCACTTAATCGTCTTTCTAGAGCTTTGGGCACACTTGTTTCAAGAAAATTTGGGCACTCGCCGATTAGCCACAAAGTTAGAGGAAACACTAGTTAGGACTGCTTTGGGGAATAGCTTACTGAAGATCGGTGAAAAAGAGAGAGCGCATGCACAGTCATACACGGGATTCAGAGCTTCCAAAAAAAGGCAAACGGTTTATACTTAACGACCCTTCAATATTTTAGCTTACCAGTAAACTAGGCTAACGGATATGGCTATCACAGATTATAATACTATTACTGCAGTATCCCTTGAGCCCGTCCCCTAAGGCTTGGGCCCGGGTACAATGCCTGATGCAACCACCACCTGAGTCCCCTCTACTGCTCTAGTGCTGTAGTCTGGTGGTACTAGTATTAAGCTTACCGCCATGCGATCTACCGGTAACCCCTGAGCCCCCTCTAGCACCCCTAGCCTACATACAATAAACTCAGAGTCAAGCTACCCTGCATCAGTAGAACTGAGTAACCTCTGATCCTAGGAATCTAAAAGTACCGGTACCGGTAACTGTGGCGCGGTGGTACCTCAGGTAAGCTGGTAAGCAGGTAGGGGTATTCACGTAATGGAGTAGCCTAGGCTTATTTTTTTGCTATTCATTTCTTGTACAGGTTTTTCCTTTCTTACCGTGCCCCTTTGGCAAATAATGCTCAGTGCTGCTGGCTTTCAGCATCTCCTTGAGGAGTTACTGGTAACAAATACAGTAGGCTTACCATATCATTAATCAAGTGTTTTATATAAAAAAACGGAACTAAATTTCCGAGAATGTATCTTGCCTTAACCTACTAGCAATATAGATTATTGACTACGGCTGAATTATGCAAGTGACGATGCGTCACTACCGAGGAATCAAACCTCCATCCTCACTTCTTTCTGACTTGTCGTCCACGGTCAATTGAATTGGTATGAACGGTCTGCAAAAGTTGGAAACAACTGACACGCTTGAGCAATCACACCGGCCAATCAAAAACGAGCTTTTTCTTTTTTCTCGTGATTTATACTTTCTCTGCATTTAATGCTAATCCAGCGTACCTTAAAGGCGGTGAATCATCCAGCCAATTCCGGTGGTTTACAATAGCTAAAATTGAACTACAATTTTTGATATTTTTTGTTTTGATTTTGGGGCTGCGTTTGCAAAGATGTTCAACAAATACAAAAAGATGTCCCCCCGAAAAAAGTTTTTGGAAACTCTGAGTTTTGATCTTCCCGCCAAAACCACAGTTCTCTAAACTATTAGGCCTACGATACTGTAATCTTATTAAGCTATTAGGCCTAACTATCTCTAAACTATTAGGCCTAATAGTTTAGAGATAGTTAGGCCTAAGCTATTAAGAAATAAACTATTAAGAAATAAACTATCTCTAAACTATTAGGCCTGCCACACTTGATGTAATTACATCCATTAGGCCTACTGTGGTTTTGGCGGGAAGATCAAAACTCAGAGTTTCCAAAAACTTTTTTCGGGGGGACATCTTTTTGTATTTGTTGAACATCTTTGCAACCGCAGTCCCAAAATCAAAACAAAAAATATCAAAAATTATAGTTCAATTTTAGCTATTGTAAACCACTGGAATTGGCTGGATGATTCACCGTCTTTAAGGTACGAAAGTGTACACGTTTTCTGCATTTGAAAGCCGAAGGATTTACGTACTTTCTTGCATTAAGAAGCCGTGATCCAAAACTAATCGGGTGCGTATTTGCGCGTAGAAATACACTTACAATTTGACTGCATACATTTCGCCTGTTTTTTCATTTACGTTGAAAAAGATACCACGCTTCTTTCCGCTGGAAAATACGCGTGATCGGTAAAAGCCGCGTATCACAGTACCGTAAATGATTTGTTCTTTTCAAGGAATGATTGCTTTTACTTATCTGGCGATTAAATTGCGGTGTTACTGCAGTGTTGATCTTTTCAAGGGCGTTGAAATAAATTACGAGACCGGATACAGACCCAAAATTAAACAATATAGATCGGAATGCTTCTCCAATAGATATACTGCTTGAAACTGGTTTCATTGAAGAAATGAGAACTACTTGAGCCAACAAAGAGGCAGAGGTGGGCACAAATAACATTACAACAAAAGCGCAGCGCAACAAACCGTAACAATCTTTTAAACCAGTAAAAGCGCCTCACAAAATGCGCAATTTATTTTTTTCATTTCTGAAGGGCAATGCAATTGCGAAATAGCATTTTTGTATCAAGTTAAAGCACAACCTAACTTCTGCGATTGAAATTTCGCAACACAATGTAAATACCAGAGGTGTAGTCCTCGAGGACACATTTTGAAGTCCTTGGCCTTGACCTCAAAGGTCAAGTCCTTGGCCTTGGCCTCGAAACCGCTAGTCGTCGAAAACTGCAATGTCTCCGGCTCGAGGACAGCCCTATTTTTTGAATTTTTAAAATTTTGTAGATGGCCTGAAAAATTTTTTGAAAACCTCTTTTTTTGAAGATCGTCTGAAAAAAATTTTGAGGACCTTTTCTTTGGAGAACACTTGCGCATGTGTCCTTAGTCCTTGGCCTTGGCCTCGAGCATTCCTGTACTGGCCTCGAGAGGGTCTGTCCTCGGAAGGGCTGTCCTAGGCCTTGCCCTTGGCCTCGGATTTTTTTGTGTCCTTGATCTTGGCCTCGAGCCGGGTGTCTTCGGCTCCACCTCTGGTCCTTGGTCTTGAGGACGTCCTCGAAAACACATTTTGAATCCTTGGCTTTGCCTCGAGCTTTGTGTCCTCGACTCCACCTATGGTAAATATTGCATTTTTTGCGATTTCAGACAAAACAAGAGTAAATAATTTGCTAAATAAGGCCAACATTTATCAATATTACGATCAAAATAGAAAAAAATTAGGTTCAATCTATGGAATTGCGCTATTAGCCGAAAAAAATTTTCTAAGCGCAGCGCAATTGAAGCGCAACAAATTTTAAAGATAAGTCCCCAAAGCAATTTCCGCAATGTTTCAACATAAAAAATTAAAACGTAACGCAACTTCCGCAATTGCGGAAGTTGCGCTTTGCCCATCTCTGCAAAGAGGTGTCCCAAAGACTGATTCCCAATCCACTTTATTCTCGAAAATAGATTTAACAAAGTTAAATTAAATAAAAATTAAAAATTAAAACGTAATTAAAATTAAATAATAAAAATTAAAACGTAACGCAACTTCCGCAATTGCGGAAGTTGCGCTTTGCCCATCTCTGCAAAGAGGTGTCCCAAAGACTGATTCCCAATCCACTTTATTCTCGAAAATAGATTTAACAAAGTTTGATAATCGAATATCGCATTACTTATTCTGCAAGAAATTGAGAATAATAAACGTAATATTCGATTATTGAATATTGCGTTGATTGTTCTTCAAGCAAATTTGCAAAATCATACTTTTTTGATGTCATAAAATTTCGAAACGCATGGTTTCCAATGGTACGGAGACAAACGAACCAAATCTATTTTCGCAGATAAAGTCCCACTTTTCAATACTATTGAACTTTTACAAAAAATGCGTATTATGCAATCCTCAACTTCCTGCAGAATTTAGAGTATGTATTAATTTTAAAATAAGTAATAGTAAAAAGTAAGGAAAGCTTTATTTTACGGAAAATCAAATTCTAAGTCAAACTCAAGTTGTTGCCGTCAAATTAACCGCAAATCTAATCCATACCCAAACTCTAACGGGAATGAAAGTTTGACCCGTGATTTCTCTGCGGATACCGTTTGATTTTATCCCACAGACCCCAAATATACCTCCAAAAATCTTTTTACCGATCAAGAAAATTCATTTGAAACTTATCCACGTGACTAGGGTTGTAAAATGCAGTGTTACGTCGCATTCTTAGTTTTGTTCTTTGCTGCCCACTAGTGGTCTGTGTTCTTATTGTTTGGCTAACGCTAGTTCTGTTTATGATTTGCCAAGTCGCCCGAAGCGATGCATCATTTTTCACTGACAAAATCTTCATGCGTGGAGATTTTGTCAGTTCAGTTCAGCATTCCTAGCATCAGGTTGTTCTGATTTTTTTGGAATTCTCTCTCTATCGTAAGCTGCAGTGAATTTGAACTCGCATTTGACTACCTGGCAAAATCAATCGGTATGTATTTGTTTATAATTTCTATTTAGCGTTAGTCTTCGTATATCTTGCTTTCTATAATTTTATGGTAATGATATGGGAGCCGAGAAGCACACCTTTTTACTGGTTTTTCGGGGGTTGGGTGTGGTTAGTCTGGGCATGTGAATGCTTCACATGGTCTTGGCTCCGATATTTTTACAGGGTTTGGAAGTAATTGCTATACTACGTTTGAAACGTTTTCGTTTGTTTTCAGAAACCGCAGTACGCAGTATGCAATAAACAACAACTCCAATAAGCTGCGCGTTTCGATTCTTTCCTGTGTACAGGTATAGGGCTGCGCCAGGAGCCCAGAGTGTACCCTACATGCAGGTTGCACTCGGAACCATGTCAGCATGGTCGTCTAGAATACGTCGCCTTTTACCCTCTCGGCTATGTTGCATACATGATTGTAGAGTACAATTACCAAGAAACGACGTCATATATGATTGATTGAGGATTCGGAACGTTAAGCAGTAATTTGGCAGTGCAGGATTGAAGCCCCCTTCTCTACTGAAAAAATTTTTCTTTGTATACCGGTATATTTTTTATTTTATATTCGATTTTGCGAATGAGGGTTGCAAATGGCGGATATAAAGCATGAAAGCATTGTTGCGAAATAAGCTCTAAGTCAGGGGTGTCCAAAATCCGGGCTGCGGTCTATTGCGGGTCGCAAAAAAACTTTATCCGGCCCGCACCCAGTTTTCAATTTTGACCCGCCACCAGAATTCACGCAGCAATGGTGAACAAACCACTCCAATTTCCAGCAACCAGACCTGCCACGCGAACGGGTCGATGCTTTTGTATTTCTGATCAAATTGTGGTTGAAGAATTTTTTTGTTCGCAACGTAATATCTGTTCAAAATGTGCTTGAATAACACATTGTTTTTAATCTTCTTAAGCTTGTGATACATATTATGCTTGATCTTAATAGCTGGCACTTCAAACACACCTTCGCATTTGTTGTTGAGGATGTATCTTTGTCTTCCGCAGCTGCGTCTCATTTGGCACTCCATCGAAAAAGTTCAAACACCTTTAAACCTTGGCAGAATTCTCGGTCGGGTCAAACCAAAGACTATAAAAACTGGTATCCACAGCTTTCCTGCTTGACGTTCAGCATTAAGAGGGACAGTGTGAAGCTTCCATCGCGTGTGCTAGACAGGTGGGTAGGAGGCAGTTTGACTGAAAAACCGCAAAGTCACTTTGTTGACTCCTAGCCAAGGCAACTTGATGAATAAAAATGTAATTGAAATAAAACTACATTAATTTACCCTTTTTAATCGTTTGCGTGGTATATCTGGCCTAAAGGCTACTAGCGCGGAAGCTTAGGGAAGAGTCACCAGAACAGCGACTACTTAAAAACAAGCAAAGAGAAAAAGTTGTCTTCCCGCAGGAATCAAACCTGCAGCCTTTGGATTACCGGTCCACTGCTCTTTGGATTACTGGTGCAGAGCAGTGGACCGGTAATTCAAAGGCTGCAGATTCGATTCCAGCGGGAAGACAACGTTTTCGCTTTGCTTGTTTTTAAGAATTCACCGTTCTAGTGACTCTTCCCTAGGCTTCCAAGCTGGTAGTCTTTAGGCCAGGCCAGATAGCACGCAAACAATTAAGTTTTAAAAGGTCTGGCCAGCAAACGTCTAAAATTATTATTAATTTACCCTCTCGGCCACGCCGCCGGGCAGTTTATGAATTTTTGATAAAAACCAGCTTCAACATCTTTCTTGTCCGGTCAACTTCAAATGCGAAGATTACTTGGAAATAAATTCCACTCTAAATCAGTTTGTTGATTGCTATTTTTTTAGCATTCAAGTTTTTATTCATCTGTTCGGGTGAGAATTTTTTTATTTAAATAAAAGCAAAGCATAATTCATATGGAAAAAACTTGGCAAAATTAGAGGTTGAAAAGTAATTAGCAAATATGCAGTATCAAAATCATCAACCACGATTCGTCAAAAGTTTTTATCTAAAAAAAGTTTCTACTATTTTGCAATGCAAGAACAGTGGCATATAACACTGATACGACAGTCTGGACAAATTATTATAACCACTTATTATATAAAGAAAACAATGTGATGTACGCGAGATTTTTCGTGCCCCATCAAAACTTTACTTTAGAGCTGCTGTCACTCAGGAAACCTTCTTGAATGTATCCCCCAAAAATCAATTTTTTTGAACAACTTTAGATAGAGTGCTAATTTCTGTTTGACATCAGTAGATATTTAAGTGACAAATATTTTAACCTAGTTTTGGGTGCCCCCCTTCCGAAATCTAAACGGACCTCCAAGAACCAATTTATTTTTTGAATGGCTTAAGCTGTAGAGCTAGTTATTTTTGAGATCAGTCAATGTCGAAGAGAAAAATATTTTGACATGGTTTTGGGGGTGCCACTCCAGGAAATCTATTAAATTTACCCCTGAAAACATTTTTTGGAACAAATTAAGCCAAAGACCTAATTGTTTTTGATAGCAGTAGATATTTAAGAGAAGAATAATTCGCCGTTGTTTGGGTGAGCCACCCGCAGAAACTTCCCAAATGGACCTCCAAACCTACTTTTATACAGGTTGCTAGACTGTAAATTGTTTTTCATATCAGTAGATATTTAAAAGATAAGTACTATGGCATAATTAAGTGGTACCACCCCATAGGCGTAGCCAAAGAGGGGCCCGTCTCCCCCCCAAATTAAAATGCCACCATTGATAAAAACGTGATAAAAAAAGCCTATTGTTTCTTCAGTTTCAGTTTTTTCATCTCTTTTTGTGTAGAATAGTATACGCGTACAACAGTAATTAACAATAATGTTGACAACTAGGGGGCCTGGCTCTCTCAATTCAATTTTTGCCGACCAATTAAAATGTATAACCCGGGTAAAATTAAGGGTTTTTGCCCTAACAGTTGCTACCTCAGGCTTTCATCTAACCTTTTTATAACCTTTTTTCACAACGTGAGAGGTAGCACTTACCTCACGTATCTGCTTTCCCATTAGGCTAGTGTTTCATCTTTTTATAAACGTAATGCAATAACCAGGACCGGATTTACGATATGGCACAGTGCCAGGGGCCCCGCCCTCAGATGGTTAGACTTTTTTTGGTTTTCACCTATGCTTGGCAGGAAGATGTTGCAAAAATCGCCAAAGTGCCAGGGGCTCCCTGTAATAACATGGTTAGTAGGCGTAACCATCTATTGTCCCTTTTTCAATAACAATATTCACCTCTACCTTGCCAGTGTTTACGCGACGAAACAGTTTTGAAAAATAAATTAGCTGGAGGAAATGCTTATTGAACAAATTCTTGAATTTGAATTGGGGGGGCCTGGGCCCTCTGGCCGTACATGTACTCCTAAAACTGGTTATTTTCATGACAAAACAAAAATCTTTAAGGAAAACCTTCGAGTGGATCATTATTTATCGCTGGAATATTGGAGGAGGCAATGTACCGTACTTCCCCTGCCTGGGCCAAATCACTTAAAAGACTTAACCCCAAAATGCAAGATTTTAAACGTGTTTTGGACTTAAATTGCTAGTAAAAGGAGGATTAAACAATTCACTTTTTTCGATTGGCTTTTAAATGTTAAAAATCTAGTTCCTTTAAGTGGATCTAAGCACGTGAAAAATGTGATCCAATGGTATTAAAATATTTTTTTCCAGAAAATTACTAAAAATTGTTCAGCGTTTGGGGGCTTCGCCCCTGACCCTCGTTTGTAATCCGTATGAGTTACACTACTCACACACGTCTCCCAATTTAGACGTGTTCACTGTTCGACTTTTGGTTTAAGCCCTTTCCGTTTAGCAAATCCTGGTTGAGGGCCAGACTATAGACCATAGGTTTTGATCTTCCATTCTACGATATCTTTGTCTCACAAAAAGTTCCTCTGTCGAAAATTTCTGATGACGTCAATGCTCGTGATTTGTGGTTTACTACCCCCCAATCAAAAATTCTGGCTACGCCTATGTACCGCCAACCCTTTTCTCCAATAAACCTCCCCAAATAATTTTTAAAACGGCTCAAGCTAGGAAGTTTTTTTTCTATCAGTCGATATTTAAGAGACAAATATTTTGACATAGGTTTTGGAGTGCACCGAACCAGCAGAAGGACTTTTTAAATATACGACCAAAAATCAATTTTTTTGAACAGCTTAGGTTTATAGAGAGCTAAATTTTCAATTTAGTAGATACTAGAGACATTGTTTGACAAAGTTTGGGGGTGCCACCCTTTGAGGACTCCCCAAAATGTGTCCCCTAGTAATTTGTTTTTGAATGGCTCCAGCTAGTGGGATGTTTTTCATATTAGGATTTGTAAGTATGTATTTGATAAATATTTTGACACTGTCTATATTACCCCTACTTGTTTAAAAAATTTCAAAAAGAAAGAAGGAACCAAGGGATTAACAGCCAGAATAAAAACGTCGCCAAAAAATGGAAGTGAAAAAAGTTGAAAACACGGACAGCATAATCAACAATCAAGTGTAAACAATTACATAAAGATAATAGTCCGGTAGAAATAGCTTTTACCCTGAAAAAATTTATAATAAGCTGGAATTTGGCACGATGACTCAGGACCATGTCCTGAGCCACCAAAAAAAATCCCCATGTTTTGGATGTGGGACTTCCCCCTTTTTCGGCCTTTAAAATCTGCCATGTAGTGTCAAAGAGCTTTTACTATCCATCAGCCAATCCAAAAGTTGTAGAAGTGCCAAGTTTGGAGTAATGGTTGGTTTTCAAGTGCAGGTATAAAAAAATTTATCTTTGAAGTTGATGACGTCATTGTTGGTGACGTCATTGCCAAAGTTTTTGAAAAAATGACGTATTGACGGCTCGAATAGATAATGAGAGTTAGGTTTTTGATTCCAAATAAAAAAATTGCTTAAATCAAAGTGATGACGTCACAAACGTTTTTGATGACGTCATCTGTAACAAGTTTTAACTGTAAATTTGAAAGAAAGTCTGACCAAACGAAATATTGCTAGCTTTTTTTTAATTAGCTTTAAACTTGGGAAAATTATGTTGTGGATTTACTCAGTCGATTGAAGGTCAAAAACTGTGTTATCGGTAAAACTCTGGGGTAGCAATCAAGCAGATAAAATTTAGACCTCCCAATAGGCAGTGGTGGCAATAACGAATTAGTTTTTTAGTAATTTTTACAGTAATGACACTACTTTTTAAAAAAGTAACTTTTGTGGTGAATATATAATTTTTTAGAGGTGTTAAAATTACTAATTACAAATTAGGCTACTTTGTAAATATTACCATCCAGTAGAAACGCTTGCCTGGCTGCTTATTTTATACCTCCGGCCAATCAAAAAGTTGTTTCTGTTGAGAATGACACAGGATCATACTATGAGCCGAATGTCTTTGCGTGTTAGAATGGTTTACACATGCAGTGCTAGTTTCGTCTAAGACAATCGATCCTTGATAGAGCTCATAGGGACAGAGTTGTTAGTCGGGTCGGGCTTTTCGGGCCGGGTTTGGGCCTAAACTTGACAAAAATTTTGGGATTTATTCGGACCTGAGACGTGCTTTTTGTCTTAGGTGCACAAAAATGATTAAAATAGCTTGGCAACATTATAAATTTTTCAGACCTTACTTAACTTTTGGGTTTTTTAGGCATAATTTGGGCTTTAAATTAGTTTTCGGGTTCGGGCTTATCTTTTTGGGTTCGGGCCTGAACTAGTCTGCTCGTTTACAACTCTGCATAGGGATGCAACAAAAGCGCAGTAGCAATAGAAAATATGCTGCAAGTTTTTTAATTCCGCTGGTTTCAAGGAGGAGACTTCTTTGGCAGTATTTCGTTGTCTGTTTGCTTAATTATAAACATGCCCAGGCTTTATTTAGGAAAGTTTTGCTTTGTATCTTTGATTAATAAACATCGATCTGAATAATCTATGGTTAACATTATTATCTACCTTCGCGTAGTATCAAATTATGATGTTGTGCAAAAACCGAAAATAGGTATTGCAATACATTCATTCATACGCCAATGGGTAAAATTTTTGTTATAGCTATTACATCAATACAAAAAAGGTATAAAAAAATTTTATAAAAAAAAAAGTGCAGGTATAAAAAAATTTACTTTGAAATTGATGACGTCATTTTTGATGACGTCATTTCCATATTTGTTTTTGAAAAATGACGTATTCTGTGTTGATGACTCAAATTGTGAATGAGAGTCAGAAGTTTGGATTCAAACCAAAAATTGCTTAAATCAAAGTGATGACATCACATGCGTTTTTGATGACGTCATCTGTCAAGAGTGTTAATCGTAAATCAGAAAAAGAGTGTTTGATCAAACGAAACATTGCAACATTTTGGGAATATCAGCATCATCATCATTCAAGTTTCTAAGGCATCTTCAAGTCCTTGGCCGAGGTCTTGCCTCATCCTCCTATATGCAATGACTCTAAAAAATCATAACTAGTGTAATTATATGTAAATTGATACAAATGTGTACCGTGCACGATTATATATCTGATACGAACAAAATTTCTATCGCTTTGCAATGTTTGACAATATTATTATCTTTTGCAAAATAATGTCCGACAATATTATTATCAGGTATTATTTTGCGTACTTGCTGTTACAAACGCTAAAGTTTTTCTAACCTGGTCTTGTGATATGTGTCAGTTTGCCAAATCGTTTCTCGTTAAAGCTTATTTCTTAAATTTGAATATCTGCCAAGACTTGCCAATCCGAATCGTATTGTGTTTTCTGCAGGGCAACAATGCGTAGTATTATAGCCAACTTCAATAACGTGTAGGAGAGCTATGCCAAACTCTCCCAATCCCTTATTCCTTCTCACAACTGAGCACTTGATTTCCTTGATTTTTTAATGGAATTTATTATTTAATTGAGTGAATAAAAATACAGAAAAAATAAAATACCGAAGTAATCTCAAAATTCTCAAAATACGGGCCAATTCAGGGCCTTTCTTCCAATCTATAAGACTGTTCCCTCACAGTCAACAGTCAAATCCATAAACAAGAACGAATAGGAAGGGTAAAGGAATGGGTAAGTGTCGCAAAACGCAATTGACCCAAGTTAAGCAGCATTTCACACGCCTCACCAAAAACTGATACTGTTCACTTCACTCATTTTTGTCACTACTGAGTTCTCAGCCTCCAAGCCGGTTTAAATAGTTCCAAGTAGTAGAAAACACGTGGGATCGCCTATTGTTTAGCATCAAAGGCCAGAAATTAACAAACAAACGTTGTCAGCTGCTACTTCTACAGTCGTCTCAAAACAAATGATGCACAAAAGAACATTCTTACAACGATTCTAAATACAGTCTAATTAGCGTTTGAAGGTCCTTGAAGACGCACCTTTGAAGATGAGCTAATTATCAGTTATTTTTAACAAAGGACTATAATTACTCATTAATTTAACTTTAAACACCGATTAGACAATGACAAATAATCTTTTCGATTTAAGTCACAAGATTGCAAAATCCAACAATTAATCAGACACAAATGCACAAACAAAGATTTAAAATTGGGTCTTCAGTCATTAGTTGAAAGCGGGGCAGATTATTTTTAATGATTTTAACACTTGCAATATTATTGCAATGTCTGACAATATTATTATCCTAATTTATAACTAGATGGGAGTTTGCCAGCAAACCCAGTGAACGACCGACGCATAGCTAATGCTGTGACGCTCAAAAGTACTTTTTGTCTACCGTAAAATCAGCAATTATTCAAAAATATCTGATTATGGAACCTCCAGAAAAGTGGAGTTAAAATATTTGTCAGTTAAATATCTCCTGATATCATAAAACACTGGCACCCTAGCTTGAGCCGTTCAAAAATTGATTTTTGGGGGGTCCGTTTGGGGGATCCCTGGGGGGGTGGCACCCCCAAACTATGTCAAAATATTTGTCTGTTGAATATCTACTGATATCATATAACACTGGCACCCTAAGTTGAGCTATTCAAAAAATTGATTTTTGGGGGGTCCATTTGGGGGGTCCCCGGGGAGGTGGCACCCCCAAACTGTGTCAAAATATTTGTCTGTTGAATATCTACTGATATCAAAAAAACTAGCACCCTAGCATAAGCCGTTCAAAAAATGGATTTTTTGGGCACCATTTTGGGGGGGTTCCCGGTGGAGTTGCCCCAAAAAATTTCGGGAGAAATAATTGCATTTGCAGCTCAACAATTTTACACAAAAATTAGATTTCGATGTTTTGTGGTTTAGGAGAAGAAGAGCGTACAAAAATTAGGAAGAAAAAAAAAGGAAAAAAAAGGAAAAAAAAGGAAAAAAAAAGGAAAAAAAAGGAAAAAAAAGAAATAAACCTCATCGCGGCCAAACGTGGTTTGGTTGGGATGAAAGGGTATCTTGAGACATATAACCTGTGAAATATTTTTAGCCGTACTTCAGCCGTTTTTGACTGAGACCGCTTTTTACGCCAAACTTGTGGGGGGGTTTTAGGGTTCTAAAACCTAAGTCACGTAACCCATTGCCTCGAAATTTGGTCCAAACATACAACTCATTAATCTCAAACTGCTGTCCGAATTTCATGTAGCTAGATTAAATGGTTCTTGAGTTATAAGCAAAAGTCTGAAATTTGCACTGGTTAGTTGGAAAATGGCCAGCAAGTGAAAACAGAGGAACACGCGACGCGAGCGTCGGTCGTTCCAGTAACCACGCTAATATTAGGCAATTTGCCGCCAAAAACAGTTAATATTTTTAAACATTTTGTGCGAAATAAATTTTAGGGCAAAAGCTGAAAACTACGGAGTCTTTCCAAAAAATGTCAAAAAAAATAAACGAATAATAAACAAAGATAAATTTGCAAAAAGCGAATAAAATCACAAACCACTTTTTTATAAACTTTTATAATATTTTTGGTAACTAAATAGAGGTGATACCAGTAAGCGAGACCAAATTTATACTGCGCCGAACCCTTCACCACATTTTCAGATCACAAAATTTGTTGACTAAAAAAAAGAATTTTTTGTCGCTTAGCAGTCGCATTTTCCGTCGAAACTAGACCTAAAACAACTACAAAACCACCAAGGGAACCACGAGGGTACCAGAGATATCGCACTTCCGGGAGGGGAACGATAACGAATCAAGTGAAAAAGGAGAAACAACGTCGATCCGCAAGCATGTCGATGATCACAACACCACAGAAATTGCACAGGTGAGCATCCGCAACCGCTTTCGTCCTTGCTCAAGGGACTCATCAGGCGAAAGAACAACGAGAAAACCAAATTAAGCAATGCAGCGACGGAGAACAGAACTTGCAAACCGACATCATGCATAGGCATCACGCCAAGCGAGTGTTCCTTGTCAAAAGAACAAAGCTGTAGGGACCCCAAGTAGACTTGGCGTGATGCCTTTGCATGATGTCGGTTTGCAAGTTTTGTTCTCCGTCGCTGCATTGCTTAATTTGGTTTTCTCGTTGTTCTTTCGCCTGATGAGTCCCTTGAGCAAGGACGAAAGCGGTTGCGGATGCTCACCTGTGCAATTTCTGTGGTGTTGTGATCATCGACATGCTTGTTGATCGACGTTGTTTTTCCTTTTTCAGCTAAAACAATCTAAAAAAAAGTCTTCGCCGCCCAGGGGTCGCAATATTGCTTCAGGCACAGTGCCATCATCGAATCTCTATTAGTAGACTAGAAACAAACGCGCGGAGAAAAAGAGAAGAGCATAAAGAAAAAAAAGTTTGCTCTTGTTGCGAATTTTTTTGCCGTCACTCGTATTCGACAGAATTGATTGGACATATTCGTAGAACGAGTGAACCGTGAAGAAAAAAGTCACGCTGATTGGACGAACCGGCATATTCTAGAACAAATGAACCATGAGGAAAAAAGACAAGTTATTAGTTTCCAGTTTAATAATTAATAATATGGTACCATTTTGCCACACGGTAAACTCGACTCCGCCACACGGTAACCGGTAAGTACTTTGAAGATAATAGATTGAAAAAATAGTACCGCAATGTGATAGATCAAAAATCTTTCATTACTCTTGCTGTATTATGCCAAAGCGTGTAACAAGTTGGCGGGGCTCATCTCCACGTCATTGCGCCCGTGCAGCACAGCTTCCTTTAAAGAAATGTCGCAGCGGTGGCGTGTTGTTGGCAACACTGTGCCTGATTTGACCGGCCCGAGATTAGAACCTTAGACCTCCCGCTCCAGAGACAAACGCATTACCGCTCGACCAACAAATAGAACAATCACATAGTATCTTTTAAGTTTTTTTTATCTTGATAGCACTTTTATGTGAGAATTATCTTAAGCGTGTTATTTAGATTATTAGCGCATATTTAGCGACTTATCTAAAATTATTTATCAAAACCTGAGAAAGAGCAATAAATTTGTAGTTAATTACAGCATTAAATTTTTTTTGCTCAATTTTGCTTCTTGAATCATAAAGTAAGCGTAATCTGGCTTCAGCGCACCAGGATTCACAGTAGCCGGCTTGTTATGATATGACCTTGAACGCAGAAACAAAAGACCCGAAATTTGAAACCCGCTTAGTTTTAAAACAATTCTGTACTCACTCAGACCATGGGATCGACGCTCAGACGTAGTACAGAGATCAAAATAATATTGGTGAGCATTGAGCCGTATCGAAGAGGTAGCATATTTAGAGCTATAACTTGATAATCATACTTGGATCCCGGACGAAATCTAGTTTTTTTTTTTTTTTTTTTTTTTTTGTTTAGCGCCATTAGAAATAGTGAAGTAGAGAAGATCATTGTCATTTTGGCTGAATTTTTCATTAAAAGTAATTGGTAATGACAATTACTGACTACTTTTTCCGAGAAGTAACAAATACGATAATTTTATCACTTTTTTACAATAATTTTTGGTGATGTAGTGTCATTACTTTTATACAGTAATTTGCCCACCACTGCCAATAAGGGATTAAAATAAAATAATGCATTTTGCAGTTTAATCAAGAAAGCCCTTGAATGTTGATCGAAAAGCTCCCACGGCAGTTAAAGTTAATCTGCAGTTTTAGTTTAAGATGCAAGCTTGAGGAACGTTAAAAAAATGATAAAGGCGGCAAATTGCCTAATATTAGCGTGGTTACTGGAACGACCGACGCTCGCGTCGCGTGTTCCTCTGTTTTCACTTGCTGGCCATTTTCCAACTAACCAGTGCAAATTTCAGACTTTTGCTTATAACTCAAGAACCATTTAATCTAGCTACATGAAATTCGGACAGCAGTTTGAGATTAATGAGTTGTATGTTTGGATCAAATTTCGAGGCAATAGGTTACGTGACTTAGGTTTTAGAACCCTAAAACCCCCCCACAAGTTTGGCGTAAAAAGCGGTCTCAGTCAAAAACGGCTGAAGTACGGCTAAAAATATTTCACAGGTTATATGTCTCAAGATACCCTTTCATCCCAACCAAACCACGTTTGGCCGCGATGAGGTTTATTTCTTTTTTTTCCTTTTTTTTCCTTTTTTTTTCCTTTTTTTTCCTTTTTTTTCCTTTTTTTTTCTTCCTAATTTTTGTACGCTCTTCTTCTCCTAAACCACAAAACATCGAAATCTAATTTTTGTGTAAAATTGTTGAGCTGCAAATGCAATTATTTCTCCCGAAATTTTTTGGGGCAACTCCACCGGGAACCCCCCCAAAATGGTGCCCAAAAAATCCATTTTTTGAACGGCTTATGCTAGGGTGCTAGTTTTTTTGATATCAGTAGATATTCAACAGACAAATATTTTGACACAGTTTGGGGGTGCCACCTCCCCGGGGACCCCCCAAATGGACCCCCCAAAAATCAATTTTTTGAATAGCTCAACTTAGGGTGCCAGTGTTATATGATATCAGTAGATATTCAACAGACAAATATTTTGACATAGTTTGGGGGTGCCACCCCCCCAGGGATCCCCCAAATGGACCCCCCAAAAATCAATTTTTTGAACGGCTCAAGCTAGGGTGCCAGAGTTTTATGATATCAGGAGATATTTAACTGACAAATATTTTAACTCCACTTTTCTGGAGGTTCCATAATCAGATATTTTTGAATAATTGCTGATTTTACGGTAGACAAAAAGTACTTTTGAGCGTCACAGCATTAGCTATGCGTCGGTCGTTCACTGGGTTTGCTGGCAAACTCCCATCTAGTTATAAATTAGGATAATAATATTGTCAGACATTGCAATAATATTGCAAGTGTTAAAATCATTAAAAATAATCTGCCCCGCTTTCAACTAATGACTGAAGACCCAATTTTAAATCTTTGTTTGTGCATTTGTGTCTGATTAATTGTTGGATTTTGCAATCTTGTGACTTAAATCGAAAAGATTATTTGTCATTGTCTAATCGGTGTTTAAAGTTAAATTAATGAGTAATTATAGTCCTTTGTTAAAAATAACTGATAATTAGCTCATCTTCAAAGGTGCGTCTTCAAGGACCTTCAAACGCTAATTAGACTGTATTTAGAATCGTTGTAAGAATGTTCTTTTGTGCATCATTTGTTTTGAGACGACTGTAGAAGTAGCAGCTGACAACGTTTGTTTGTTAATTTCTGGCCTTTGATGCTAAACAATAGGCGATCCCACGTGTTTTCTACTACTTGGAACTATTTAAACCGGCTTGGAGGCTGAGAACTCAGTAGTGACAAAAATGAGTGAAGTGAACAGTATCAGTTTTTGGTGAGGCGTGTGAAATGCTGCTTAACTTGGGTCAATTGCGTTTTGCGACACTTACCCATTCCTTTACCCTTCCTATTCGTTCTTGTTTATGGATTTGACTGTTGACTGTGAGGGAACAGTCTTATAGATTGGAAGAAAGGCCCTGAATTGGCCCGTATTTTGAGAATTTTGAGATTACTTCGGTATTTTATTTTTTCTGTATTTTTATTCATTCAATTAAATAATAAATTCCATTAAAAAATCAAGGAAATCAAGTGCTCAGTTGTGAGAAGGAATAAGGGATTGGGAGAGTTTGGCATAGCTCTCCTACACGTTATTGAAGTTGGCTATAATACTACGCATTGTTGCCCTGCAGAAAACACAATACGATTCGGATTGGCAAGTCTTGGCAGATATTCAAATTTAAGAAATAAGCTTTAACGAGAAACGATTTGGCAAACTGACACATATCACAAGACCAGGTTAGAAAAACTTTAGCGTTTGTAACAGCAAGTACGCAAAATAATACCTGATAATAATATTGTCGGACATTATTTTGCAAAAGATAATAATATTGTCAAACATTGCAAAGCGATAGAAATTTTGTTCGTATCAGATATATAATCGTGCACGGTACACATTTGTATCAATTTACATATAATTACACTAGTTATGATTTTTTAGAGTCATTGCATATAGGAGGATGAGGCAAGACCTCGGCCAAGGACTTGAAGATGCCTTAGAAACTTGAATGATGATGATGCTGATATTCCCAAAATGTTGCAATGTTTCGTTTGATCAAACACTCTTTTTCTGATTTACGATTAACACTCTTGACAGATGACGTCATCAAAAACGCATGTGATGTTATCACTTTGATTTAAGCAATTTTTGGTTTGAATCCAAACTTCTGACTCTCATTCACAATTTGAGTCATCAACACAGAACAAGTCATTTTTCAAAAACAAATATGGAAATGACGTCATCAAAAATGACGTCATCAATTTCAAAGTAAATTTTTTTATACCTGCACTTGAAAATCAATTACTATTCAAAATTTTGCTTTTCTACAACTTTTGGATTGGCTCTTGGACAGTACAGGCTCTTTGACACTAGATGGCATACTTTAAAGGCCAAAAAAGGAGGAAGTCCCACATCCAAAACATGGGGATTTTTTTTTGGTGGCTCAGGACATGGTTCTGAGTCATCGTGCCAAATTTCAGCTTAATATAAATTTTTTTCGGGTTTTAATGTATTCTGTCGTATTTCTACCGGACTATAATAAACCAAAATCGATTAGCGTAGCAACAAACTTTACATATAGTGTCCATGGTAGTATTACGAATTCTAACACAACGCTTTTAGTGATACCGGCATTAATTTTGAAATGAGATCTGCTTAGTTGCTATGGTAATGTTCTAAAAATGATCAAGCATATTATAGTTTGGTAGAAATAGCATTTACCCGGAAAAAATTTATACTAAGCTGAAATTTGTTTGGCACAATGACTTAGAACCATGTCCCGAGCCACAAAAAAATCTCCGTGTTTTGGACATGGGACTTTACCCGTTTTCGGCCTTTAAAGTCTGCCATCTAGGGTCAAAGAGCCTTTAGTATTAAACAGCCAATCCAAAACTTGTAAAAGTGCCAAGTTTCGAATAATAGTTTGTTTTCAAGTCAGGTTTTAAAAAATTTACTTTGAAATTGATGACGTCCTTGTTGGTGATGTCACTGCCAAAGGTTTTGAAAAAATGACGTATTGATGGCTCGAATTGTAAATGAGAGTTAGGTTTTTGCATCCAAGTAAAAAATTGCTTAAATCAAAGTGATGACGTCCCAAACTTTCTGATGACATCATCTGTAACGAGTTTTGATCGTAAATTTGAAAGAGTGTTTGACCAAACGAAATATTGCAAACTTTATTTTTATTAGGTTTAAACTTGGGAGAATTATATTGTGAATTCATTTAGTCGATTGAAAGTCAAAAACTGCGTTGTCAGTTAAACTCTGGTATAGTAGTCAAAAAGATAAAATTTAGACCTCCCAATAGGCAGTGGTAAGCAATAACAAATTACTATTGTAACGATTAACAAATTACTTTTTTAGTAACTTTTACAGTAATGACACTACTTTTGTAAAAAGTAACTTATTACTTATGATGGTAATTTTAGAGCTTTTTTAGAAGTGTCAAAATCCCTAATTGCAAATTACTTTGTAAATGTTACCATCCAGTAGAAACGCTTAACTGGCTGTTTATTTTATACTTCCAGCCAATCAAAAAAGTTGTTTCGGATATAAATGACACAGGGTCGTACCATGTGCTGTATGTTTTTCTGCGTCCTCGAATGGTTTATATATGCAGTGCTAGTTTCGTCTAAGACGATCGAACATAGATAGAGGGTGCAACTTAAGTGCAATAACAATAAAAAATGTACGATCAAGTTTTTTTATAGGTGAATTTACACAGTATCCGTTTTTGGTCCATTTTCGTCCATTTTTTTACGTTTATACTTTTTCTTGAAAAAGTATCTGCCTTTTCATTTGCATTTTTTTAAGTCCATATCCGCACTAATTGGACAGTCACATACTGGACAAAAGTTTTCCGAAAAAAATATTTTTGTAAAGAGGTACAGCTCTATTTTGAAATATCGCTCTTATCGTTCATACACAAAAATTTTTAACAAAATTTTTATCTGTATACAACAGTTTACTTAGTGCGGATTTGGGCTTATAAAAATGCGGATGAAAAAGCGCATGCTTTTTCAAGAAAAAGCAAAAACGTAAAAAAAGAGATGAAAACGGAGGAAAAACGAATACTGTGTAAATTTAACTTAATTCCGCTGGTTTCAAGTAGGAGGCTTCGGCGGCAGTATTTCATGCCCAAGTTTTATCTACAAAAATTTTGTTTTGTATCTTTAATCAACAGACATCGATCTGAATAATCTACCGTATTTTGGGTTAACATTATTATCTACCTTCACGTAGTATAAATTTCAATGTTGTGCAAAAACGGTAGGTACTGTAGGTATTGCAATACCCTATTGATTCATATGCCAATGGGCGAAATTTTTGTCACAGCTACTAGGGTAAGGGCAGGTTAGTTGATACATATTTCAGAGAAAAAGCGATTTTTCATAAACTACTTGGCAAAGAAGCACAAGTTTATATGCATATGAAAGCTAATTTATAGGGCTAACTTTTCACAAAAGTTTTGTGTTTCTTGTTTTAAAAGACTTCGATTTATACATCTCTAAGTAAACCTTTCCAAATCGTATCAACCAACCTTTTGAAAAGGTTAGTTGATACAACCATGAGCAGTAGCGTAGCCAGGGGTAGGGGCGGGGGGGGGAGGTGCTATAGCCCCCCTCCATTGACCAGTCAACCAAAATGCAGAATAAGAAAAATACCACGTTTTTAGGTCTTCTGAGACTGTTTTTTGCGTTGGAATTGACTAAATAGTGATTTAAAGCATCTTTTGAAACATATATTCGGGGGGGAGGGGGACTAATTTGTTAAAAATTAAAGTCACAAATCAATGAAAACTTCAAAAAATGCCAAAAATAAACAATCAAATTTGATCGCTGGTGTAAAACGCCAAACATAGGTTTTATCAACGAATATATTATAAACTCAGAAATAAGAGGGGGGGGCTATTCAGTGTTAGTTAATTATCAATCACTTCTCTAAAATATCTTTTCATCAGCCCCCCCCAATTATTTTTCTTTATAAAATATAGACGAAATAGATTACTCCGTGTGAGTTTTATTGAATAATAGGGTTTTATGATTTAACAGCATGTAAACAAGAGAACTGCAATGTTATCATTAGCCATTTCCCACATAGCCCATTTATGCAACCAGTTGAATCATGTTGCGCTGCCAAATTTTATGCCACGTTTCAAAAGCATTATTTTTTATTAAAATAGCTCTAAAGTTAAGGTATTTTTGCAAAAAAACGCAAAATTTTCGAGCGCTGGAGGCTCCGCCCCCAGACCCCCAAAACAGCCCCCCCAATTGCGAATTTCTGGCTACGCGCCTGACCATGAGGTTAGTTGATACACTTAAGATTTTCATTGATTTTAGCCAAAGCTGCCAGATATATCCTTACGATGGCAGCATTTTTAACTTCTACAAGCTAACAAGGTGAACATAATAAACTTTGGTGAAAATTTTTAATACCAGTAGCTTTATGGTCTATGCAGATCGCACTTGCAAGCATCATGTAAAATTCGTTCTGTAAAATTTGTGTAATATTGTTAGTAGTACATAACAAAACATTAAACCATTGACCACTACACTATGCACTGTTTCATTCAGCAACGCAAAAGAATCTTGCATCTAAATGTCCATCGTGTATTTTACAATATTGTTGACATGACCAGCCTAGTAAGCCAAACACCATTTTCTAAAATCAAATGAGAATTTAAGATAATTGCTCCTTCAACTAGACCTTTTTAAAGCAATGGGGCATGGCAACATCAACAAAATGTCTGCTGCAGTAAAAGAATACGTAGATTCATTATTAATTATAAAACTCTGACTCTCGCAATCTTCTAGCTTTTGGGGGGGACTTTTTCCAGGTTTTGGAAAAAGTTGTACAAATATTCCACAAAAATTGCAGCACTGGTCTAGCTTGATGGGTTTGCTTTCCCAACACAGCTGATCTACGAAACGGTAGTTTGCAAACTGTGAAAACAGTCCAATGCTAATACCCAGAATAATAACCTTGCTAATGCAGGTTAGTTGATACAGTGTCTCAACTAACCCACAGGTGAGTGTATCAACTAACCTTTTCTTTAATTTTCAGAAAACATGCTTGCCTTTGTGCCAGCACAACACTAGGGAAAACTTTTTAAGTTACCGATTGCTGGCTTACCTCAAGGTAGTAACTACAGCACATTAGTTAATATTTTACTTCATTTCAAATTTTCGAAATAAATAAAATTGTAATTCAGCTAAAAATTGCTTCAAGCACTATATTTTCAACTTTAGTTTTTCATTTCTAAACTAAGCAACCAACTTCTTCCAAACCATCATGCAATAATTCTTTTGCCACAATTCACCAACTGGTGGCGGTTTTTCGCCAAAAGGTCATTTATTTTTCTTGGTTTGCGGTGTGTATCAACCAACCCTTTGTATCAACTAACCCTTTGTGTCAACTAACCTGCCCTACATTAATACATAAAAAAGGACAGTATTTTGTCCAAAACAGTTAATATTTTTCAACATTTTGTGCGAATTAATTTTTTAGGACAAAAGCTGAAAACTACGGACTCTTCCCAAAGAATGTCAAGAAAAAAATTAACGCATAATAAACACAGATAAATTTGCAAAGAGCGAATAAAATCACCAACTACCTCTTTATAAACTTTTATATCATACCTTATTTTTATTAACTAAAGAGAGGTGATACCAGTAGGCGGGACTAAATTTATTTTACGCCAAACCCTTTACCACATTTTCTGCCAACAAAATTTGTTGACCAAAAAAAAGGTTTTCCACCGCTTAGGAGTCGCATTTTCCGTCGAAAATAAAGCGAAAACAACCTAAAAGAGTCTTCGCCGCCCAGGGGTCGCAATATTGCTTCAGGCATAGTGCCATCATCGACTCTTTATTAGTAGACTAGAAACAAACGCGCGGAGAAAAAGAGAAGAGCATTGAAGAAAAAAGTTTGCTCTGGTTACAAAGTTTTTGCGGTCACTCGTATTCAACCGATTTGATTGGACATATTCGTAGAACGAGCGAACCTTGAAAAAAAATTCCCGCTAATTGACCGAACCCGGCATGTTCTAGAACAAATGAACCATGATGAAAAAAGACAAACTGTTGGTTTCCAGTTTATTAATATGGTGCCATTTTGCCACACGGTAAACTCGGCTCCGCTGGTAAGTACAAGCAAGATAATAGATTGAAAAAATTATACCGGAATGTGATAGATTAAATCAAATTTTTCATTATGCTCGCAGTATTATGCCGAAGTGTGTAACGTGTTGGCGGCGCAACACAGCTACTTTCAAAGAAATGGTGGTGGCGAGCTGTTGGTGACACTGTGTTTGATTTGACCGGCCCGAGATTTGAACCTCGGACCTCCCGCTCCAGAAACAAATGCGTTACCACTCGACCAACCAATAGATCAACCACATAGTATTTTCTCAATTTTTTATCTTGATAGTACTTTTACGTGAGAATTACCTTTAGCATGTTATTTAAATTATTAACGTAAATTTAGCGACTTATTGGAAATTATTTATTGAAACCTGAGGAAATGCAATAAATTTGTAGTTAATTACAGCGTTAAATTTTTATTACTCGATTTTGCTTCTTGAATCATAACGTAAGCGTCATCTGGCGTCAACGCACCAGGGAGGAGTCACATTAGCCGGCTTGTTATGATATGACCTTGAACGCAGAAACAAAAGACCCGAAATTTGAAACCCGCTTAGTTTTAAAACAATTCTGTACTCACTCAGACCATGGGATTCATGCTCAGATGAAATACAGTAATCAAAGTAATATAGGAGAGCACTGAACCGTATCAAAGAGGCAGCAAAATGAAAGTTATGACTTTACAGTATAATGATACTTGATAACGGACGAAATTCAAGTTGTTCTTCGTATAGCGCCATTAGAAATAGTGATGTAGACTATTGTCATTTTGGACTATTGTCATTCAAAGTAACTTGTCACGACAAATTACTGATTACTTTGCCGAGAAGCAACGATTACAGTAATGTTATTACTTTTTTACAGTAATTTGCTCACCACTGCCAATAAGGGATTGAAATAAAATAATGTATTTTGCAGTTTGATCAAGAAAGCTTTCACGCGCAGTTAAAGTTAATCTGCAATTTTAGTTTAAGATTGAAACTTTAGCTACAATAAAAAAAATTATTAAGACGGCAAATTGCCAAATATTAGCGTGGTTATTATAAATTAGGATAATAATATTTTCAGACATTGCAATACTATTGCAAATAGGTAAAATAATGCCTGATAATAATATTGTCGAACATCATTTTGCGTTAGATAATAGTATAGTCAGACATTGCAAAGCGGTAGAAATTTTGTTCATATCGGACATTTTATCGTGCTCGGCATATATTCGTATTAATTTACATGCAATTATGCTAGTTATTATTTTTTTAGAGTCATTGCATATAGGAGGATGAGGCAAGACCTCGGCCAAGAACTCGAAGATGCCTAGGGAACTCTACATGATGATGATGCTGATATTCCCAAAATGTTGCAATGTTTCGTTTGGTCAAACACTCTTTTTCAAATTTGCGATCAAAACTCTTGACAGATGACGTCATCAAAAACGTTTATGACGTCATCGCTTTGATTTAAGCAATTTTTGGTTTGAATCCAAACTTCTGACTCTCATTCACAATTTGAGTCATCAACACAGAACAAGTCATTTTTCAAAATTAAAGTTTGGCAATGACGTCACCAAAACTGACGTGATCAACTTTAAAGTAAATTTTTTTTCACCTGCACGTAAAAATCAATCACTATTCAAAATTTGGCTTTTTCACAACAGTTGGATTGGTTGCTGGACAGTAAAGGCCCTTTGACACTAGATGGCATACTTTAAAGGCCAAAAAAGGAAGAAGTCCCATATCCAAAGCATGAGAATTTTTTTTGTGCCTCAGAATATGGTCCTGAGTCATCGTGCCAAATTTCAGCTTAATATAAATTTTTTTCAGGTTTCAATGTATTTTGTCGTATTTCTACCGGACTATTATGTGCGTTCGGTTCTTAAACTGACTGTAAAATTTGTGAAAACAAAAGAAATAATGGCTGTAAACCTATGTTAAAACAAAGAATAAAAATTGAGTTACTCTACGAAGCCCTCCTCAAAACGTCTGCATATCTACAAAACCATAGCTGTGAGGAGGATGAGGAAAAAGACAGAGCTGACGGACTGCTTTGATGCCAGGTGCTCCGCTGGGTGTGGGATCTGTAACATTAATAAAATCAATAGAGGAAAATATTATAAAAAATTTGGTAGTCCATCAGTTGCTACGATTTTATGTTAAAAAAGAACGATTTGTTTTATTCTAGACGAAACTTACTCTTCAAATTTTCATCCAACTACTGCAATTTATCCGTTGAGCTATCGTTATAATCACAAACAATGAGCTATTGTCTTGATCTCACAAGAGTGTCGAAGCCATTCAAGCCAGCACCTACCAAAATATCCGAGAACACCATAAATAGAGTCAGCGACACCGTCTCCAATAAAACTGATATTTTGCATTGGCAAGCGAAACCCCCAGCTATGTTGATGCATGTCGCGTTGACGTGGCGATTGTCTTGCGGGCCTGTAGTAGCAGAGCATTCGTCGATGTCTGAAAAATGTTTAACAGTTTTAATATGACATCATAATTCTATTACAGTGGAACCCCGGTTGGCGACCACCTCGATAACACGACCACCTTTTTATCAGGACCACTTCAGTGCAGTCCCAAATAATTTACAATGGTAATGCATTGCATTCTGTTTCAATAACGCGACCACCCCGGTTTACAGACCAGGACCACCATATTTTGGTCCAAAGCTACAAATTTAACTTCGCAAAAGCGACCACACGTGCTCAATAATTTTCTTTTGTAACCAAAACGATAAGGACAAACTTTAAACCTACCTATAAGTGAGCCTCTGATACAAGAATAAGCTATAAGATTTGCTAAATATCTGAAAAAAGATGCTGTAACCCTATGTTACTCAACCTTTTTCAGGGCATTGACTTCTCAATGGCATGGCTTCTGAAGCCCACCGTGGTTTTTTCAATAATAACTTGAAAATTACCCGAGCAAGAAATTTCAAAATTTCATTGAATGGTGGAGCATTTATTCATCTTTTAATATAGAAAAAACAACTTTGGAATTTATTCCCGAAAGTCAATAAAATATGCATTTTATATAAGATGGCCTAGTTTCTTGTCTTAAGCGCTTACTTAATAAGCGCTAAAGGTATTATAATGGTTGTGCAGAGTTATAGCATGGTTATAGATTAGCGTGAAATGAGATTATGATTGCTTCGCCGTGAGAAGCGATAACGGTAGTAATTACGATAATGACTTAGTGCGGGTCGACGAAATTATTCAAGCATCACAAAAATTTCGGACAATTTTAATTATTTGAACTGATATAATGATGTAACATGGTTAGATGACATATATGCTAAGCTTTATTATTGCATTGCATAAATTGATATATACTGCAAAATTGTATCGAATTTTTCATGATACAGTAGGCGCTGCTTAATATGACCACCTTGGGACCAGACCATTTTGGTCAAAATATCCAAATGGTCAAAAAAACGAAATCGCCGTATCAGCGCCTGAATCGACGCCATGTGCCACAAAAAGTCCAAATACCGTCAAATTCATCGTTTAACCAAAGTCACAGTGTAACGTTGGCAGTAAAACAAAGTATAGAACTGTAACTGTACAAGTGACGGTAAAACTAAGGACAGTATGTAACAATATGTACAAGTGGTGGTACAGCATAACAAAGTAAATAACAGTTCACGTAACGTTTAATCAAAGTAACATATCGGTACAGAGCCCCTCAAATTAGTCTAAATCAGCTTAGAAACCTTGGGCACCAAAAAATGTGTTGGCCAGTGTTAATCGATATCAAATGTTTCAGCATCTGTCATTGCAGTAGCGTAGCTAGAAGAGGTGGGGGCTATAACCACCCTCCTATCCGCCAAGGCGCGTCGCCAGCGGGAAGAGGATGTAGCCATGATTTTCGTTTTTGCCCCTCCGGTTTATTTCTTGCCCCCCCCCAACGATATTTTTTGGGGAGGAAAAAGTTGCTGGTTTTGGTGGAAAAAACGTTTGAATTTGTGATTTCGGCCAGAAAAAGCCTTCGGATTGCGGTGAAGACCTTTTTTTTTTGAGATCACCTGATTTTGTCCGGAAAAAGCCTTCGGATTTCGGCGAAGACCTTTTTTTTTGGAGATCACCTGATTTTCACTGAAACTTCGCCTCAATCCAATTCAGGAATAATGAAAAAGCTTTTCCCCCTGATTTTAATTTTGCCCCCCTCGATCTCGCGAAGCTGGCGACGCCCCTGTATCCGCCTGTCGACCAAAATGCAGAATAAGAAAAACACGCATTTTTAGCACTTCTCAGACAGTCTTTTGCACTGGAACGGACTCAAAATGATTTAAAGCATCATTTGAAACATATATTCAGGGGGGGGCTAATTTGTCAAAAATAAAACTCACAAATCAATTAAATGCTTGAAAAATGGTCAAAAAATGCAATTAAATTTGATCGCTAATATAAAAATGCTGAACGTTGGCTTCATCAACGAATATACTGTAAACTCAGGAATGGAGAGGTAGGGGCTATTCAGTATCAGTTAATTAGGCCTACCAATCTCTTCTTTCAAATCTCTTTCGATCAGCCTCCCCCAATTATTTTTTTACATAACATCTAGACGAAATAGATTATTTCGAGTGAGTTTTATTGAACTATACGATTTTATGATTTACCAGCATCTTAATAAAAGAACTAAAATGTTGCCATTAGCCACCTCCCTCGTGGCCCATTTTTGCAATAAGTTTAATCATGTTTGCACTGCCAATTTTTATGCAACGTTTTAAAACCATAATTTTTTTATCAAAATAGTCCTAAAATTAAGTTATTTTTGAAAAAAATGCAACATTTTCGTACGCTGGAGGCTCCCCCCCTGACCCCCCATTACGAATTTCTGGCTACGAGCCTGTGTCATTGAGCTCGTATCAGAATCTAAATACAATACAGCATTTAACATTTCAATTTTACGCTGTGCTTGTATAGACACAAAATAATGATTACTCCGCCATCCAATTAATTTTGCTCAGAAAGCGAAATCAAAACCAAACTTGTAATCAATAGCGTAGCCAATGGGGCGGTGCCCCCTTGCATTGACCTGTAAACCAAAAAGCACGATAAGGAAAATACCACAACTTTTGCCCTTCAGAGGCAGTGTTTTGCAGTGATATGGCCTCTAAATTGTTTCAAAGCCACTTTCAAAGCATTTATCATCAGTATAATTTTTAGGGGTGGGGGAGGGCAGCAATTAAAATTGATTGCTAATGCGAAATGCTTAACGTAAGCTTTATAAAAAAAAGAGTATGGGGGGGCTATTCAGCATTTAATTTATTTAATTACAACAAGTTTCGAGTTGACCTGTTAGTGAACTAGAGAGTTGAAGGGTCTGAGCTATTCAATTCTTTTAAATGGCTTTCAAATTGTATCTATTTAGTTTTTTAAATTGCTTTAAAAAGATGCAAAATTTGATTCGAATAACGTTAAAATGGCTATTTTTTATCTGAAATATCACAAAAATTGCCGATCAGTTGGGGGTTTGCCCCAGACCCCGGTTTGTGATATGCTTTAGTTGCACCAGTTTGCTAGACACGCTACCCAATTGAGGCATTTTTAAACCAAAAACTCTCAATCTCTAGGCAAATCAAAACCCATCCCCCCCACAGCAAAATTCAGGTTGCAGTCCAGTGGAATAACCAAGGAAACTACAGGAGCTTAGCCTTTCCTTCTCCTTATCCAAGTCGCTTGGAAAACTTGACTCACATAATTATGCGAGCGGTTTAAACGTGGTTTAAATTTGATCTACAAATAAAGACCGCTGAAAGGGCTGGGCAATTGAAGAATTTCAAGAAGATTCCTAGTCTCAGCAACTTTGTTTTTTTCAATGGCTTAAAGAACATTCGAAATGTGATCCAAATGACAGTAAAGCTAACTTGTATGATTTACTCTGTAAATCAACTTAGTGCAGCGTCGGTGAACTGTCAGTCATCTAGAGGTGTCCAGTAAGAACTTCTAATTACGTGGGTAAGGTTTGAACGAATGTGCTTCTCCGTCAATTTAACTTCTTTTGAATATTTTAATTCTATTCTACACAAACGTACGGAGTACCAACTAAAGCGGCTTTTACCGATCACGAGTATTTACCTGCAGAAATAATGATGATATTTTTTTCAATATAAATGCAAAAAAAAAGAAAAAAGGCAAAATGCATGCAGTCAAATGACAAGCCTATTTCTGCCACGCAAATATGCGTGATGGGTAAAAACCACTTAAGTAGTGCTAAAAAAGCAACGACGGATCGAAAACGATAGTGTTTTGAGAAAGTATTCACGGTAACGAAAACGGTACTGAAAAAGTATAATGTTACAGTACCGCAGTAAATTTTGTTAACCGTTTTCCCTACTATCTGCTATGTAAATTGCAAACATAAACGAGCAGTCTGACTTTTTCCCTTTCTCATTTCTTGTTAATGTAATAATAAATCCACGCCTGACTGCGCTCGTGTGCTTTTCAAAAAGGATTGCGTCATTCTTTTTCTTTCGATGAATTGGCAAACAAGTCATGTGCAAGAGACTACGAAAACATAAAATAGGAAGAGAGTTGTATCTGCCTACATCGATGTTTGATCAATACTTAGGAAAACAAGCTCTACCGCGTAGCACAATCCACAGTGGCTCTGGCTCAGCTAACATCGTCTCTACGAATTGCGATGGCATCACCTACCGGTAGTCGCAGTAATCTAACTAATCTTTAGGCTAGACAAAAAAGAAACATTATTTAATGCTTATCTCTGAAACCGAATACTGCGTCACACAGGCTTAATGGTGGCACATTACTGGCACTCGGGTGACATCACTAAATTTACTTAATAACTTTGTTGTGCAAGTGCTGAGTGATAGCTTATAGGTAGTAATTGTAATTACATGTTATTTACGAAGTTGTCTTGGCCAGGAGACAGCGAAGGGACCTTTCGATCTTCGAGTCAAACTGCCACCTGTCTGCTCCACATAGCGGAGGCTTCACACTGTCCCTTTAATTGCTGAACATCAAGCAGGGAAGCTGTGAATACCAATTTTTATAGTCATTGGTTTGACCCGACTCAGGACTGGGAACCTGAGCTGTGAGCCTACCGGTACCGTTTCAGTAGCAGACAATCTAGCCTATTCATTCGACCATAGTCACTAAATATGGATTCGACCACTGATCTAAGTGGTCTGCTATGGCGAGTTTAAAGAACATTAACTAGGCCTACTGGTACTACAGTACAGCCCAGATCCTGAGATTGAATGGTCATTGAAGTGCTGATTTAACTGGTAAAAGTTGACTTTTTTAAAGCTGTGTGTAGATGTATTCAGTATTCATAGGCTAATGGTTTTAAAACATTGTGATATCAGATATGTTTATAGCCTATTCTAATTTTGTAGCTTAGTTTTAAAATGCACTGCAGCAATTTACCAGTCTGGTGAAACCATTTTTTACATCTAGTACACAGGTACAGTAGTAGCGTAATGTAGTACCCTAACTGGGACTGTATCATTTTACGCATGCCTAATTTGATTTTTCTACAAGTACCAGACCGTATAGATTGGCTATAAGTTGAAACTAGCAACTACCGATACCATATCAGTAGGCTAGCTTGCTCAAGTTTTGATATTGTTAAATATTCCACTCAAAATTTTAAGTTAAATTAAAGGAAGAGGCTTGACGAATGTTCCATTCGCGCAGACATTTTGAAATAAAGCCTAAAACTAACCCTAACCTTAACCCTAATCCTAGCCCTAACCCAAAGCCTAACCTAAACCCTAACCCAAACCTATAGTACGGTATACCGGTAAGTGTAATTGGTCTAATCAAAATAAAAATTTCCAAAAACAAGTGATGTCACTGGAATTTTTGTTTATTTAACTGCGCGTGTTCCTTTCACCAAGTCACTTTGTAAATTAAAACAATAGTGAGCAATATTCATCATTTCACTTTTTACCGGTATTTGCTTTAAGCAGTTAAGGGTGTAGATTAGAGTTTGAGATAGCCTACAGCAGGGCTGCATAACCCATGGCCTGCAGGCTCCATATGGCCCTGTGAGGTTGCTTCATGTGGCTTGCAATTGCATGGGTGGCTTGTCTACTGCAGCTATAGAGCTGTCGCACCTCCAAACATTTTGCATGGAACTTGAATAGCCTAGTATTTTCAAAACTGCAAACTTTTTAATTTTATCAAGAATTTTTATTATAAATTTCAAAGTTTTTACCCTTTGAACTGCTGATTTCTTTGAAAGCACGATCAACAAAATATTGTCATGTCACTACATTAAAGCAACGCTCAGTCAAGTTTGCTCGAAGGAGGTACTGGTAGCTGAAGAATGAGATTATAAATTGGTAAAAAGTCACAGGTCAAGTAAATACCGTAGCCTATGCAACTTCAACCTGCAGATGTAGGTAAGAGGGTTGTTTAGGTTGTTACTGTAGTTTCACAAGGACATTAGGCTAGTAGTTCTGACTAACTTAGACTTGGATAGACAATGAAGACATTATTAGGTAGTTTTCTATGGTTATGTTAGACTTTAAAACTTTTGGATGCTATCACCAGAGGTGGGCACGGTACTTTCTAAAAGTACCATGGTACCAGTACTTGCTTGAAAAAAGTACCATCAGTAGCAGTACTATTTTGAAAATGTACCATGGTACCGGTACTTTTTGATAATTCAACTTAGTTTTCTTAGAATCTTTGAAGAAAGTTTGTTTCAAAAAATCTGTAATTTTTAGTGAGAAAAAGCACAACAAACCAAGATTACGAGCAAACGTTTACTTTGAGAAAAATCAGAATCAGATTGTCAATTTGTAACTTAATCTAACTCCTTTGTGTTTTAATCTGATTTTCCACGGTGGGCATTTTTGCTCCTCTCACAATTTTTGTGAGTCAAATTTCATCACATATAACTCCTCTAAAAATTTCAAGTTGTTAAGGTAGAGGGAAATTTCCCAATTTTGAGATTTCCAAAATCTGAGCATTTTTTGGCCAATTTATAATTTAAGCTAAGTTATGTCATAAGACGTTCTTGTGATGTAACCAACTTGACTTGGGCATTTTATGACTCAGTTTCCAAAACTTGAGCTATGTATCGGTATAAAATTTGAACCGCTTGTGACTTCATTGCAAAAATGACGTCATTTAAAAAAAAAAATGTGGCCGTGACGTTCAGCCAGAATGAATTTTTTGAGGGCAAGCAAGAATTTGAAAAGGCAATGGCTTCACACTTGGGGTGATCTCAAAAAAAAAACAAAAAAACGGTCTTCTGTACGGAAAGCCACTATTTAGGTGATCATCTTTTGGTGATCTCCTTCTGTACAGAAGGCCACTTTTGAGCTTTGAGGTGATCTCCAAAAAAAATGTCTAGTTTGGAAAGCCACCATTTTCCGCGACTTATATATCAAATCAAAAATAAATCAATACTTTTTCTTTCCGTTCCAAAACTCAAGGATTTAAGTGAAATTTATTTTTTTTGAGGGGGGGCAAACTGAAATTTGGGGGGATTACCCCCCTGCTCCCCCTGGCTGTGTTCCTGCTGGTGACGTTACTATAATGACGTCATGAACTCAGGACGAGGTTTTCTAAAAAAATTTGGAGAACACCAACTCGCATACCATATTTGGTGTTTCCATGAGTTTTAGTTTAGGAAATAAAAATGGGGAGCATTTTACGGCCCACGTAAATGCAGTTGGTCAAATAATCTACGCCATGTAAAATAGGGTTGTGTCTTTCCCTGCAAAGAACACTCATTCAACCTCTGCTGCAATTGAAGGCAGTGCAGTATTATGCATCAAATATAGCAATTTTTCAGCGCATCATTCTGAAAGTTTGACAATAGATAACCTAATTTGTATCTGAGGCTTTTGATGGACAAAACTTTAAAAAATGTTTGTAGCACTGTCTCGGAAAGTGTTGTTTGTTTTGTGTAAGTTAACCGATCAGTGGTTGAGTGGATAGAGCGTCTGCTACTAAAGCAGTAGACTCGGGTTCGATTCCCGGTCGGGTCAAACCAAAGACTATAAAAATTGGTATTCACAGCTTTCCTGCTTGACGTTCAGCATTTAAAGGGACAGTGTGAAGCCTCCGCCGTGTGTGGTAGACAGGTGGGCAGGTGGCAGCTTGACTCAAAGACCGAAAGGTCCCTTCACTGTCTCCTGGCCTAGGCAACTTGGTGAATAAAATGTAATTACGATTACAATTTGTGTAGAAACTCAAAAAGTTTGTCCGAATGTTCACTTTCGTTCATATCGCTGCTCTCATCAGTCGAGGTGAAGTCCACGAGGACGATTTTGGCCTCAAGGACACATTTTGAAGTCCTTGGCCTCGAAGGTCAAGTCTTTGGCCTTGATCTCGAGGTCTCAAGTCCTCGATAATTGCTCTATCCTCAGTTTGAGAACAGCATTATTTTTTGAATTTTGAAAATTATGTAGATCGCCTAAAAAAATTTTTTAAAAACGTGTTATTTCGGAAAATGCCTGAAAAAGTTTTTTTAAAGACCTTTTTTTTTTCTGGAGAACACTTGCACTTGTGTCCTTGGTCCTTGGCCTCGAGAGGTTCTGTCCTTGTAAGGGCTGTCCTTGGCCTCGGATTTTTTTTGTGTTCTTGACCTTGGTTTTGAGCCTTGTGTCCTCGACTCCACCTTTGCTCATCAAAAGCATTGTGCGCTTCCGATTTCTTTTGTATCAAATTAATTACTTTGGCTTTGAATGTTTGCTGCATTCCTTTATACACAAAGGTGTTCCATCATTTTCAAATTTGATTGTAATCATAGATGATACGGAACTGTAGATGCACAGATGTTGCAATTACATATTAATTGTTGGCAAGCACACCTTGAATCTTTCTTTGGAGTGAACTGTAATGCTATGTTTCGGAGTTAAAAATTTATTAACTCTAATCCAAAGAGAGAGAGAGAGTTTGATTTTCAATCGTTAAGTGATAACAAAAAGCTGAAAAAATCGAATACTTTTTAAAAAAGTACCACTATACCGGTACTTCAATACCATTTTTGAAAAAGTATCATCGGTACTGGTAATGGTACTAAAAAAGTATCGTGGTACTTTTGTACCCAGTAATGCCCACCGTTGGCTATAACCTAGTTGTTGCTGACAAGCAAAAGAGTGTTTACATGAAAGCATGCAGGAGCGTAGGCAGGATTTTTCATTGGGAGGGTTGCACAAGAGGCCCTATTTCCATTGAAGTTATTACCGAACATATGTATGACCTCTGCAGAGACTCATTTTCTCAAGAATGAGTATGTGGTAAATTTGCTTCTGTTTTTGATGCTTTTTTTTGAAATTAAAAAAATGCTAGCTAATCATATATCGGTAATTTTGATTTGTGTCTTGGACTTGTCTTGGGTAATTGTTCATGTAAGGTAGT
Organism: Trididemnum nubilum; assembly: GCA_963965965.1. Taxonomy (NCBI): domain Eukaryota; kingdom Metazoa; phylum Chordata; class Ascidiacea; order Aplousobranchia; family Didemnidae; genus Trididemnum; species Trididemnum nubilum. Next base: position 36,376,700 of record OZ014482.1, read on the forward strand.
GTCTAGAGCACCCACCGGTTTCTGATATGAAATCCCTGCTGCGCCGGCAGCCTGTTATGTTGGTTTTTTCTCATTAATTTGACGTAAATATTGCTTTTTAATACATCAAATGCATAGCCCCGGTAGTGTAGTGGTAAGCGCGCTTGCCTGCTCACTGATTGTGCTTGGCAAGAATCAAGATTAGGTACCATTGCAATGTGTTATGTTTTTTTTCTCTTTAGAACCTTGCAGTCTAGTTAGGGTTTGGGCAGCGATGCCAGCTTGATAGATAGTAAATTGAAGTGCAAAAGAAATGACTGGTGCCACCAGCGCAGCAGCGATTTCATGTTGGAAACCGGTGCTCTAGACACTGCCTTCGTGTAATTACGGTTTAGTATCGATGACCTAAATGCAGAATTTAAAATTGATTGAGCAAAAATAAGCACACCTTTAAGCCGAAAACATAAATATGACATAAATGCGTCAAGTGGCTCACTAAACTGATTGATTTTTATTGATATTATTGAAATAAACTTACAATTAATTGGTGTTTAATGTTGGTAAAACACCTGTGGCCTGCTACAACTTTTTTTCTGTAAAAGTGGTCTGTCTCAGTTAAAAGGTTTGGCAGGCCTGGCCTACAGTTTGGGTTAGGGTTAGAAATAGAGTAAAGATTTACCAATAAGCCTAGGCTAGAGTTAAATTTGTGTCAAAATCAATAAACAATATAGGCCAATAAATTATGTTGAAACTTACAGTGGATTGAAATCGAGCCTTTCTCTCAAAAATCAAGCGATATTGACAAATAAGAATGGATTACTGCAGATTGTATAGGTATATCAAACAATACAGTAAAGCACAAATGTGAGCAGTTTTAACTTTGATTTTGAACCAGTTTTCAAATTAATCCAAACTTTAATTTAAACTTAGTTCTTTAACCTCACAATCTGACAATGTTTTCATGTAACAAAATTTGGCTATGTCTACATTTAATGAAATTACTGGTTTTGGTAACCTCAGACCTGCTCTAAGCTACCATTTGCAATCACATTTTCAATGCCATGCTTTTAAGTTATAGGCTGCATCCATGTCAAAATGCTGATTGATGCTGTTAGGCTTTCATATCGGCCCCTGCATGGCACCAGTTCAACTTTTCTCAGAATGTGTTGATATTTTAATTTGCCAAAGTGCGGTTAGCTGGTTAGTGATGGCTGTCTAGTGTGGGTGAGCAGTAGAGCCACACGAACTACTTCTGTAGACTATATGATTGGACTATCTGCAATGATCAGCTGCTTCCATTTGTATTTGCATATACTGATTAGCAAGTGACCACATTGAATGAGCTTAATGGCTCGTTTGAGGAGACAAGAAATTGTCACTTGCTTGTAACTTTTGAAACGGTTCCTCTGCGTAAACATTATTCAACTAGATTATTGATGGGAGAATATACTGTATTGATTTTAAAGTGTTTGACTAATTTTGTGAAAGCGCTGATTCTTTGACTTTCTATTATTGATCTAGATCATTTTTCAATCTGCTAGATGACCAATGCAGTGCAACTTCAATTGCTTTCGTCTGCTTTCCAAAATTAAGTGCAAATGCTCATTGCTCAATTACGAATTGTTTTTGTGTTCTAGTGCCAGCTTGTGTTAATCTTAAATGTGTTGGAAATTGTTCAAACATTTTGGTAGCGGTAATTAATGCTAAAGTTTGCTCTGAGAAAAATTTTACCCTTTTAATACTTTGTGGACTGAACTCTTAAATTTCATGTTGAATATGTATTTCATTTATTCAGCAATTGATTTTTAAATTTAGCACCTTTGCCAGTTAAGCAGGGTGCTAGTAAAACATGCTGAAGCACAAGGATTACACAGACCACTAGAACCCTAACCATTGCAAACCTTTAGTCCTTGTGGTTCTGCATGTTTCAGTTGTACCACTTTGCCTTGACTGGCTTTAGTATTAAGATCGCTTTTGAGATTGTCAAAAAAGACTCAATTGATATAACTTTGCATTTAAAGGAAAAGGCTTGGCGCATGTTCCTTGTGCACAGACATTTTGTAATAAAGCCTAAAAAATTAACCCAAATCTTAGTCCTAACCCTAACCTAAACCTTAATGCAAACTTATAACTGTAATAATCAACATTAAAATGTCCAAAAACGAGTGATGTCAGCGGAATGTTTGTTTGTATAACCGCACATGTTCTGTGTGCCAAGCAAGGATGGCAGTACGGTACAGTACGTTCAGAATTTGCATACTACATACTTCGCCCCTTGAACTGTACCATACCAGCGTATAGTACTTCAGTTCAATTTTTGAAGCATACTGTACCATTACAAAAAAGGCGTACCGTACCAGTGTACTGTACTTTTTAGCAAAAATTTGAGGAGTACTGTACTGTACTGCCATCTTTGCTTTTAACTTCTTGCAACTTTAACTGACTTTGAAATCACTAGCCTATGAATCGACAATATCAATTCACACATTTAACGTTGGCTTAACTGTCTTTGCCTCTGCATACAAAAAGTGGTTGCAATATATGCGAAAAGTCTGGGATTTTCAAACCATTTCAGCTAAAGTGTTGCAGTTGTTTTCGTTCAAATTTTTCTCTAATATATGACATGTCACGATAGTCCGCTGCTAGCATCTATAAGCAATAGTTATGACAAGGACCATGTTTATTTTGACCTAAAAGAAGTTGATTTTGACTTTGTTTTAGCTAAATTTTGATTTTATTTTAACTTGAACCGTTTTGGCCTTATTAGGCCTTAAATTTTGATTAAAAAAAATGTTTTGCAATTCGCAATAATTCATGAACTGTAAGTTAGTTTAAGGAAGGTAAATTTCTACGCTTTTCATTAACAGCATTTAAATAGAAATCGCCATGTCAGTCTTGTGATTGAAGCAACTAAGCAATGAAAGACAAAAACCTAAGAAATTGCACAATGCACATGTCCATTACACTATTATTTGTATAACCATTCTTAAATTTTACTAGAAAATGAATTTACACTAGGCCTATTTCACTTTCGCGTGGCTAAAATGTTTAAAAGTTATGTTGATTGTCAAAGCTGTAAAAGCAAAGCAGTACAGTTCTAAGATTGCAAAATCCGGTTATTTTGTTGCGATATACGGTACTGTATAAGAAAATTTGAAATTTTAATTTTTAAATTTCAACATAATTCTCTAAATTATTTTGTTTATGCCGAGGTTGGCATTCTTAATTTGCTCTTAAATTAAAAAAAAAAGTTTTACGTATTGTTTTTATAAAAAAGTTAAATTAGTGTGACATAATGCATCAATTTAGGAAAGTTTAAGTAGCCAAATTTGATTCAAACATGTACAAAACTGCACATAGTTTTGATTGCTGTTTAGATATTTGAAAAAATGATAAAGAAAAATAAGCCTTTTTTTGCTTCTGAATAAGATATTTTGATAACATACAATTTTAATAATTTTTGACCCAACCCCAAACTTTGGCTTTATTTTGACCTTTAAAATCTACCTAAACTGACTCCTGAGCACTCGGAACCAGTGTTAGTATAGGTATGTTAGATGATACAATAAGGCCCCGAAAAAATTTTGATTTTATTGAGTTTTGCGGGCCCTAGTTATGTCATCAAAATTGGCCATACTTGTGACTGTAATTTGTGACATCATAATACAATTGCAACGACAAATTAAGAGGCTATAATGATTACTTGAGAATAGCCTAGACTATGTGCATGCCAGGCACGGTCACACGAATCTTCATTGACGGCCGCACGTTGCACATGAAATGTTTATTAGGCAAATTCAAACAACGTACCATACCGATACCATTACAGAAAAAGCAAACCGTACTTCCTAGTAGAATTTGAGGTGTAACGTACTGCCATCCTTGGCGCCAAGTCACTTTAGATTTAAAATGTACTTTAGATCTGTAAGAGTAAGTAGAAATATTGTTTAATAATTGCCATTAAGAACTTACACCACAGATACAATGTCAATTGCTACAGCTCAAGCCCATCATATTTTTGGCCTGCGGCCAAATGTATCTGGCAACGTTAAATACTTGGATGAGCAAACAATAATATTTCCATCTGGTAACCAGCTGGTTCGATTCAATTTGGAATTTAAGCAACAGCGTTTTATACCTGGCAGTGACAAAACTCAAGGTATGGTACCAATCAATTAGTTAGTAGCTGCACAATAAATTGTTAGGCTAAATATTGAAATTTAGTGTATATCATTATTTGATACAAAAATTTATTCAAAAAGTTGTTTCAAAGCTAGTGTTATATCTTTATTAATCTTGAACGAAACTGAATGCAGTTAAGGGGTTCAGGACAATAAAACACATTAAATGCTTATTAAATATTTGTTGGTACAGGGAGTCCTCGACTTACGACGGTGATCCGTTCTTGGGACGCGGTGTAACCCGAATTTAGTGCAAGTCGGAACATTATACATAAATTACTCTATACATATCGTACTGTACTGTAAAGTATGGTACTGTAATAAAATGTACTAATGATGCAAAACAGTACTTTATTAGAAAGACAGAAAACAATTCCTTATCACATAAAGACAGAAAACAATTTTACTCTTTGAGTTCATAACAAAGGGCAAAAAGTTTAAATAACCGATCAAACAAGTTACTGTACAGTACGAGAAAACCGGCTTAAACAACTAAAATGGCGTATCACTTAAACTGTGTACCATGAGAGTGAAGCTTGGTGATTATTCGTTCATAATCGTAATAGTTCGCAATTGTTCACGTCATGTACGATGCAAATGACGAAAACAAATGAGTCCAAAGCACTGCATTTAAAGTGCGTTTGTAACCTTGAAACATCATAAGTAGAGACCGTCGTAAACCGAGGATCCCTGTATAGCAAAAAGTTACTGTTGAAATGCCATAGATAAAATAAGACATGGTTGACCACAAACTTTAGACTTGCATAGCATTGCTAGAGAAATACTGCATGAAATTATAAATAGAGAAATACTGAATATTCTGTATATATGCTTAATAAATTAGTAAAATAAATATAAGGTTGTCTGTGAGAATTGATGGTGATAAATACCAATAAGAATTGTTTAATATGGAAATTGAGAAATGTTAAAACTTAATAAGTGCTAGCCCTAACTTCTATTTGCATGTTGCAGTGATTAAAAAAACAAACCATAGCATGAACGATTTAGCCTGCAATTAATTTATTTTTTTGGTGTTTGCTATTATCTCACTATTTCAGATTTAACATTTCAGGTATGACTGCCATAAGTCTTAGTCCTAATCGTCGATATGTTGCTATTGCTGAAAAAGCAGACAAGCCAATTGTGACTATATATGATCTTTTGCATGACCAGTCAAAAAAGAGAAAGGTTTGTATTGCATAGTTGGTACAGATTGTTATTGAAACCTTTGTTTGCAATTCGCGTATTTGAATGGATTTTTTATTTTTGACTTGTGGTACTGTATTTTTAGACCATATGGCACACTGAAAATACTCAAAATAGTTAGTTGATTCAATTTGAAGTGGTAGATTATCATTGATTGTTTCTTTTCGGATTATAATTAGTATTCAGATTAGCAGTCAGTTTATCCTACTTACAGTAATTTTAATACAGGATTAAATATCAACATAAAAAATCACAAAAAAAAAGTTTAAAATTGTGATCATTTAACAGGTCTGTTGCATAGTTGTAGGTAGCATCTACAACTTTTTAAATCAATGCCCTTGATTGATACACTGGGTCAAAGCAACAACCACTGTGCTGAAGCTGCCAGAACTGCATCCAACACTGCTGCTAAAAGTAGCTATTGTCAAAATTTACGTAGCAAATAGTAGGGAAAATGGCTAGAAAAATTTGGTCATTTGAGTTGTCATTTAAGTTCCTTCAAGTAATGGTTGGGGATTTTTTTTATTCTAAGGCGGTCAGTGTTTTTGTTGATAGAGCTTCTGCTGCTGAAAAGGTAGGCTTGGGTTCAATTTTCAGTTGGGTTGAATCAAAGACTTATAGTTCACTTTTAGCGGTTGGAATTCACAGCTTTCCTCATAATTGATGTTCAGCATTTGGAAAATACAGTCAAGAGTTTTCACGGTGTGTAGTTGACAGGTGAGCACTGAGCAGGTTGACTTGACTACTGCAAGGTCACTTCACTGGGCATTGGCCAAGGCAACTTTACTAATAGATGCAATTACAATTCTAGGCCAAGGTAAAGAATATCTACAGTAATTACAATGACAATTTAAATGTAATTGCTAATATTTTTTTACTTAATTATTTTTGAACAGATTCTTACTGCTCTGGATGTGCAAACGAACATGTTTATTGATGTGGCCTTTTCACCTGATTCTCGTTTTCTAGTTGCCCAAGGTGGTAAGCCAGACTGGACACTGGTGTTATGGACATGGGAGAAAGGAAAGATTTTTTCAAGCACAAAGCCACTCAGCCAGGGTGGACAGACTGTGAATCAAGTAATTCTCCTTAAATGCGTTGTGATGTGAAATAAGAAAAAAAGGCAACATTATTTTAATTCGATTAGAAACAGTAAATCCTTAGCCTATTTAAAATAGTTGAATTTCTAAACAATTCGGACTTAGCTACATTGATCGTCAGTAAAAATGAATAAGTTTTCATTGATGAAGATGAATTTGGACTTAGCTATATCCATCATCCGTAAAAATTAAATAAGACTTTATTATGACTAATGATGGACATTGCTAAGTTGGAAACGTTTAGAAATTTAGCTATTTTTAATAAGGCTTTTACATAACTGGCAAGCAATCAGTACTGATTATTGTTATTTGTTTTTAAGTATTGTATTTTCACAAAGTCATAATTTTATTGCAACTTTGTTTTCTTATTAGAATTTTCATTTTGACTGTTTTTGCTGCTTTAATTTGTAAGTCTGCCTTATCTGACCACTTCTTCAAGTATAGGTTTACTGAGTTTGATTGTTAGCTAGTTTCAACATTAAAAAAGTTCCAAAAGCAGCCTAACACATCAATTCAATTTCATACTTTTAGTCCCCGTCTACACTGATTATAGGTTACACTAACGATTCAAGTCAACAAACACTGAGCTGCGATATCTTGGTGGTCTATGGTCGTCATGTGTTAAAAAAATTTTGAGGCAAGAATAGTGTATATGAATCTTACTAGTTGTAGTTATTTTTTGATGACCTGAGCAGATTGGGCTTAAAAGTGGCTTTAACCTAACATCCATATTTACTCATACTTGTATAAAAACTTGTATCCATGAATACGATTGTAGGTATTTACCTTGGAATTACTTTGCGCTGACCAAACCTGAAATGAGCAATAAAAATTCTGTTAATACTTTTCTTGTTTAATTCTTCCTGAAGTTGGGTCATATTAATTTCATACATCTTTTTAAAAACAACCTTTTATTTTCGGAAACTCTATTACTAATTTTGAAAAAGCGTTATGTCTTGGTGGTATTCAAACCTAAAGACATAAACCAGAACAAAGACTTCACTTCTTGTCCATCCTAACCACACCCAACCTCCGGCACAATCGCGTATTTTAAAATGCTTGCTACTGCAAAGGATATGTACAATGCAATGTAGCATTTTGATGTGAATTGTGGTAAATTTATTTGTGGTTTGCTGAACAACTAAAACTTGGAAATACCTAGTTTGCAGTTTTCTGTAAGAGCAACTACTCCTAATCTCAAAAATCAAAAGCTTAATTGAGTTGCTTTCATAAAATTCAGTTTGGTTTGCCTGCAAAAATACGGTAGTATTAGTAATAACCTTTCATTGCCAAACAAAAATAAATACGTTACATTTCATCAAACGTTTAAAAAGAAGCATTATTTAGCATGGTGAGAATGAGTGACTGTGCAGTTGGTCAAGTGGTAACACATTCAGATATCGAGCGTGAGGTTTAAGGTTCAAATTTCTGGCCAGTCAAATCAGACAGAGTGTTCCAACAGCTCGCCATCTCTGCAACATTTGTTTGAAAGGAGCTGTCTGTGTTGCACAAGGACGAGGAGATGGGCCTTACCTACTTCTTATATGCTTCGGCATATTACAGCGAGAATGAAAGATTTGATAAGCAACTAAAGACATAAAACTTTGTAAAAATTTTCAACCAATAGATCCCGAAACTGATTGCAAAAAAAGTTTACTATGTATGAGTAAAAATTTAAAGTTTTAATTTTGGTGGAAACCGAACACAGATTAAAAGTTTCAAAGGCAAGTAAAGTAACATAACCACTACACCAAGCAACCTTGTGACATCACATCGCAAAAAATTCTTTATAAATGCCTGAAAGATACGAATACCGTGTTCGTGTAGTATTTTTTACCTAATGTAAAAAATACGCATGCTGAAATTCGCATATTCCGTAAAAGGCAATATAAAATAAACCAGCACAAGTAAAAATGTTACGCATGTCGTCGTTTATGCGTATTTTTTATATGCATATGGGTATTTTTATATGCTTATGCATGCATGCGGATGTTCGGTAAAAGCCGCCTAAACGAGGACTGAAGGCAAGTAAAGGGGATATTAATCAATGGGGATATTTAATGTTAGGGGATATTTAATGTTAGGCTAATCGTATTGGCTTTGAATCCATCCTTTTTGACCCATCCGTTGTAGAAATATGCTATTTCAAGCACGACGTCGGTGCCTCTAGTGTCATAAATTTAGTGTTTTATTGGCGACTCTGACGTTGATAAGCATTAGCGTTTTAGCCACAGCCACGTCATCCCAGTTCTAACCAAAAGCAACAATTAGGCTCCTCAATTCAGTTGTTTCACTACGCAATAGTCAGTTTGATCTTATCAGAAAAATGGATTGGAGCTGATAAAAAGAGCAGATTGTTGGTAGCCTAGCGATTTCAACAAACATCTAGCTGGCAGGTACATTTCAGTCTAAATCCTAGCCTAGTCTAGCAAAAAGGTTTAAGGTTTTCATTTCTAGGGTACACAGTAGAAATTCTTACCTGATAATAAAACGACTAGTAGCTAAATAGGCCTATTGTATTTGCTTACAGTATTTTGTGACCCTAGAGTAAACTTTTCCATCTAAGTTGAAAGCATAGACCTACTCTAATAACTCCACTAACCTTACTTTTTCTTGTTTTTGATGTTTGTTACCTAGGCTATCGTACAGTCTTTTTTTTCCAGCTCAGATCTAGTCTGCAGACAAGATCAAACTAATGCAGCAAAGCGAAACGACTCAGTGCAGTAGCCTACTTGTTGCTTTAGGTTACAGCTTGGAAGGCGTCACTAAGACGCTAATTTTTATCAATGTCAGGGTTGCCAATAAAATACTAAATTTATAGCATTATTAGAGGCACCGACGTCAAGTTTTAAGTAGAATATCTTTAGAACAGCTGGGTCAAGAAGGATGGAGTCAGCGCCAATCTAGTCTTATGCGATTGGCTTAACTTTAGATATCCCCATTGATTTTGCCTTTAATCCTGGTTTAAGACATGTTTGCTATGTGGGTGTGTACTGTACTGATAAAGAAGTAATTAGTCTGAGATTGATATAGGAAAAGAGTTGGTCCGAATATTAAAACAGATTAATTACCACATTGATGTTTTAGAACTTTGGAATTATATTTTAGGTTAGTTTCAATCCTCACGACAACACGCAAATATGCATCATTGGAGACCATATTTTCAAGCAGCTGCGCTATGCTGAAGGAAATCTGAAGCAATTTGGTTATCAAAAAATGGATTTGAATAATCTTTTATCACATGCTTGGGTATGGTGGGCTTTCGTTTTAATTTGCTAAATTGCGATTAGCTTTGTAAATGGAGGGTTTTTAAATTTTTATGTCAGGAATAAAAGGTCTGGTGTTCAATTCTCAGGCTAGTCAAGAATTAGGAAGCTTATTGACAGTTCTCCATTGATATTTCTTTGCAAGGAGATAGTAAACTTGATGTGATTAATGACCAGATAATGTGCTTTACAACTTCATTACATGCTGTGGCTGTGGCGTAACACAATGAACATAAAGAATCAGGGCCTGCATTACAGAAGTTTTTCTTAAACTTAGCGAGTTTTTTAAGGTAATTTTTGCTTGCTAAAAGGCACCAACAAACAAACAGCTTGCTTAGATAAAAATGTCATTTCCAAACGATCTTGCCCAACAAGCGTTAAACATGCTTGGTTGAATTTCTCTGGGAGGTGTTACGGAATCTGTAATAATTACATCCATAGTGACGTCAAATGAACTGCAACGTCAAAATAATGCATTCAAGCATATATACTTGTGGAAAAGGTACTAGGCCATGCATTAATAAATTTTAAGCTTGCAGAATTCTTGGTTGCTAATGATTGATTAAGGAACGATTGCTATTTCAATGTAAAATCAAATCAGTTGTTTAAGCAATAATGCGTTTGTTTCTAAAACAGAAGGTCGAGGTTCAAATCTTGGGCCAGTCAAATTGGACACCCATGTTGCCTTGGGCTCGCTACCTCTGCAACATTTCTTCGAAAAAGGAGCTATGCTGCCCAGCTGCAATGGTGCAGAGGAGGTGGGCCCTGCAAGCATGTTACATTGTTACAGGCTTCAGTGCAGTACGTATAATGAAAGGCTTGATTTTTGATTTGATTAATGCAGAAAAAAAAACTTTTGTTATGCTTTAATTTTTTACTAACAAAAAGCACTTTTGTGGTTGTTGATGGGTAAACTTGTTTTTTGATAGTAGCATTAAGTTTTAACGTACCGGTATTCCAAAAGTGAACAAATCCAAGCATTGCTATTTTTGTCAAGTGGTGCTTTTCAATATTTCTTTGTCAGTCGATACAGCAAATGATATCTATACAATTCGCTTTCTTCAATCGAGTGGCAAACATAGCTCTCTCTTTCATTATACTCACTGTATTTTGCCAAAGTATGTGTGGAGTTGCCAAGGCCCATCTCCGCGTCATTGCGCCCCGAAAGCACAGCTCCTTTTGAAGAAATGTTTTTGCAGTGGTGGCAAACGATTGGCAACACTGTGTCTGATTTGATTGACCCGAGACTAGGACCTCCCACTCCTGAGACGAACGCATTATCGCTTAACCAACCAGCGTAATTAATTTCTAGCAAAACTTGGCTGTAGTAAAAGTTTTGAGCATTTCGCGATCAAATTTTTATGCAAAAAGATTTCTTGCTTGTCCAAAAAGTCCTTCCAAATTCTTAAAGTTGGCGAAGAAAATGTGACATTGACCTCTTGCCTTCAAACGATATTTTGTTTGTTAGCATCACATTGTGGGTGTATTTAGGATGGTCTTAAGTGAAACTTTTTCTATCCAAAAAAGTATAGCTTATGTGGGAGCAATATGCTGTAGATGCAATCACTATTTACATGAGCTTAATCGGCTGCATTGCCTAGGGGGCAATGGTGTCGTTTTTAAAAACGACCCTTAATGCTTGATTTGAGTTTAACTTGCACCCTGATCGCATTGTTGCGTCTTTGGAAAAGATGCTTGACAATGATTATCTCTGTGTGGTGGTTTCCAAGAAACATCAGATTCATTGGACAAAATTTCAAAGTAATCTACCGGAACAGTGAATTGTTGGAAATTCTTAAGTAGAAGCGCATTCTTCTGTTCAGTAGCAAGGAAATAATTATGTAACTGCAACAGCAACTTGATTTGTTTTTATATCGTTGTTGTGACATTTTTGAAAGAAAAGTATCAGAAATTGAAACAGAATTGTTAAGAATCAGTTGAGATGATAGAGTTCAATTTTCTTAATAAGATAATCATTTCTTTTTTAAAACTTTACCCATCAGTAATTAATTTATTCTTGGGAAATTGAGGGTTATTGTGCCATCTGCTTGGAAATCACAGTTCCGTATGTGAAATTGGTAATATACTGTATAGTGTAATCTAGTGGTATAGTTAATATAGCTAGAGGTTTTAGTGATATTACAAAAATTTTTACATGCTACTTAGAGTTTTTATGCGATAGATTTCAGAAGAACGTGTAGTAGTCGGAAGCGATTCAGGAAAAGTATTTTTATTCGAAAATGGTGAAGTGAAGGCAGAATTTGACGTCACACTGCCAGAGGATGCTCGACCTGTTTCATATATTGGGTAAATTTGTTTAAATCAAATAGAATTTTTTCAGACAATTGATTTGGAAGCTTTATTTTTCACAATTTCCTGCTTTGCATTAAAACGGAGAATGTGAAGCAGGTTTAATCATATGTGCTAAACAGATTCGCAAGTGGCAGCATGACTTGAAAAACTGCGGGGTCCCTGGGCTGACTCCTTGCCAAAACTACTTGGTTAGTAGAAATTCCAATTAGTTTGTTCTTTGCTTTCTATGCTGAGCTACTGCTAAAACTTTTTTGATGAGGTGCTGCTTGAAATCGGCTTTTATGAAGAAATGAGAACTTCTTGAGATAGTAAAAAGGTGTCCCAAACCTTTTACTACAATTCCCTTTATTTGGGAAAAAACGGTTTAATCCGTTTGGCTCAGTACCATTGGCAACTCTGCATTTTACAATCTTGTAACATCACAAAATAATTTTTCAAAAATTATTGCAGTATAAAAAAACGCGATTTCCAACTGATAGCAATGAGTACTGAGTTGCCTATACCCAAATTTGAAAATTTGGCTACTGCTGCTTGAACCTGTAGGCCTATGCTACCTGTACTGATCTACAGTACACCTTTTGTGATGTCACAAAATTGCGAAATGCAGAGTTACCAATGGTACGGAGTCAAACAGATTAAACCGTATTTTCGCAGGTAAGGTAAGTTTGTAAAAAGGCTTGGGGCACCTCTTTATTGCCTCAAGTACTACTCATTTTGTCAATAAAACCGGTTTCGTGCAGTATCTCTTTAATGCTGATTCTTGCTATTGCATGAAATTAAGTGAATTTGAACTTGAAGAAAAGTCAAATAGATTACTACGCTCATCTGTACAAATTATTTTTTTTCCATTCTGAAAAACGTAAAAACAAAGTTGTGGGGTTATGAAGGAAACAAATTTCGTCCGAGCGTAGCTTTGGATCAGGTTAATAGATACTATCTTTTTAGTTAAGTTTCTGAAACTATAGGTTAGTAGGTTTTGAATTATATGCAGTAATTCGTTGTTGCTGAATCGGTTGCGTTGTGAAGCTGAGTTTGTAGGATGTCGGTTTAGTGGTGGAAGGTTGTTGGTCTACTGTTCTATTCTTGAGCTGAAGTGCCTCGTGGTGCCCTTAAAAGGGATATTTAAACGTTTGTGTCCCGAATTAGACCAAGACTTGTAGACTACCCGCCTGCCTTGGTGCCCCAACTTGGCGAAAGACTTGCAAAGAGAAACAACAAATCTTTGAGTAAACTATATGTTGGTGTGGTTAGTCTAAGATAGCGTGGTTCGTATGAGTAATTGAAAACTTATGAATGAAAGTTTATGATGATGTTTTAGCCCTAACGATGTTGTATCTGAGACACCCCTATCCATTGATGTGTGCGCTGTTGTGACGTTTTCAAAAGGTTTTGCATGTTCCGGAGAATCTGGGACTGTATGGTTATTTGAAAAAACAGGAGAAAAGGACTTCTATTCCCGGACGAAATTGATTAAGGTAACTCTTGTATTCCCTGATTGGGGATAGAAATGTATTCCAAAACTATGGTAAATTTTTGCCATATTGAATATTAAACCTACTAATGCCTCATACAGCTTTACGTAATCAAAAGTTTGACAGAATGTTTAAAGGACCAATTTAGGTTATAAGGAATGTATCTAAATTTCGGCTACAGCAGCTGTACTCTGGCATTATTACTCACAATTGCCGTTCGTCATTTCCAACTTCGATAGATTTATAACAAAAAACAAGATCAGTGCGATAGCTGTCTCCGTATTTGGATTTGGCTGCATCATCGGAATGCTTTGCAAAATACACTATGTTTTTAACAACAAAGCTAGTTTACCGATCTTGGTTTACTTTCAAGTTTTTCGAAATTTGTGATTGATAGAAAATGCAGTTTTGAATTGAAAAACGCTTACGTTCAATGCAAATCGTAGATTCAAGCAGCATAAAGATGTCAACAAGCTTTCTTCATGAAATCTTGTCATGTTAGTTTTCGTTAACTGGGCTTAGGTTTTACTGGAAAAGTTTTGTCAAATTCAACATTGGAAATGCTCTTCAGTCGTTTCAAAAATTTGTTTTTTATACCCATTTCTGTAATTGTAAGCATTTTTATTGTATGTAAAAAACTGCAAATTTCTTCTAGTTTAAAAAACACTGATTTTCAGTAACTTAAAAATATTAATTGATGTCGTGTAGCTGGATAGGCTATTATCAAGTAGTTTCAACTTCTATTAACCGAATTAACTGAAACTTATTTTGGTCATTATCATTAATCAAACATTTAGGATAAGTGACTGAAAAAACAAACGACGTAGGTTTACGATACCTGCACCATTCGTCATGCTTTTTCCTGGGTAGAAAATCTGAAGCCGCCTGCTCAAGGGTATGAGAAGAAGCGACCAATTGATAGATATTCATCAGCTATGTGATGATGAATGCCCAGTTGCCCACTCTTTTTATGATTTGGAAAACCATTTTTTTTATTGTTTTCTAGCACGTCACTGGAGTGATATACATCGTTGCACCAGGCTTTCATCTGATGAAAGGAGCCGTGTAATTCCAGCCAATCATATCAGCTTAGCAATGCTTCGAAACGACAGACTTTTGACTTTGCTTTGAAGCTATGGATATTGCAAACTAGTTGATTGCAGTTTAAAAAAACTTTTTTTTTAGATTCCTGTCGACCCTCACAGTAGTGATATGGATCTAAATGAATTTCCTCAAATTATTTCCACGCTGGCCACCAGCCCCAGCGAAGAAACGCTTGTTGCAGCAACTGACCGAGGACAACTTTACACCATTTCACTGCTCCCAGTTGGTATGGGGAATCAAGGCGAGTTAGCTGATATTTTCTTTGTGAAAAAACAGCAAATATTATTTGCAGCTAAGCAACAGCCTGTGGGCCGGTATTTGTATTCGTTTTATACTCTGTAATGTACACAACTACACATATTTAATTTTGTTTTGTTCATGTTTGTTTTCGTATGCGTAATGCATAATTAAATGAATAATATCTAATGTCTAATGGCATGGAATTTTGAACTTTTTTGAATCAAGTGTGAGCTATTAGACGATAGTGCTATGGACAAATTAGACACTTGTCCGAGTTAACCCTATTTTGCATGGGACGGAAGGGTTGGGGTATAATAATGTCTCCTCCCGGTTTTTTCGTGATAAATTCTTTCAGAAAAAATATTTTTATTTTAAGTCAACTTAGCTTCGAGTCAAATTTCTAGGTAAATAACTCCTAAATATATTTAGAGTTGCTAAGGTAAGGGAAAGTTACCCAATTTTGAGGTTAGCTGAAGTCACTTTCCGAGATCTGAGCATTTTTTTGAAATATTTAATGTAATAAACTTGAGCATTTTATGATTCAGTATGTGGAAAATTTGAACCGCTTTTGTCGTCATTTTTTAAATGGTTCTGACGTCACTATAACGATGTCATCTACTCAAAACTAGTTTTTCCAAAAAATTTTATTAAACTCCAACCCACATTCCTAATTTGGTGTTTCCATTACTTTTGTCAATTTTAAGCCCGAACCGCAAAGCTCTGCTCGACTTGCAACTTTGCAAGGCATAGAGATTAGACACCACAATTATGGCGAAGATGTTTTTCTATGTCCACAACCAGTATTTATTATTAACATAGAGATTAGACACCACAATTATGGCGAAGATGTTTTTCTATGTCCACAACCAGTATTAATTGCACGTTTTCAGACCTGGCGACGTTTGATCCGTTCATTCACACCTTCCACAGCAGCACCATAACCGGCTTGGACGTGTGCATCAGGAAGCCCCTGGCCGCTACTTGTTCTCTTGATCACTCAGTTCGGGTGTGGAATTACGAAACAAAGTATGGCAATTGCAATTGTAATTATAAACACGGTTTTTTCACAAGTTTTCTTGGTCAGGAAACAGCAAAGGGACCTTGTGGTCTTCGATTCAAGCTGCCACCTGCCCACTTGTGTACTGTCTACCACACATGGTGAAAGCTTTACAATGTCTTTTTTATTGCTAAACATCAAACAGAAAAGCTGTGACTATAATTTTTTAGCCTTTGGTTTGATCCGACCAGGAATCCAACCCAAGTCTTTTGTTGCTGTTGCAGACACTCTTAACGGCTCTATCCATTTGATCATCGATTGGTATCAAGTATAATATGGCTGGGCGACTAGCAGCTAAGACAAGTTACAGTTTGAGTTACGTAACTTGGTATTATTGCTCGTGTGTGTAAATGCGAAGACAATTCTTGCTCAAATAAATAAAGTAGATTTATAAATAAAGTAAACTTTCAAAAAAAGGGAGAAAGCGAGCTCCTAAACTTGTTGCTTGAAGTTTTATTCCTTGCCATCGTTACTTCACAATCGTATTTCTGCGTTTGTTACCTCGACTCAATAGTCAAGACTCTAAAATCTGTAGCCACTTTCGGCATAGGAGAAATTGAAAGCGAAAATTATAGGTATTTTAAAACTTTCATTGACAAATTTGCGTTACAACTTTTTTTCAGTACTCTCGAAATGTACAAGATATTCCAAGAAGAAGCTTACAGCGTAGCACTGCATCCGTCCGGTCATTACATCATGGTGGGCTTCAGCGATAAACTCCGTCTAATGAATGTCCTCATCGATGATATTCGTATATTCAAAGAGGTCACTCTTCGTGGCTGCAGAGAGGTAATGCTGACTGCTTTTGGTATGGTTGTATTTTAGAGAGCACAGTGGTGAGGATTTGTTTGGGATTTTGTTTACCGGGCACGGTAGTCTTGGCTATCTGGACTAACTAAATCTTGCGCTGAGTTTTTCCAGCTAAGTAAACGAAATCTCATTAAATTAAGAGTTCTTTTTTTTGCCTGCAGGCAAATTAATCTGATAAAGCTGCCCGTTTAATTTACCAAAAATCTCACGATCTCAGAGTGCTCGGATTTTGTCAAGCGCAGGTAACAGCTGGTCTTGAAAAGGTTGGATCAGTTGTTACGTGCATACATAGACGTCGATTTTTTGTTGATAAAGCAAATTCTGAGGGGGCGAAATGTTTTTGCAAAGTTTGGTTAAACTTAATAATTCTATTTCAGTCCGCATTTTTGCCTTAAAATTCAGGTGAAGACCAGAAAAAAAGGTATGTGCTGCATTCAACTTCTATCTTATAGTAATTCGGAATTTCGGTTTTGTTGCAAAATGGGTAATACTTGCCAAAAAACCGAGGGGGCCTGACATATTTCGCTCCCTTCAGTGTCAGACCCAAGGGGGCGCCGCCCCCCCCCCCCCCAAATGCGACGCCTATGCATGCATACCTGTCAACACTTAGTTACATTTATTTAGTCCTGTTTCGAATGAAAAGAAAGCTATCTATTCGATAACGTACGTTTGGTAAAACAGCTTTAGGACGAGCATTTGGAGTGGATTTGCTGTAGTGTAGGATGTGCCATTCTATCACTACAATGGCGGTTTAAAACAACCTAAAACGTATCATTCATTCTATACTTTTTCTGTCTGTAGCCATACTAGATTTTCTTTGTTAGTTCTTTGGTGTTTGTTAAAACATTTAAAAAACCCAGAAGTTATAAATTCTGTTCAAAAGTCATTGTTTCGCGACGTTAAATAGCTACAAACCTGCAGTAGAGGGCAAGTGTGAACAAAAAAAAAAGCCAATTTGCAGACAGAAAACGGTAGGTTTGTTTACATCTGCCGCGTATACTTCTGAAGTACTCCTTATTTTTACGCTTAGTTTAGGTTTTGATATTCGGCATACAAACTTTAACCTCAAACTTGAACTTGTTGACGTACTGGTACCATAACTTTGATTGGAAGGTCTGCCAACGCGGCCGTAGGTATCCGAGCAACCTTTCCAGACAGGGCTCACAAAATTTTGGCGTTGCTTGAGTTCTGGGCCATGGTAGGTGAAGACTGAAAAAAAAGCTTTCGGTTTTCAGGTGTGTAACCACAAACCTGCATACAGCGGCAAGCTTTTAATCTTGGGTAGTTTGTGGTTCATTTAGAAGGTTACGGTAGGATGTAGCGTAATTTGTTCAATAGTTTATTGTGAGAAGTTATAAGGCTCCTCAATTTAGGTTGGTTTTATAAGTCTAAAAAGCTGCTAATTCGTATTTTTTTGGTAAGCTATCGATGATTAGGTCATAACCAAACAGCCCAATGCAAAGTTGTAAGTCGGGCTGGGTTCGGACTTAGATTGACAAAATGTCAGGAGTACTTGCTTTGTGCTTTAGCTCTTAGTTGCTCAAAAAACACAATGAAATAATATTAAATTAAAAGACGACTTCGTTTAAGCATCAATGCAATTATTACAACACAGTTATTATTATTATTACGCCACAATTGTTCAAAAGTAAGTACTTCTATTTTAACGGCATACCGGTACTAGCAATTACCGTCTGCATTTTTCTGACGTAACTATACTTGATCAGGTTTTTCAGGCTAGGTTTTGGCTTCAAATCACTTTTTGGGTTCGGGCTTATGTTTTCGGATTCGGGCCTGTACTTGTTGGATACAGCTCGTTTACAACTCTGATCCTATCTGTGGGTTAGGCAGTTAAATGCAGGAGGTAAATGGACACTTTATTGCTATAGTCTAGCTTTTGTTTGGTATAGATTTAGAATCGTAACCTGCATTTTGCTTTCATTGAAAACTGGTTATGCTTTTGAAGTAGGCTACTGTAGAAAGTTACTGTATTTAAAGTGACCCAGAACGCAAGCAAAAAACCTGAAGTTTTATTGCCGTTAATGCAATCTTTAAGCAGCACACATTCACAGGTTTGTTTATGTTTTTAAAATGGGTTAAGTTTTTGCTTAAAATTATCGATTGAGTGTTTTGGGCAAAGGTCGAAAAAGTCCAAATTACTCCCGTTAGTTTTCTGCAAAAAACACATCGAAGCAGGTTATGCAGTGTAAACTTCATCTCTGACGCAACAACAGAAAATTGTGACCATAAGTTGTGAATAAGGTGAACACAGTATTTGTTACAGTATTTTGCTGGTTAGGTCAGTATTGGATACCGACAGGCTACGTAAACCAGCAAAACTGCGCTGGCATCAGGATAAAATGCCAGGCTAACGTACACTTTGAAGCCAATCGCAATTCAACCAATACCATTAGATTTTTACTGGTCTCCTTGCACTGTTTTCGGTAGGCCTATCAGCCTATACCATGGCCTACTCTAGATACGGCCCCGCATGTCACATTTCTTGTCAAATTTCTGAGTGGCGAAAACTGTTCAACGCGTTTGTGCTTGTCGCGCGAAAGCGTCGTGCACCGCACACACTCTTAAAATAATTTTTCAGACGCATTATTGTCGATGCGGCGGATTTTTCTCTAAAAACAATGGAATTTTATTAGTACTGTAATAACATTTGAAGAATTGTCATGGCAGAAGTCTGTAAGTTGTTGTGAGATAGACAAGTACAGTAAGTTCGTTAGTTTTTTAGTATAATACTGACAATAATGAAATTAATGTAATCAAAACATAAAAATGTATTAATAATCACATATCGAGCAAGTATTTCAGTATAATTATGGCGGTAACGATTGGCAGTAGGCCTATCATCAGTACGAGAAACAGAGGGTAGAGCAATGACTATTCACCAATTTTGCAGTTTGTGATGGAAATGCATTCCAGTGTTTTACTGTAGTTAACTCAAGAATGACATTGTAGTAGCTATCGTTAATATCTCTTTTAAGATTTACGTTTTTCTTTGGGCAACTATTGGTGTCAAAACTAGCAGCAGAAAGCCATAGTGAGGTTTCAAACTTGGCCAAGATCTGGATAGATTGATGTTTTGTCCTATCCGGCTAAGATCTTTCAGCACCAGAGCATCGTTTGTTTAGATTCCGTTCATGATTTAAACCTTATGTGTTTATGTTTTTATAGATACAGTAATAAATGCTCTCACTCTTTCAGTACTTATTTTCAACTAGCTTTAACATGGTAAACAAATGTATGGTATATGGATAAAAAAGTGGTTATGTGTCTGAGAAGAGGGAAAATCCTGTGTCGACGTTTCGTTTACCTTTAGATGAACCAGACTTGCTCCAAAAATGGCAACAATTTGCTAATCGATCAAATTGGTCAGTAACCAAAAATTCAGTGATTTGTACTTCTAAGCATTTCAAAGAAAAATTTGTATTACATGGTAATAAACGAACAAAGTTGAACTGGAAGCTCAGTCCAGTTCCATCAATTCACTCAGATAAGGCTTTGAAAATACCATCAACTTTGCAGACTCCATCTGTCCCTTGTAAAGCTTCAAGATTGAGAGTGTTTCAAGGGAATCAGCTTGTGCTGTTTAACAAAACAGATCTCATAACTTCATTTGACGATCTTGCGGAGAATTGCTTTCCACCAGGATACACGTACCACAAATCAAATGACGTTGTTTTGTACCACAGGATTGTATTTCAAACGAATGACTTTCTAATAGTTGAAGAAGCTATTAAAATTGGTATAAACTTGAACGTACAGCTGCATTTCAAAGGCATTTCTGTTCCTTTACCAGCATGGTTTGTACGCGGACGAAATGCAAAGTTGGATAAGTTTTCACTTTTAAACAATTTTCCAAATTATTTGCAGTCTTTTCGTGAAAAACAGGAAAACCTTAACATACTCCAAGAACTAAATCATCGACAATTTTTTCAGCCAAATGGAAGCCCTCCGTTTTCATCATCAATGATTCGATTTGCTTTAATATTAAGATATGCTTCTGCAGCTGCTTATAAAATATCAAGTAACATCTGCCACTATCGTCAACTTCATTATTAGGAAAACTTAGAAGTTGTAAAGTTGATTCTCTATAAGCTGCAAAACTGCTAAAAAAGCAAATAAAATTTCAACAGACGTGTACGTTATGGTTGATGAGATGTATCTGCATAAATGTGCACAGTTTGCTGGAGGAGAATAGGTTGGGACTGATTTAGAAGGAAATCTCTACAGTAGAATTGTGGTGTTTATGATTAATGGTCTTAAAACTTCTCTTTCTATTGTTGTAAAAGCATGCCCGAAAAATGAACTAAATGGCAAGTGGCTTGCAGATGAAATGGCACAATGCGTCTCAGAACTTTCAAAGGAAGGATTTCGAGCAAAGGCCATATAACTGACTATCATTCTTCCAATGTTGTTGCATTTAGACTATTGCTTGCTTCATTCAATGCTCCTTCACAGTTGCAGTTTAAGCATCCTGACAGTACTTGTGTTACATATTTGTTTTTTTTGATACTGTTCACTTACTAAAAAACGTAAGGAATAATCTTCTGAATTCCAAACAGTTTGCTTTTCCAGCGTTTAATTTTAGCATCAATGACAGCCAGTGCTCATCTCAAAACGGATACATAACCTGGAGAAACATTCATGAAATTTATGATCAAGATTGTGCTTTAAAAGCAAACTTGCGTAAAGCTCCAAAACTGACATACCAGTCACTGCATCTGGCAAACAAGAAACAAAGCTTCACCTTTGCTCTTTCATTTGATAGCACCACGATTGCTGCTTGCAAAATCTACTTTCCTGACAGAGGCGATGTGACTGCTTTTCTCACTCTAATTAATCATTAGTGGCTGGTAAGCAACAGCAAGCAAAGATTTTGTCCAAACCCATTAAGCAATGCTGTTATTTCAAGTAATGGCAAAATTTCGTTCCTAAATGTAAGGCGAGTTGGATTGAAGATTGGTCTTCTTCAACTTCTACGTTTTGTTTGTCGAAGCAAACAGCAGATGCATTTGTGTGCACTCTGTTCCCAGTCTCAAACTGATTACCGCGCTACTTCAGGAGGGATATGAGTTTGTTTTAACTGCGAAATTTCAATCTGACCCTCTTGAAAGAAGATTTTCGAGATATAGACAAATGAACGGTGGACACTTTCTGGTAAGTTTTCGAGATGTGTTGACTTCGGAAAAACTCTACTGTGGAATTCCTTAATGAAAGAAGACGTTACCTGTTAGGACAAAGCCCAAACATCGCAATCCTTGAACAAAGAAGTATTTGAAAACCTTAAACAAGCACTTGAACCGCTGTCGACTGAAGTTTCGGAAGTATCACTGTGTGATGACAGCAAAGAAGTTGCTGTGTACATTGCTGGTTATGTATGCAACCTGTTAAACAGTAAAACTAAGTGTTAGGGATATTCCGACGTTCGCAGAATCGTAGGTGCCTTGAAAACCTTCCCTTTCACTAAGTGTACTGTATTTCGAAAACGCGTACTAACCGCTATAACGTAAACCAACTCAAAGTTTGAATGTTGAAAATTCTTGATATTGATTAGAACGGAAAGCACGGTTTATCTAAAACAAAACAACGCAGTCTAAGTAATTCGGAAAAAACATACCTAGTATTTAGGCCAGTTCAAATCAAAACACGAACCCAGTAAACTGTAGCCAGCAAAGACAACACAACTACTGTAGGTTACTATCGAATAACACCGTAGGCTATCACACGTTACCGGTAAAAAACATATCACATTCAGTTAGCTTAGTTACTGCAGTACATACCGAAATATTTTCCAAGGCAGCGTATCGACAATTCAATAGTGACCAATTCACCAATCGTCAAAGTACCAGCGAATACACTTATGACACGAATTACTTTCGAGGCAATCGTCTTCAAATCACACGCGTAGTAAATCCCAGCACACAGGAAATAAATTTCACACTGTAAATCAACAAGCTAGACTTAGCCCAAATCTAACGATGTATCGGTAACACACCACAACTTTAGCAATGCAATCAACTAATTACATACCCCAAAAATCAGCAGTATCCCGGCAGTCATACAAAACCAGTATTGCTCTTCACAGACGGGAACTTTGGGCAATCAGCAGTTGACCACAGAAATCATAACAGTCAACCTTAACGAGTTCAAATTCAAATTAGCAGTAAACTAAATCCACATTCAAATACACAACCCTAATCAACGTTCTAAACGAGCAGGTTAAAGTTATAACTGTGCAGTAAACACCTAGCAACATTTTACTTTCATAGCAGTAGCGTTAGCCAAATCGCCTAGCATTCACATCAACATTACATTAACAACAAGCGAACCTAACTTTATGAACGAGAAAAAGCGTGTCTGTGACGTAACAGTCACGCATGGCTCGTACTTCAGTCTCAGGGTCGAGTCAGTTACAATTCAGGGGCACAAAATCTACAACACTAAGTGTGAAAGTTGTATGATATTGCGAGGAAGTGAAACAGATATCGCTGTCGGACTATCATCACACTATTCGCAATTCTTGTCTCGTTGTGGTTTATCAATGCCATCAAATGAAATCAAACATTTTGTTTGCAATAGTTTTGCAATTGTAGACTTGGTCGAAGACACTCTATTACACGTTTTCTAACATTCTTCTGAGAAGCGCAGCGTGTTATGTTTTGCTTCATTGTGGCTCAAACATTGTTTTTTGCATGCCAGGATCATCTTAATTTTACAGCAAATCTGGTGTCAAAAATGTAAATGTTTACTTTAATAAAAGCTTGCAAATGATACGGTACGAAAAGAGCAGCTAGCAAAATTTAAAAAACGTCAACGATCGAAACTATACTAGTCGAAAGAACTGAACTGCAATAACGTGTTTTTTGCTTTAATACAACAACAGGACCATCTTCCGTTAGTGCAATGCAGCTTTGCTTACTATTATGCCGGTGCATAATATGCCTAATGTTAATGCTATCATTTAGCGCAAAAAGTTTAGCTTGTGGATTTTCAACGGTTTTTCATTATTTTCAAATATTAGTATTCAATTGAGCACCGGATATTGTCATATTTTGAAATGTTTTTCACCATATTTTATGTAATATATGTAATGTGTGTTACTTGGGAAAGTATCAATTCCTGGGCCACTTGTCTTTTAGTCATAAAGTGAGTCACGACTGAAAATGTTAAAAGATATTTTTGCAGTTGTAATCAAAAAAATTCAAATTTATATTCAATATGGTTACTTTCAAATTGCAATTATAGGCCTCTTAGAAATTGGCCTCTTAATTTAACATGTGGGGCCATATCTCGAGTAGGCCATGCCTATACCAGACCAGTTGACTGTACCAAACAACATTTTCTACTATACCTTTCCATTGTGTGTTTGGTTATAGTCAAATAGTTTGATTAATAAACGACTAAAATTTTGGCCAAGCCTGCAATATCGCTAGCTAAACCAGAATTTATCATGCAAACATCGAGTTTTGGCGATTCGTGCCAAACACCTGTGACTCACGTGACCCAGTAGTTAGTGATGTTAATTTTAATAGTTAGTGACGTTAATTTTTTGTTGTGGAATAGATCAGTCAGTGATGTTTCAAATGATGTCACTCAGTAACGACCGAATGAAGAGTAGTGATTTTTTTGTAAAAAGCTTGAAATATTCCATGGTTTTTAATTGTTTACTTTCAAATCAAATTTAAACAACGTTCTGCTCCTTTTTAACAAATAGACTGATTTACTAAAACTCCATCAGCAAATGTATTTATTTTTTAATTGTGTAGTGTTTCAGTTTAGTTGTTGTGAAAATAGGATAGAGCAATTGGTGGAAGCAGAAATAGCTTGTTTTAGAAGAATTGTCTCTGTTTGATGTTAGTGTACACTGTAAATGAATTAGGTGGTTTTTTCTACCGTTTTAGATGGTTCACGTTTTCCACCCCAAAAATCTCAATAAGGATGGTTAGTCACCATACACCTACCTTGGGGTGCTTGGAAAACTTCCACCTAAGTTTAGTTAATTGCTCATTCCTCCTGTAAAAGGTGGATTGATCGACCTAAAACCGCCTTTTTAAGGTGAAAATTTTGCTTAATCTTTTGGCATATATCAATCATCCACCCA
The DNA here is from genome assembly GCA_963965965.1 of Trididemnum nubilum. Taxonomy (NCBI): domain Eukaryota; kingdom Metazoa; phylum Chordata; class Ascidiacea; order Aplousobranchia; family Didemnidae; genus Trididemnum; species Trididemnum nubilum. Next base: position 36,401,544 of record OZ014482.1, read on the forward strand.
TGAAGGTGGATACTTCTACCTTCATAACTGGGTGTTTTTCTTGAAACATCTGTTGGGATCTACCCCTAAAGGTGGATGCTTCCACCTTCATATTGTATTAAAACACCCATTATGAATCAAGGTGTAAATTGCTAAACAACCTGTATCTAAGGTGTTGTCACAAAACTGTTAATCCGCTAAACGGACTGCTACATCAAATGCAGAGTATAAGTGAAATGTTTTAAGTATGCATACGTGAAATGAGTAAAAAATGATCATTTACAATAAATTTCTGCCCAAGATGCATCTTTCTTCTGTGATACAGAGTTGATTTAAAATTATTCACTTGAAGTAACGATATATTCAGTGCGAGATCAGATAAATAACATATAGAATTTAAATCCTGATTTATTGTGATGGAAAATTGAAGAACACTGAACAAAACAAGAACACTTTACAAAAGATTTGAAACAAATCCGTGCATGTACTACACAACAGATACAGTCTGGCTACCAGCATTTTGAAATAGCAAGAATCAAATTATGGCTTATCAACATTATGATGGGATACCCAACAACCTCATCAACAAAATTAAACTTTTATATTTTAAGTCTGTATTTATTCATTGCCTTTGGAAAAGTGTATTCAGTCACAGCAAAAATACAATATATGATGTCTTAAAGCTTTTATTTAGTTTCACTACGCAATTCATAGTTATTGAGTTTGCAGATCAGTTGTTTGCTATTCAAACCTCACTTTTTTTCTGAATAAAAGAACACTTTACTGAAGATTTGAAACAAATCCGTGAACAATATTGAACATGTATGCACTGCACACTAGCAGATACAGTCTGGCAGCCAGCATGTTGATTGTGTTCTAAACCGCTCTAACTTTGGTTATTTACGATAAAACAAACAAAGGTTTTTGCGATTATGCACTTGCTTTAACGAAATATACAAAAAAGTATGTTAATCAAAAAAGCAACCCGTTTTATCCAGCTCTGTTGCTAGTTTGGTCAACACAACATTTTGGTATCTTTAACAAAAACGAAGTAAGTCCACAAGAGTTAACGAAGCCATGCGTAGGCCTATACTCGGAAGTGTTTTTGAACAATTTGACATCAGGTTCATAGATCATTTTTGTGCGTTTCGGTTTGTGTGAAATCAAATTCCTGTATATCTCTTGCATCACATCTAACTGGGTGTCATACAAGTTCTTTCCTATTCCACAAACGTGCCAATATTCCCTACATTTTACATTAGAACAATGCACACGAACGAAAAAACTTAAAGAGTAACTAAAAACCAGATTTTACATTTTGTTGATAATGCGTTGAACGCTGGGTGCAATTTTTACTTTTGGCAACTTCAGCAAATAACAGCAAACAAACAAGAGTGATTTCTTCAAACTCATCGGAAATTGGACGTTGAAAATTTAGTAAGAAGATACCGACACAGCCAATCCATGGGTAAAATTTTTGATCCCACTAATTTTGTAACCTTCTATGGTAAGCTCATATTTGTTTTCCTTGAACGTTAGCATTGGATATGAGCTTTTAGGTTCCTGCAAAGGAATAAAAAATTTCTGTATTTCTTACATAAGCATAACGGTCAAGCTTTTTAGCAAATTTTGTATCCATTTTTAGCACAGTCCATAAAACACCAAACTGTAAAGATTCCAACTTAATTACTGTTAAGGCTTTAATAATGTTAGGTGTAGGATGTTACTTGCAAAGTGCAACGTATAAAGTAGCTACACAATATAATACAATTATTGCTGGCTAAAACATGCAATACTAAAGGTGTCTGACCTGGTTACTAGGGTGCTTCTTTTTTCACCAAAAGTTTTAATTTTTCCTCTGCCTGTTCTTAAAATGTCAATTTTGGAGAAAAAACAGCATCAGCAAAAAAAATTAAAAAAAAATTACTACCTAGAGGGTCCTATGGAGCAATTACATGAATCATGAGAATAAACATTTTTGGTTGTAGCTTTTGCATTTTTAAAGACAGCACTTTAATTTCGGTGTCCATCCTCACCAATTTGACTACAAGGATGCCATTAATAGCAGTAAAAATTTGTTTAATTGTACCTATGTTTATGTTTTGCAGGTTTTTCACATTTTTGGCAAAAAATGTGCGCTTTAGCACAAAAAGACTCTTTTATGCTCAACAACATGCAAAACCAACACTAAAATAAGCAAAATTGGCAAGAATGCACCAGTAGTAAGAAGTTACATATACATCAGGTACCACAATGTTATAATTTAGCTAACAAGTGTTGGAGTAGCCAGCAAATATTTGCATTCTATCAATGATTATTCTCAAGACTGAACCTCTTTAAAAATCCTGCTCAGAATATGCGCAAGAAGAAGTTTTTGCAGCAGTGCACATTGTTTCATACTATGTTTAAGCACATTAATGTTTTGAAATCTTTTATGATATTTCAAATTACCGAAAAGTTTGACGTCCTTCGTGGTCGACTCATGGGAAAATCATAACGACTTCTACTGGCAGTTAGGTGGCCAGATCAACCACCAACCCTGCAGCCGCAAAGCAGCTCGAGTCATAAGATGCACAGTGCTGGACAGCACTGTTTCTAGCTTTTAGCTCTCATCGGCAGCCCTCAGCTTCTCAAATCGAAAGTATTCCCCAGCTGGACAAGACTATTGGACAAACCTTAAGGGCTTGCACAGTGGCGTAGGCTTTCAAGGTTTGTCCAGTTTGGCCAAGAGTCTTGTCTAGCTGGGGAATACCTTTGCTTAGAGAAGCTGAGGGCTGCCAATGAGAGCTAAAAGCTCGAAACAGTGCTGTCCAGCTCTGTGCATTTCAAATTACCCTTGCCCTATTCTAATTTTGCCAAGCAATTCAAATTTTCAAGTGAAATGAAGTCAATAAATGTGGAATGTTAAACAATTAAAAAAAACATAGAATTTAGCTATTTAAAACAATTTTTCATTGCTGCTATGCAGAGATATTCAGATTAATCAAAACACCTAGCTTTTCAAATCCAGTACAATAAAGTGAGGTAATGTGCACTTTAGCATTTTTAAAAGTTTATCCAATAAAATAAGCTTTCTTGCGGTTTTTTATCAGTGAAGTTTAAACCTCTAAACTAACGAAAAAGAAAAAGTTTTATCTATGGCATAGAGCAGTATGCCTTCAAGTACCTAAAGGCAACTTTTTCACAGTTTTTACTAAACGAGCATGGTAGTATTACAGTACCTAAAAACATATCTTAGTGTGCTTCATGCTATGCCATACTTTGCCTGTTTAGAGCAACTGCTTGTTCATAATGCTGTACCTCGAGACAACTTCATCAACATCAAATTGAACATGTCAAAGCATTACATAAAGGATTCAAGCTAAAAATAATTTAAATCCGTAGGGACATCCTAGCACATTGAAAAACTAATAACCAATCAAATTATAAATCTCAAAATTGTTTGCTTTGTTTTGTAGGATTTTTGGAAGCACATTAGCTCATTGATTACCTGTATATCTATGAATGAAAATAGTAGTTTATGTAATCAATAAAAATTATTGAATATTTTGTTTCCTTCGAAGTGGTTCAGCAAGGTACAGTATGGTACCACTTGTGGTTGAAAAACTAATAACCAATCAAATTATAAATCTCAAAATTCAGGCATCAAAACTGTTTGCTTTATTTTGTAGGATTTTTGGAAGCACATTAGCTCATTAATTACCAGTATACCTATAAATAAAAATAGTAGTTTATGTAATCAAAAAAAAATCATTTAATATTTTATTTCCTTCGAAGTGGTTCAGCAAGGTACAGAATGTTACCACTTGTGGTATTGGTCTACCTGTAATATACGCTTTTTGGATAAAAGCTTACTCTGAATTTGAAAAGATTTAGTGCTCTACAGAAATCTTGCTAGCTTGTGAAGTTACATTATTTTAAAGTTTAGTTTTTTTAGATCAGCAGCTATTTTATTGGAATTTTAATTACAATTACATCAATGCCACCGCTTGAAATGTTGAGAAGCTTCAGGTTTATTGTTAGGTGGTTTCCAAACGCAGTTCTATTGGAGATAGTGGATAATCCATGCAACAAATGTTAATTGTTTAATTTATCTTGGTTTAAGCTGATCGACAGAATTCAGAAGAACATAGAAGCTATTGCAGAAAGTTTGTGATACTTGATTAGAGATGGCTTATCTCTCCCCTTACAGTCAAGATCTTGATGCTACTAGTAGCATCATAAGAAGCCTTCTTAAATCTACCAGATACCGTTTCTGACGGCATATAGGATGCACTTTTTTTCCAAAATTTCGGCTCAAAAAATCGCCCTGCATCTTACATTGCGTAGGTAACGTTCGAATTTTTCCTGAATATGACCTGCTAAAATGGGGTGCGTCTTACGTGCCCGTGCGTCCTATATGCTGTGAAATACGGTATATCAATTGTACCCAAATGCCCATCAACCAATTGGGTAAGAGCAATTTGAAATATCATAAAAGATTTCAAAACATTAATGTGCTTAAACATAGTATGAAACAATGTGCACTACTGCAAAAACTTTTTCTTGCGCATATTCTGAGCAGGATTTTTAAAGAGGTTCAGTCTTGAGAATAATCATTGATAGAATGCAAATATTTGCTGGCTACTCCAACACTTGTTAGCTAAATTATAACATTGTGGTACCTGATGTATATGTAACTTCTTACTACTGGTGCATTCTTGCCAATTTTGCTTATTTTAGTGTTGGTTTTGCATGTTGTTGAGCATAAAAGAGTCTTTTTGTGCTAAAGCGCACATTTTTTTGCCAAAAATGTGAAAAACCTGCAAAACATAAACATAGGTACAATTAAACAAATTTTTACTGCTATTAATGGCATCCTTGTAGTCAAATTGGTGAGGATGGACACCGAAATTAAAGTGCTGTCTTTAAAAATGCAAAAGCTACAACCAAAAATGTTTATTCTCACAATGATTCATGTAATTGCTCCATAGGACCCTCTAGGTAGTAATTTTTTTTCAAAAATTTTTTGCTGATGTTTTTTCTCCAAAATGGACACTTTAGGCACAGGCAGAAGAAAAATTAAAACTTTTGGTGAAAAAAGATGCACCCTACTGGTTACTTAATTTTAAAAATTGTAGAAAAAGATGAATGTTAGATTTGTTAAGCTTGAAGTTTTTACATGCAGCAGTTTCTGAAATATTGGGATTCAAACATGCTTTGTTCATCATCATATCACATGTTGGATCCGGTATTTTCCCCGTCGACGGAGTTGGCCGGATTTCGTATGGTCATTGTCTTTACTATTCCTCGCCATTTCGTTCGATCACATGCATCTTCTTTCCCCAGTCCATTTTTCTTCATCTCATTCTCTACCTGCTTTTTCCACGTTTGTTTCGGTCTTCCTCTTCCTCTACTACCACTCACTTCAAATTTCAAAGCCTTCATTATCACATTTTCATCTTCTTTCCTCAAAACATGACCGTACCACCGTATACTGCTTGCTTTAGCCATCCTATCTAAAGATTCCTTTATGTCCAACATGTCCATCAACTCCTCGCTGTTTCTTCGATCTAATAGCTTCACACCACACATCGCTCGAAATAACAGATAATTCTTTATAAATAACAGATAATTCAGATAATTCAATAACAGATAATTCTTTGAAACTATATCTCTATGCTATCCTTTTGATTAATTGTGTTTACTTGAAAAGTTTGATTTTAACGACTAAAGTCTGTAACCTTTTATTGCATAAATGCTGTGGTACCAAACATTTTATTGTTATAGATAAAATATCTTATCAACATTTTTTTACCTGTCAAAAGGATGCATAAGACACAGTATTTAAAATATATCCAATGAAGGTCCGATAATAACAATCATATCACGTACATAATAAGATTATTAACACTAGCACACCTAGTTAGCGTAGCAGTTGAGAGCTTCGGTCCTGCAAGCGCCAAGGTTATGAGTTCGAATATCGTAAATGCTACCCTTCCTCTATGTGCATGGGTTTAAAATGTCTTTCGCGTGTTGCGTCGTCCTGTAAAAACAAATCAACACTTATTTCATTAACGAGCACTTAGCTCTTCCAATTTTCACTGAAAGCTGCCGGTAGGCAGATAAGTGGCGACTCTCCTTCACCTCTAAACATTTTTAATTACACTCAAGACAATAAAAACGCTGATCTTTATCATTTTTTGTATGCTTACAAAAATGCTGTGAGGTATAAATATTTCATTTATTTCATTATACAAAATTTATTAATTAGAACAAGAAATAAAATATATAATTTTCAATCACCAGTCTTCAAGCAACAAAATCTTGACTACTTGTATATCTAAACTCCCTTGATCACAGTTGGTCTCCATAACCCAATCAGGCACTGATTCAAAGCTACAAGCTTCAATTTTTCTTGCATTTCTATAACGATATTGATAACTAAAAGAGAAATTAGATTTTGATTTGATTTTAATTATTTAGTAGATCATCAGGTTGTAGCCAAGGATGGCAGTACGGTACGTAGGTACGGTACGCCTCAATTTTTGCCTAGAAGTATGGTACGCTGGTACGGTACGTCTTTTTTGTAATGGTACGGGTACGGTACGTTGGTACGCTGTTTGAATTAAAAATCTTAGACTTTTCGCACATTGCGCCGACTTTTGTATGCATAAGCAAAAGACAGGTGAAGCCGATGTTAAATTTTTGAATTGAGATCGCTGATTTATAGGCTAGTGATTTCAAAGTCAGTTAAAGTTGCGAGTAGTAAAAGCAAGAATGCCAGTAATACGCTAGTGATTTCAAAGTCTGTTAAAGTTGCGAGTAGTTAGAACAAGAATGCCAGTACGGTACATAAGTACGATACAGTACGTCTCAATTTTTGCCAAGAGGTACGGTACATTGGTACAATATGCCTTTTTTGTAATGGTACGGGTACGTTGGTACGGTACGCTTCAAAAATTGATCTGAAGTATGGTACGCCGGTACGGTTCAAGGTGCAAGGTACGTAGAACGCTAATTCTGAACGTACCGTACCGTACTGCCATCTTTGGTTGTAGCCAACTGTCAGATCTGAAGATCAACACCAAGCTGAAATATTTCTAAATAGCCACTTAGTTGAACATTTGTTTAACCAAATCTAAACCTGCTGTAAAAGCAGTTTTTCTAACTACATTGTATAATCGGGTATCGATACATATACCACTAGATCAACAATTTTTTATAGTGTAACAGCAAACTAAGAGCATTTGCTTACCATAAACACCAGAACTCACTTGGGGAACTTTTTTCCAATTGATAGTAGCTGACGTTTTGGCTGTCACATCTCCGCCACTTAGGACTTCAAAATAACACTGACAATTTTTTGTATTTCCTAAATCACCTGTATGGTATGAAAATTACTAAACAGTTAAAATGCAAGCGTTTAAATGTATGGTCAAACAATTTTAACCATACACAATTTTATCTTTTCATAAATTAACCATAATTGATTAGTAAAGTCTGTTTGCCACTTATTGGTGGTTATTAAACAAGCGGTCTTGATCCGGATGGTGACTTTTAGGCATGGACGTTTAAGCACTGGACGTTAATGTGTCGCCGATTAGGTGCTGGGACTTAGAGGTATCAGAGGTGAAAAAAAATTTTTTTTCAAAAAAAAGAATTTTTTCCGAGAAAAAGTTTTTTTTCGTTCAAATAACAGTTTTACTCAGATTACAATATTAATATCTTCAAAGCTTTTCATCTGACACTTGTCAAGAAAAATTGTCGGAATAGAGAATGCAGGCAAAGAAGCAGCTATAGAAAAAAGTTGAACAGTGATTGCCAGGAAAAGGATCAATGAGAGAGCGTCATTTGTAAACAATCGTTTAGCTGTTAATGAATTCTCTTTGTCTGCAGAGGCAGGGTTAGAAGTTTTGATAAAGGTGACTGCCGAGTCCATTATCCTTCTCTATCTATTGTTGACTTCTGACTCTGGCTCAGACCTTGGGTGTAGTACAATTGTTGAATCTCCCCCGAGGTCCTCCATGACCTCAACCTTTTTAAGAATGAAGTAAAATGACAGGTTAGAGGGCTACCCTTGACAACAGCACTGTGTGCAGTATTGAGAGAGCTCTTTTTGATACGTCTTTGTCTATCTTTTAATTTTTAATTAAAGTAATGTAGTGAGCTTGATAAATTTAAACCAGTGTTGCCTCTAAGCTGCGTGCGTGTGCGTTAGGGCAGACCCTTTTAGGGTCATTTTGGAATTTCAACTTGCCTAGGTGTTAGATTTTTGTCTTTGGCCAAAATAATGGGAAATCCAAAATTTTTTGAAATTGGACCCCATTTGCGTACTGCCCCCGGCGCTTTTTTGAATCGCGCCCCCAAAATTATACTAATATCAAGAGAAATAGAACCATTAGTGCTAGATATGTAATGTTGATACTCATATTTAATGCTTTTTAGGAAGGAAGACATCTATGACCTTGAAAGTTGCATTAGGGTTACTTTAAACTTTTTTAATTTTTATTGTTTGGTATTAAAAGCAAAAAAAATATTACAGTTTACCATGTATTGTCAAGTTAAAGGCCGGTCAGTTTAAGTAAACAGTTTATTGCAGCAATAATCACACTTACTCAAATGCACACCACTATAGTTGTTCGATTTCTGAAATAAGCAAGGATAGTTGGGCATTTGAGCAGTCCTTTTGCGATTTTTCTAAAGTGATTAAACCATAGCTTATTTCCTCCCAAAAGTTGTACAGATGTTTTTACACCTGTCATTATTGACCAGCTATTCGACAACTTCTTGTTTGGAACTTCACATTTCATTCCTCATTTGCAGAATTTGTTAATATTGTCCTTGTTGGACTATTAGTTATTGCAAGCTTATGTTATATCAGATTTCTTTTTGAGTAGTACAAAGAAAATACAAATATGGTAGTGAGCAGAAACAGCCCTTTCATCATACAATTTGAGCAACAAGTGACGAAGCCACAATATAAGTTGACAAACTCAACCGCTTGCTGTTCCCTTTCATAAAAAGAGGATACTATCACCATCCTAATCACATGGAAAGCAGCATTGTTGATGTGGAAAACACTGAATTTCCATCAGTCAAGAGTCCAGATATTACCTGTTTGAGGGCTGCAACAAAACATGCAAAATGGGGTCAACTGAACAATTCCTGATTCAAATTTATTTATTCCAGATTTTTAAACACACCACATGTAAATACAAATGGTTGGGAGACACAAAAAGACCGCATGATCAAAGTCAGTTGCCACCATATGTACGGTTTACAATTACATAAAAACAATGGTAATGCCAATTAAATTTATAAATTACGAGATTCAAACAGACATTACATTTCAGCATATACTACGTATAAGGAAACCAAAAAGCAGACCACAGTGCACAACAATAATTGACAGAAGAGAAAAAAAGTAATTGTGACTGCGGTCTGGAACATCATACCACCAAACATCTCATGCAGTTTCCCTTTTTCCATAAACAGAATCGCAACTAGATATAGATTTCAATTTTACGGTCTAAGCTTACATCAAGAGATTGGAAAAAACGTAATTGAAGATCTGGAAAAAAATCAAGCAAGCGTAGAATGTTAGAGCAAAATTACATCAGTAAAGTACCAAAATCAGTTAATTAGTGATACGGGAGACTGTTTTCATGTGAATTATTATCTGTTCAATTTTTTTGGTGTTAGAATTAGCAGAGTAGGGTTTGCTGACTAAATCACCACAAAGTTGGTTATATTGATCATGCCAATTATAGGCCAAGTGCATTCTTGAAAAGTTGAACCAATACATTAAGGTGAAAGACAAGAGTTAATATGAAGTGGGTTCAAACTTAGCTAGGGATACTGTTAGAAATTAACATTTTTAAAGTTAAATTTAAAATTACAAAAACTTCTTGGATTATAACTTTGTTTATTTAAATGCAATTACTATTATGTCAGGTATTACACAAAAGCTGCATTCAGGCATTCTTTTATATTGTCGAAGCAAAAGCCATAAGTCAAACACAACTTCAATTAAACTCCTAAAACCATTCCACCAATAAAACTAATAAAAGTGAAGAAAAAAAATTTTTTTTGGCCAAGTTTTTAGTTGACATATCAAATAAGACGCATCTTCATCTACTTATTGTAAGTGCACGCTTTCCCCCAAGTACCCAGAACCCATAGAATTGCAATGAGCATTTGAGTAAGTTTGATTATTGTTGCAGTTCATCGTTTTCTTAAACTTACCGACTTTTGATTTGACAATACTTGCTAACATGTTATAATATTTCTTAAATTTAAAAATTTTTTTCTTAGAAAAATGTTAACAAATTACAAAAAATTTAAAAAGTTTAAAGTAACCCCAATGCAACTTTCAAGGTCATAGATGTCTTTCTCTCTAAAAAGCATTAAATATGAATACCAACATTACATATCTAGCACTAATGGTTCTATTTCTCTTGATATTAGTATAATTTTGGGGGCGCGATTCAAAAAAGCCCCAGGGGCAGTGTGTAAATGGGGTCCAATTTCAAAAAATTTTGGATTTCCCATTATTTTGGCCAAAGACAAAAATCTAAGACCCAGGCAAGTTGAAATTCCTCAATGACCCTAAAAAGGTCTGCCCAAGTGCGCGCAAGCACACAGATTTAAGAGACTGCGCGCACACATAAATTTGCTGCGCACAGACATATTGTTGCTGATCATAAAATTACAATAATAAGACAGTCAATAAACTTTTCGGGCACAAAAACCGCTCCAGTTCAGGCTGAAGACCTTTTTTTTGTCTTCACATAATTTCGAACACAAACACCGCTTCATTTTTGGATGAAGACCTTTTTTTTTTATCGTTTTCACCTAATTTTGGCCCCAAAAATGCTTTAATTCTGGGTGAAGTCCCTGAAAGAGTGCACACATGCCAAAATTTCTATGCACAAAGACCACAAAAAATCAGAGGGAACATTGATTTAAACTATAGCACTTGTATGAAAAGTTTTACATGAAAAATTGTAAAAAAAAACTGTTTTTTGAAACTTTTTAATAATGTTACCGTGTTTCCCCGAAAATAAGACAGGGCTTATATAAATTTTTACTCCAAAATATGGCACTAGGGCTTATTTTCGGGGAATGTATTATTTTGATATATCAAAAAATGAAGTTACAAAGTAAAAATTACGAGATTTTAAATAAACAGAAATTACGAAAAAAGATCTACATCTACTTGCCATTAACATGTTTTTTATTCAGAAACTCATTAACAAAACTCATTTACGAATTTAACTCATTAACGAATTTTCAAAAAAAGATTATTTGAAAAGGATGGCATACACCGCATTAAAGCAGTTTGAATAAATATAAAAAAAAGAATGTTTGACTCTTTCGTCCTTCTGCCGCTCTCAACTAGGGCTTATTTTAAGGGTAGCGCTTATATTAAAATCATCCTCAAAAATCACGCTAGGTCTTATTTTGCGGGTAGGTCTTATTATCGGGGAAACACGGTAGTAATTTTTTTTGAAAAAAAATTTTTGAAAAAAATTTGGAAAATTTTATTTTGTCTCTGGCACCTAAAAGTTGCGGTGCCGAAAAGTCCAGGCTCACAATAGTCCTGGCAAATAATTGGTCTCACCCAACCGTCCCGTGCTTATAAACGTCCTTGCTTAAAAGTCGGAAAATTGGTTTTGATCATGCTAAATCGCTGCCCTTAACCTAGTGCTGAATGAAGGTATAGGGTGTCCAAAAAGTTTCGCCCGATTTTAGTAAGTTTAAATAAAATGTTTTGTATGATAAATGAGAACTACAAGCACAATAAGAACTATTAATGAACAAAGAAACCTGGGGAATATTACTTATTTATCTGTTTTTAGGTTAAGTGTGTTTTAAGGTTATTTTTAATTTTTTGTCCTGGAGTATGGCTTTTAGACTTAATCAAAATCAAAGAATTCCTGCGATTCGACATTATTATCAATGTGGCTCAAATGCAACTGAAGCAAGTCGTTGCCTTAGTGAAGAATTCAATATTCATGCAGTTCAAGGCAGAAACATCTAATCACTAGTCAACAAATTCGAAATAACTGGTTCTGTGAATGATGCACCTAGATCTGGACGCCCAATCACAGCAACATCCGATGAAAAAGGAGAGCAATTATGTGCGAGTCTAATCAACAGACATCAAAAATCTGTTCGACGCCTATCTTGTGAACTTGAAATCAGTCGCCAGAGGGTCCATAATTTACTGCGTAAAAGGAATTTTAAACCCTAAAAATTTATCTAAACGTACAATTGCTATTAATATAAAATCAGGTGAAACTTTTTGGACACCCTGTAATATGCTCAGTGCATTTCTGCCACTCATCTGCATACACTAGAGCTGCTTTTTGGGCTGCAGCTATGCCAGCAAGCTCAGGATGTTGAAGTGAAGAATGGGCAACCAATAATAACATGCAACACGTTGTTCAGACACATACTTCACAAGCATCAGAATAGGCGGGTCAAACAGAAATAGCAATATAGACAGGTTAATGAAAACATGTTAACAGAGAGATGTAAAATCAACTAAAATAATTTCTAAATATCACTCACTATGTTAGCAACTTTGAACGCTGGATATTCGACCGTAAGTTTTTCAACTGGGATTTCGTCGACAATTTTTAGTCTTCTATCTGCAAGTGTTTGATTCATTCTGTTACCAACAGCTTAAAACGATGGCGTTCATTTGAGGAGCACATAAAAAAACTCCTATCATTTCAGCTATAGGCTGTTCCTAGTTCTAACAACTTTGGTTCTGAGCAAACATTGGTTTCAGATACGTGCTTTCAGCTGGGTTTAGGCCCAAGCTATGTTTACTAGCCCCGTTACTCTTGGCCAGGAGACAACGAACTGACCATACAGTTTTAGGTCTTGGAGTTGATATCACCTGTCACCCAGTCTACCACATCAAGGTGGAAGCTTCACACTATCTCTTTTAATGCTGAACATCATGCAGGAAAGCTCTAAATACCAGTTTTAGAAGTCTTTAGAAACGACTCTACCAGGAAATTAACCCAGGTCTACTAACCGTGAGGAGAACGCTCTAACCACTTGAGCCCTCGATGCTGGACAAACTTTCATTTGTATCTTATATGGTTGGTGGTTATGTGAACAAAACCATCTCTCATGCGTTGATTTTAGGGTAATGTATACTTTGCTCCATCGCGTTATTGTCTTTCCACATTCATGTAATGAGTTTTGCTTTTTGATATCGTTGGTAAGGTAAGGTGGGGTTCATGGTTTACGGAATAATAATAAAAACAATACCTAAACCCTGAGCCCCACCATACCTCACCAACTATGATGCGACAAAGCAAAGTGTGCATTACCCGAACTTTTAAGTAACTATTCCCTGAACCGAAATTAGCCCAACCATACAATGGTAGACATTTAAAATCTATTGTCTCAACTGAATGTTTCACAACCGTAGGGTACTGGTTTACGACTAAGTTTAACTGAATACCAGTAAGAAACAAGTTGATCGGTAAGAAAACCGGTAAGAAACCATAAAGATTCAAATCTAGAACCTACTGTACAGCACTGGCAACAGTAATATCTGCCATTACACCAACCACTGCAATGGAAACTGACCTGAAATCTTTTTACGCTTTACATTGTTTATTAGCCAAGTCACCCTGGCCAGAAGACAACAAAAGTCCAAAAATTGTCTTCTAATCAAATTCCCGCTTATAAATGTGCTGCATGACTTTCACACAACTTCTGAATTGAAAACAAAAAGTTACAGACCTACAGCAGTCACATAGAGTAATTTCAAAATCGAGAAACGAAAATTTGTGGTCAAATAATCTTAGTTAGCCACTATAAGGTAGGCCTACCAATATCTTCTTAGTCGTCGACTAATTTTTTTATGCCATGACCAAAATATTTTCAACTACAGTACTTCGAGCATAATGACGAACAAAATTTCATGCTCGCAATTCTTAGATTCTCCTTATTTGTAATTTGAACTTTGCAACTTCATTATTCTTGATGAAACAAAGATTACATGAAATATGTACGGTAACTTTAAAGCCACAGTTTATTGTGTAGCCTAAAGGATACTAACAATTTTAGTTACCAGCATTTTGTCTGATCTTCTGTAGCCTAGAGATTAGCCTACTGTACCAGTAGACCGGTAGGCCTATTGTCTTTTGATATGCAGCATCTATAAACTAACAATTAGGAATGGTGCTGAGTCAACAGTAGGCCTATTTATTGGGTTTAGGTGACAGTCACTAATTCCTGGAGGTTATCAGTTATTTTTTGCTACTGGTATTAGCCTATATAGTAGGCGTACTGTAAACCAGTACGGTAGAATGTAGAGAAGATCAAAAGTTTTGCAAATGATTGAAAAAAAGATTTTAGGTTATATTTGATCAATTACACACTGGTAGGCTAAATGCAGTTTGAAAAAATAAACCTAGTACTTTTGGGACGAATATTGTTCAGGCACTGAATCAGACTAAAGCGCTGATTTTAGTATAGTAAAGTTCGCTCATGATTGAGCGTTGAGACCATTATGATGGATTCCAAAAACCACCTTTTCCCATATTAGTCTCAAAGCAGAAGATGAAAATTTTTTAAAAAATTGTTTACAGGTTAGAAGTACACACTTGACAGACTAATGTGAGTTGATGCAGTCTGACTTCAATTCACGATTTAAAACCACCTTTTTCAAATTAGCCTCAAAGCAGAAATTAAGCAAAATTTAAAGTAATTGCAATTTTTTGCAGGATTGGATTTCATAATTCGCATAATATGTGATGCAACATGCAAAGCCAGGCGTAAATCGTAAGGTAGGCTTCATGACCGAGACCATTGTAAATAAAAAAAAAGACAGCACAATCGAAACATCTAATTAGACGTTTCGAATGAATTCAGTTTTGATTTTTCTTTCAGTGAAAAGTAACGTAACATCAGCCTATGTATAGCTTACCGTTCAGAGAAGTTACTAGAAAACAGGCCACAAAGAAGGTATTGAAACTAAAATTTAATGTGTATTTTGAAAACCATCTTTCAGATTGAAATCGATTCACGGTTGTTGGAATTTGTTCTTGCTGCTGTCGTTTCTAAGATATTTTCAACTAGCGAGGGTACTGACGATACTTATTGGCTAAAACTGGCGAATAACATACTTATTCGAGCGTTTAAAAGGGCATTTAACCCGAATTATGAAAAACTGAAAAAAAATCTTAAAAAATATGTAACTTCCTTTTCGAGTCTTGCTAAGTACCGGCCTTCTTGGAACTAGGTGAGTGCTGAAGGTATAGGTAGTGGAACAAGTACTGTTTGAATTCAAAGAGGTCAGATGCTTTCCTAATGTGCTTTGTCCGCCAAGTGCTAGCAAAGTATTCGGAACCAAGGTAAGGTTTTAGTGCTTTAGGCGTAGTAGCTTATAGTCTTATGTGACTATTGCTGACAGATAGCCTATCCGAAGAAATGATTGCATGTTGAAGGCTATAGCATTGTAACTGACTAGATCTTAGCCTAAGATTACAGTTTTTACAGATTACAGTTCTGATGAAACTAGATCTTAGCCTAAGATTGCGAGTAGTTAAAAGCAAAGACGGCAGTACGGTACGCTTCAAAAATTGAACTGAAGTACGGTACGCTGGTACGGTACGGTTCAAGGTGCGAGGTACGTAGTACAGAAATTCTGAACGTACCGTACCGTACTACCATCCTTGGTCAGAAGGCCAGTTAGCTTTTCGCGTTAATATGCAACTCAAGTTTCATTGCAAAGCATTTTAGTTCGCATTTTTCGTATAGGTTTGCTACGGTTACCAGCAGATGCCAACGAAGCCACTTCCTCGACAGCTGCTAATGCAGTCAATCATTCGGAAAGATTTTGACCCACACCCAGTTTGATAATGTGCGGAAAGCGTTTCTCCTTGGTCTTAGGGGAAAAATAATTGCGAATATCTTACGATTTCTTGGCCGAAAAGAATCATAATTGGTGCGAAAAAATTCTAAAAAAATTGCCAAAGTTGTTTCACAATGGTGTCACAGTAAAATTTTTTACACAAAGACGTCCTAAATGCCCTTTTAAATCAGAGGAGGGGTCGAGGACACAAGAATCGAGGCCAAGGCCAAGCACACAAAAAAATCCAAGGTCAAGAACAGTCCTTCCGAGAACACCCTCTCGAGGTCAAGGATAGGAACACTCGAGGCCAAGGCTAAGGACCAAGGACACAACGCGGAAGTGATCTCCAAAAAAAAAAAAAAAGGTCTTAGGACCAAAAATTCAAGCTTCTCTAGGAAGAAATGCCTTCAAAATTTTTTTTGCAAGCTCTCTGGCGTTCCCCAAGACGAAACAAAATTGGTCATGACCTTGACCCATTTTCAACAACTCAAAAAATAGTGCTGTCCTCGAGCCCAGAACAGGGCATTTTGAAGGACTTGCAGGCTGCGAGGCCAAGTCCGAGGACTTGACCTTCGAGGCCAAGGACTTCAAATTGTGTCCTTGAGGCTCCACCTCTGGTTTAAATATCTGATATGGAAAGTTGTGAAATTTCCATTGCAATTATCTCAGAAACGGCAACTGCTAGAAGGTTAAAATCAACATAAATCAATTTCAATTTGCATGTTATGATAGAAATGGCTGCTCTTTTGGTAAAAATACGTACTTTCGCTGATTCTTTGTAAGTAAACCACAGTAGCAGAATATTCAATTTGCATTGTTGTTTTTTTCAAAATAGCAATTAATTTTAGTCTCTGAAGTTTGATCTTTGAAGAAGGATCTTTGAAAGAAAAAGGATCTTTGAAAGAAAGCTCTGTGGAAAATTCTTTGTCTTCTTTGAAAGAAAAATCTTTGTCTTCTTTGAAAGAAAGGTCTTTGTCTTCTTTGAAAGAAATCAATCATATGTTATAACAGTGCCGATTTGCACTCTGCAGGTTTGTCATCAAGAACACTCAAATCTTGTTTATAGGTGTGATATCAAAACACACGCTATCGATACAAAAACAAGGTGTAAAATAGTAAAACAGCCTTCACAGAAGGTGGAAGATACATGATTTATTATTGCATGTGTCAGATGTGTATACATACACCAATTGTAAATGGTGGATTTCTGTTTTCAACCTTTTTTTTTTTCAGCCGTTGTGCTTAAGGGTGTTTAATAAAATACACCTTTCGGAAAGAGATGGTTTGAAAGAAAAACCCATCATAACGATGTAATAACAAAATACCACTAAAAAAGGTGGAAAAAACACCTATTTGATTTACAGTGTAGGCTTTTGTATTTTCTGTCTCCGAGTTCACAGTTTGTCAGAGATCAGATACGTTAAATCTCATGTTTTGGTTTACTTTGACTAATAGCTACCGCAAATTGTGTACGGTATGCAACAAAAACTACGTCAAATAATCCTCGTAATTCTAATCTTCCAAAAATCGCATTAAAACGGAGTTGGGTTAATTTCGTATTTTAAATTTAACCCAAATAATGTGGATGCTTTTCAACTTGTTTTGAAGTCGGGGGCATAAAGGGCTAAATTTTGCCAAAGATCTTCCAAATCTTATCAATTAATTCCTTCAAATGGCTCTCTATGAAGCTGACAGGCAGACACTCGAAAGTTTTTGCATTGTTTGTTGCAGTGTTCGTTCAGCAATGGCGGTCACTTGTTTGCAGCGGTGCACGGCAGTATCATTCAAATTTACTCGACGACTAACTTCGACAATGTCTCAAATTTGAAAGGTCACAATGGAAAGGTAAAGTCAACTGGAACTCTTCAAGTTCTTTGAAATTTGCTCAAGCGTTACAGTCAGAGACAAGAATGCGTTGTACCACGATCATTGTCTCCTAAATTTTGATCAGGCTAGTTGCTGACGTGTTGACGCCTGGTAAGTGTCTTGTTTTATAAAAGCAAGGTTCGAATGATGACTTGGCCATAGCGGCAAAGACACATATTGTTTAGCTTTTTTTGTGTTGTCCCAGCTTCTAAATTTGATTCATTTTATGTCACAAGTCGCAATACCGATGACAAAATTATTGCCTTTAATTCACCTTGACAACGTATCTGCTTTTCAACCTGCAATGTTATTGTCTGGGCAATGAGAGTGATTTGATTTTTGTAGCAATTCAATGTTATTTTTCGTTGGCAGTTTATGAGTATGAGCAATTAAAAATAATTTGTGACATATTTTTGCAATATGGAGGAAAGAAAATGTATTCGTCTAAGAATCAACCCAGGTTTGTTGTGCGACTTCAAAAGTAGTACGCAAGTATGCATAACATGGTCGATTTTCACATCATTCTATCAGCCACTTAGCTTTTACTAGCTTTCTCTCCAAACTATATGTAATTATATTTTATTCACCGAGTTGCCTTGGCCAGGAGACAGCAAGGATCTTTTTTTTTTGTCTTGGAGTCAAGCTGTCACTTGCCCGCCTGTTTACCACACACGGCGGAGGCTTCACTCTGTCCCTTTTAGTGCAGCACGTAAAGCAAGGAAGCCGTAAATATCAATTGAAACATTGCTCCGGTTGATCAACTCCGACAAGGGTTCCGGCAATATTTTGTCACTTGCCAATCAATCGTCCGAGATTTGGAAAAGAAAAAATGTTACTTTATAGGTTCGTGCCATGATGTGGAGTGTGGACGACAGCAAGTTGATATCTTGCGGGATGGACGGAGCTGTGTACGAGTGGTCACCTACTGATGCCAAAAGAGTCAATGAAGTGGTGCTGAAAACCTGCGCCTACTCGGATGTGGCGGTGAACTCGACTGGAAAGTTCACATATGCTGTTGGATCTGATAAAACAATAAAAGAAATCACCGAGTCGCAGGTATTGATCGGCGAAAATTGCTTAAAATATGACTAAATATTAGTCCCACTTTTTTTTCAAACCAGATGAAGCTATGCACTATCGTTTAGCACTTGATTTTGCCTTTAAAGAAACTGTGCGTAGAATATTTAAGATTTCCTGAATTGAGTTATCTCACATAACTACTGCCTCAACGAAAACCCGCAAAATTAATTCCAGTCGTTCTTAAAGATTAATGATAAGATGCTAATGAAGAAAATTTCATTATAAATTGCAGTTTTGCTGCATAGTTTGGTACTGATTTCCAGATAGTCAGATCAGTCGATACAGGAGGTACCACGTTAACGAAGATAGCTTTGTCAAGGAGCGGAAAGATGTTGTTTTGTGGCACGATCACGGGCTCTTTACGTTCTTTCAAATTTCCATTTTCTGATATATCGGAATGGAATGATCTACAAGGGCACGCGTTGGAGATTACCAAGGTTAAACTTTTTAAAGCGTTTTTATGGTAATAATAAGTTCAAACATATGGCTTGTTTAACCGATAGTCATACTGGAACTAAAGTTAAGTTCGTTATTTTTTTGGATTCTGTTGTTTGGTAATTATTTTTTATAATTTGCTTGCAATTAAGTTTTGTACTTGACTCGAAAGTTTGACAAGTTGACTCCAATGACTTGTGAATATTTGCTTGTCGGTTACATATTTATTTTCTTGTCATCGGACAGCGTCAGACGCAAACTATGGAATGACCCGCTAACTTTTCATAGGCTATCAATGTCTGGGTTGCCATAAAAATTATATTATTTAGACTGATTAGAGGCCCCTACGTCGAGTTTAAAGTAGAATAGCTCTGGATCAAGCAGCATGGAGCCAACGCCAATCTAGTCTTATGCGATTAGCCTAAGTTTAGATACCTTCTTGATTTTGCCTTTAGCTCTCATTAAAGCAAGCAGTCTTAAGCGAGACAATTGCCGCTTCCCGGTGATTAAAAATAATAGAAGTCATTGTACGTAGTCTGCCTTATGTCGGTGGAAAAATGATTCAAAAATTTACATTCGTTCTTTTTTTGCGGACGACCTAAAACAAGTTTCGTTTATAACGGTATGTCTTCCTATTATTTCAGATGAAAATTACGTTTGACGATCAATTTCTCATCACAGTGTCGGAGGATGCCTGCATTATAATATGGAAAATCTGTGACAAGGAAGGCAGGGGACTCAAATACGATCGCGATGTTCCATATGCAGAGGAAGTTCTCATCACCAAAAGCGATTTAGAAGAAAAGGTAGGTTTTCAAAGCAAGTTTGACTCGGCACGAAACCGTTTGCCGAAGTTAGTTATACGCTGCCGCTTGGGCGGTCGTACAGTTTGGGTAGGTAAAAGACGTTAAATTGGAAAACCAGCTAGAATTAGAGTTAAGGTATGGGTAGAAAAGAAACTACTCGAGATTAGTTTTATTGAAGAAATGAGAACTAATTGAGGTAATGAAGAGATGTCCCAATCCTTGTTCTACTATTCCCTTTATCCACGGAAATAGATTTAATTCATTTGACTCCATATGATTGGCAACCTTGCGTTTCGGAATTTCGTGACAACAAATAAGGATTACTTTGCAAAGTTGTTGTGCATATTTATCCTCCCGTCACCGAACTACGTAAGACGCTAAGTATTGGACGATCCCCATACTTTTCATTGCAATGACTACTTCGTGCTTGGAGGAATTCGCACCGTAGCAGTTTCCAGTGACCCAATGTTCCTGCGGATTTCTTCGAATTTTTTTCCACTGAATTTGCAGCTTGTTTGAACCTACCACGCAAAGATATGGAACACGATGTTCGATTATTGTTGTAATTTGTTGCACTTTTGGGTGAGGGGTCATTTCTAAGTAGGGGGCCCACTGACGTCACTGCCTCTCGTCAGTTTCGTCAAACGTCCGTCCCAACGTTTAATCGATGGCTCTTAAAAATCCTACGTCCTGACAACCTGAGATAGTCCAGCGGTAGGCAATTGGACTCAGACTTTCGAAGTTTAAAGTTCGCTTCTCCGTTATTGAAAATTTTGTTAATGCGTTTGTAACCCTGTGTGAATTTTTTTTTCTTGTCTTGCGACTTTGTATTTATGATGTGTTGAAAACAAACAGGCCAAGTGAGCCAACATTTGCTCTACGTAATATTACACCTTAGTTAGTGCATAAACAGATTATCTTAAAGTAATCATTAATCGAACCTCTTTATAGAATCTTTTGATGTGCGAGTTGCGAACTCGAGTGGAAGAACTGAAGATGGAAAATGAATATCAGCTGCGGCTGAAAGACATGAGCTACAACGAAGGAATGAAGGACATGACCGAAAAGTTCATGCAGGTACCTCAATGTTGTTTTTTGCTGAGATTGTAAACTTGCATTGTACATCAGTGGTGGGCAATTCCGCAAATCTGCTAATCCGCAAATTGCGGACTCAAGGTTTTGATTTGCGATGAAAAGTTGAAATCTACCGCAAATCAGCAACATCGCTGGAATCGTTTCGTTGCAATATCCAAAAAAATACGGTTTTACGATTCAATGCATCGATAGATTTGGGCAGATTATTTATGAAGTACAACACCCCTTTACGAAGTTTTTTTGCTGTGGAACGGTTATTTTCCATGGGTGCTGCTATTCTTGCAGCAAAATGAGTTAGCTTAACATCAAAAAACTTCCAACGGCTTGTTTTTCTGAAGGAAAACTTAGTGGGAAAGGGTTTTGCACAAGACGACTTTGATGACATGCCCAGCACTTCTAGGAAATAAATAAGCTGCAGGCGTAACAACATTATCAATTTTAATTTTACCTTTTTAGGCTTTTTGTTTTTAGTTTCGTTAATCGTGTTTTTGGAATGCATGCTTTAGATTACATGCGTTGCCGCTCAAGAAATTTCCAAAGATGTTTGGAAATCAATATTACTGCCCGCTTTGGAATCCTGTAAAACATTTCTGTGTCCTGGATAATTTTGTGATATTTGATGATGTATACACAACACAATGCATTTTTGGTTTTGTAAAGTTTGTGTATCATGCAAATAATGCATCAAAATGCTTAATGTTTTTGTTCAAGAAATGGCATAAAGTTTTGAGCAGTTGGCAGGGTTACTCTTTTCCAAAATTTACAAGCTTGCTTAGTCAGATTGACAAACTTGTTTTTGGGTAAATTACTACGGCACATTGATCTAGTAGATTTTTGGCACCACCATCAAACTGGCCGCTGTCGAAACAAATTTATGATTTTGATTGGATTTTGATTTTTGCGTCTGCTTTTTCAATCAGTAACACGTTTGGTATAATTTAGTTTAATCCCAATTTGATGAAATACAATCCACAAAAAATGAAATACCAGAAACGGTTTCTGAAAACGTAACACATATGTAAGAAACTCTCACGTAAACGTAGTAAATTTATAATGGAAGAAAATGCACACAAACACATGATTTATAGCGTGAATGATAATTTAACGTTTCTGCTTTCAAAGTCTTTAAAGCATTTAAATATCCTCGGTGTTATAAACAACAAACAATACTGTAATTAGATTATATTGGAGTAAATAAAGCAAAAATTAATAAACTCACCAATGGATTTTTGGACGCAGACGCATTAACTTCCACAGTTTGACTGAATAATTCAAACTTGAAACAACAAATCAGTCTAGAGCTGTTGACTAATCCAAAAGGAGAGAGAGGGAGGGGGAGTCAGCTAAGCAAGGGGGTATTTGCCAACGGGTACCAACAAACAATAGCTCTAAAAGCTATATTGAGCACTAAAGCTCTCAAGATGGACAATTTTCAGTCCTAAATAAGAAGTCTCAATGACTTTGATAAATGCCACGTTTTTACTTGGCTCCGACTCTAGAAAATTTGTTTGCTCTCATTCCTTCCAAAATGATCCTCTCCACTCTGTCGCAGCTAATCCAGACTGATTTGCCATTGCAAGTTCGAGCTTGCAAGAATTACAAAAATTTGCATATAAATTTAACGCACAGTTTTTTCTCACAAAAACGGCAATCTAAAATGTAAATGAAGTCTACGTCACAAAGAAATAAATAAATAAACAGCTATTGGGCAAAGAATCGGATTTAAAAAGATGTAATCTGCAGCAAATCGAAAAAGTGTGCCCTTAAAATGTTGTTCGAATTCCGATTAATCAGGTCTTGATGTTTATGTAAATGTGCGGATAAATAAAACCTGGTTCCAATCCTGAAATAAACAAATTAACAAATCGTCGCTACAGTGACCGTTAATAGAATCTGCGTTACATACCGAAGCCAAGACTTATAACCCAGATTTTGGTTTATCTTTTTTCATTTTTATGGTCTAAGGGGAAGGTCATGGCACAGTGGCCTCCCCCTCGGTACGCCTTTGTCTGCATTGTAATTACAGTGTATTGTAGGCTATTTAAAAGCTTTTAAAAGACTGCTCTTATCTCAAGTTCGACTAGACGTTCATGCGTTAGAATTTCATGTAACCATTAATCAGGACTGCATTGCAACTGAAATAAAATAAACAAAGAAACCGAACTTTTGGCTAGTTCTTCTTACACCTAGCTTATTTTCATCTTTGCAAAAGTTTGTTTCTATACGAACACCTTTCAAAACAATTTAAAGGTTTTCTGCAACAGTACAGTAGCAAAAAAAATAAATAAATAAAACAGCAAAAAACG
Source organism: Trididemnum nubilum (assembly GCA_963965965.1). NCBI lineage: Eukaryota > Metazoa > Chordata > Ascidiacea > Aplousobranchia > Didemnidae > Trididemnum > Trididemnum nubilum. The sequence goes on from OZ014482.1 coordinate 36,424,979, forward strand.
TTAACTGCAATTATCACGTTTGAACTAAGTTATTTTAATTGTGATGTGGAAGTTGCCACGTGATGAAGGGAGCAGAAAGGGAAATCGACCCCCTTATTCTGTCGCTCTAGCAGTAAATAGTAGCCTATTAGCCTGTTGAGTATCATTTTTAACAACGCAGAAACGCAAGTTTTTGCGTCTGGAGTTTTTCCTTTCCGCGACTTAATAAAGATTTGTGCACCTCTGTTTGCCCTATATGACAAGTACTTTACACGTATGTAAATCAACTACGGATTTTTAACTCAACGAACACACTAATTAGAAGTTAGAATGAGCGACGAAAGTGAGTGGCAGGTAAGGTCGCTCTCTTCCACGTCTCCACTCCAGCCGCTAGAGTCGCAGCCGTAATCCAATTCCGCTCGCAGGTTTGTTTAGTCAAATCAGGATAGAAGATAAATCGAAAAAAACTTACTGGTGTTTACTACAGGTCTATTGCCTACATGGAAAATATGAAGCATTTTTATATTGCTATAGGTCTTCTCAGTTTATCAAACCAGAAAAAATAACAGCAAAGTTTGCGGTTCAAGCTTGCGGAAGTAAAAAGTCATTTGCGGTCGCGGAAGTGCAAAAAATTACTGCAAATGTATCGCAAACTTGCGGATTTGCGGTTGCGGACCACCATTGCTATTTTGCGGAATTCGCGGTTGCGGAATAGAGTGTAAGTTTGCGGTGTCCAGCACTGTTATAGATGAAGTGCGTCGCAAACTTGTATTTATGTTCTTTTCCGATTTTGTTACAAAGTTTTTCCTAAAATTGTCTAGTTGACGAATAGGTTATTTTTTGCATTAATTTTGGATTATGTGAGGCCTAAAACCAAATCTAGACCTTCTACATTTATGAAACTGCAATGCATCTGCCACAACCAAATGGGATGTTTTATCTTTATTTTACTAGCTTAATTGGTATTACACAGGCCTAACTTTGTCAATTGGCATTATTTTGATTGCCCAAAATGGAAGAATAGAATTTCATTACGAGCCGCAAATGACCAGCGGGCCAAACTTTTGTCACCCCTACAGTAAACCACTAAACCTATTTCACCTCTATAGTACACCTAAGTCTAATTTTTTTCATTGTGTTGTAGGAAACAGAGCAGCAAAGAAGTAAAATTCACGCTCTTAAACAAGAAAAGGAGAAGGAGATCGCCAAACACCGTGACGAAATTGCTGACGTCATTGATTCGCATAGTAGAGAGATGCAAAAAATAGGTGTGGCTCCTATTAATAACAAATATATATATAATTGTTTAAGATACTGCTTTGTAATTTCACCAAGTTTTCAGTAGTTGTTTTTTCGACTTGGTGTATTGTAAGTCACGTTTTCTAGCTAGCTTAATATAAATTGATGTATTCTGGTAACAGCAGTCGAGATATAATGCTTCAATTTCTGTCGCCAGCATTCTGGCCTTTGGGTAAAAGCGCCGTTTTTACAACTACTCTGGTCACATGACCTGGGTTCCACCTGCACCCGAATTACGTTGTTGCGTCCTTGGAATTGACGCTTCGCGATACTGCTTGGTGGCTTCAAACAAGCAGCATAATTACTTCGTGAAAATAATTTAAAGAAATCCACAGAAGCGCTGGAAACTCCTAAGCAGATTCGGATTCCTCCTAGACGAAGTAGTTACGCAGTGGAAAGTGTGTGGATCGTCCAATAGTAAATTTGTGGCGCTGTCCTGTGACAGGAAGATAACTCGGCAACTACTACAACATTTTTTTTTTTTGGCTCAACCAACTAACTTTGTCATTTTGGCTAGATATTGCTTTATACTTATCAAGTCCGATTGTTCAATTAAAATCAATGTTTTATAGTTTCAGTAAATTTGATTGAAGAAATAAAATGTAAAACTCTTGTAAGACCCTTAAAAAGACGAGAAAAAATTTTTTCTGAATTTTTTTTTCACACAGGATAAACAATGAATGTAAATTTTTGACGTTAACTCAAGATCTTTTGTGACAATAAGTGGACATTTTACATGGCATGAAGTAGGCGGTGTACAATGCATTGTTTTTTTATTTGTTTTGAAACAAAGCTGAACAAAATTAACATAGTCATTATTCAAACTACGTAAAAGGAGGAACAGGTTGACCATGAAGAGACCGTCTAAGGATCTTTGAAAAATAAGATCATCACCAGCTGGTGACAGATCAATATAAAAGGTTAATAACTAATCAATTTGCAAACGAAAAGAAAAAAAAGTCATCATGCAGTATGCTGCCGATACCTGATTAATGGGAAAATTGCTGATTATTGGATTGGGTAAATCTGTACAAATGTACAGTTCAAGTACATTGTTCTTGTACAGCTCTGGCAAGGGGACTCGAACACTCAATCTTGGGATTAACAGTCCAACTCACAATCATGCGTTCACCGCAACTCCATTTATCCGATGTTTCGTCAAGTGCTGCTTAAATTTAGAAAACAAGAACAGCCATAAATTGATGGGTGAATACGAAAAATATAACGAGTTACAAGCGAAGTACCAGAAAATGCAGGAGGAATACGAGCGTCAGTTGCAAATCGCAGATACAGGAAAGCAACACTCGCTCGAAGAACTTACCGAGTATTACGAAACAAGATTACAAGAAAAAAGCTCACTGCTAGAACAGGTGCAGTCGCCAGAAATGCTAAAATTTACGATCGATTCAGTTTCAATTCAAGTGTTATGGTATGATAGTATTCTTAGACAAAAGCGGTTAAGTAGATGAAGCGTCAAAAGATTGAAGGGCACTGGTCATTGGTCGAATAGATAAGAGCATCTGCTACTGAAATGATAGGCTTTGGTTCGATTCTCGGTCGTTCAAATCAAAAATTAAAAACTTGATACTCATAGCTTGACGTTCAGTAATAAAAAGTAACAGCGTGAAGTCTCACCGAGTGTGGTAGGCAAGTAAATAGCTGGCAACGTGGCTTGAAGCCCGAAAGATCCCTTTACTGTGTTCTGGCCAAGTTAATTTGGTGAATAACGTTGTAATTACAGTTACCGGTTGTAGCCATAGAAACAAATCCTCGACTTGATTGTGTCGTTGCTGTACTATTACAAAAAACATTTGCTGTTGGAAAAAGAAATTTAGTTTTACCTTATGCGGCCGAGCAGTCTTCCAGCGATGCGGTAGATGTCGTTGGCGTAATAAAAATTTGTAAATAAGTGTATTGTGTCGTTGCTGTGCTCGTAGAAAAAACATTGCTGTGGGAAAAAGAAATTTAGTGTTTCATTGTGCGGTCGAGCAGTGTTCCACTTACACAGTGGACTAGTCGTAAGTGTAATAAAAAATTTACAATGAAAATCCACCATACTCTGCAAGGGGTTGTTATGTTAGGCGAGTCATAAACGTTTGAGTTTGGTTTGTACTCATAAAAAATGCACACAGTGACTACCTTACTTTTTAGTGTTGTTTTCAATTCATGTTGTGCGTTTTTAGCTCAGTTGCATTTAGCTCAACAGATCAGGTTACAAACAGTGTCTGGAAAAAATGTCCGCAGTTTTCAAAGTGTGGTATACAGTAATCATTTGAATTCAGAGCAAGTCCTGCTATCAAACTCGTGTTGCAAGATAAACTCATTACCAATCAAAGGTCGAGTAGATGGAGCGTCTACTACTGAAATGGTAGACTAGGGTTAGATTTGCTGTCGGTTCGAACTAAAGATTGTAGAAATTTGTATTCACAGCTTACCTGCTCGACGTTCAGCATTAAAAGATGCAGATGACAGCTTGACTTCCAAGACCATAAAATCACTTCGCTGTCTACTAATCAAGGTAAACTTGATAAATAAAAATGAAATTACAGTTACAAGGTTCAGTACTACGTCAAAGATCCATTTTACTTCTCACGTAGTCTCATTAACCTGTTTAGGCTCAAGACGACAGTCGAATGCAGCAGCGTGAACATGAAGAGACGCGTCGACAAATTGAGGAAGATGCCGACCGAGAGATTCTAGATTTAAAAAACAAGTACGAGCGCAAACTGAGAGACGAGATCAACACGAATATGCGACTAAAAGGAGAATCGGGAATTATGAGGAAAAAAGTAAGAACTGCAATGGTGCTTTTATGTGATGGTTTAAAACTTGACTGATTGCGAATACCGAATAGAGCATTTCTGGACTGAAACAATAATGTAGATGTAGCTTTGCGTTAGGCCAAACAAAAAATTGACTCAAAATTTGGTATGTTTAGCTGTCCTGCTTTTGATATACAGCTCTTCAATGCTCGCTTGTTCTGCATCGCAAATAATCTAGTGTTAAAGCGACTTTGAATGGTAGACAGGTGGTAACTCCACTCAAAAAGCGGAAAATTCTATCTCAACCGCTTTTTGTAAAAAGGCAACTTGACACCAAGTGTGTGGTTATAATTACCTCACCCACCCTGCTGTCCTACACAGTAAAGGTGTACCGACTTAATGAGTTCCGAAGTTGTTAATTAAAATGCTTTTGAAAAAAATGGCTAGAATGAATTATTTTAAATTGGTCAAATTTATGTTTCGAAAAAATTTTTTTGACCGATTTCAAGATAGTGGGTGTTGCCCAAACGCTAGTATAGAGTGACGATAAAGCATTATCTTTCAAGTGACCATCAAAATTTTTCTTCTCGATAGCTGGTAGCAGCATATCATCGCTGTTTTTAAACGTTGACATCAACGTTGCTATCAAACCACTTTTGATCATAAAATTTTGAGTTACGCTTTCCATTATTTCTAGTTTCTTCAAGAAAATGTTTTTCTCTGGGGTAGAAATTTACGAAGCGGGTGGTATGAGGCCACCAATGAGAGTAGTGTTACCCTCAGTTGTCGCCTGTGTCGTTAAGAGATACCCAAAGATCACTTTGAGTTCTCCAGTGCATTGTTTTAAGTTAAATGGTGTGAGATTTTGTTCCACCAAAGTTCTCTTTATTAGGAGTTGGTAAACTTTTTCTCTTTGTTTCTTTGTTATATGTCGATGAGTGCTCATGGATGACAAAACAGTCATGTGATCGATTTTACCGATAAAAGTACTGGAAATCCTGGATTTAGTTTTGAGGTTTTTGCCATTGCCAAGAGATGGTCATGCGTGATGGACAGAGTTTACTTAACCTCCTTGTAGAAACCTTAAGTCCCATCATGCTCTCATCTGTAGGTGAGAGTTCTGTAATTTCAACCAACTTTCACCGAAGAGTAAAGAGCAAATTGTAGTCATTTTTCTTTAGTTTACGAGTTTGAACAAGGAGATAGAAAGCAAGAATGAGGATATTCGCGGGGCCAAGGTCGAAAAAAGCAAGTTGGAGAACGTAATTAAGCTGCTCGAAAAAGATATCCATGGACTAAAAAAAGAAATACACGAACGCGATGAAACTATTCAGGATAAGGTATTAGGCTTGTAATTCTGCCAGCGCGGAACGAAATAAAAATTATTTTTGAAGTTTATCTTTTTTTATTGGTCCAACAGAACCGGACAGAGCTGTATCCAACTGCTGCTATACATCAGCAACTCCCAGATAGCATTGAATGCTAAGCACGGTGTGTCAAAGCATTCAACTGTACGCAGTGTAGTAGTACCTTGGTGTGGTTAGATAGATGCTGAGAGCCTGATGCTTGATACACAATTTTGCAATACGCGCAAATGATGATCATGATATTTTGGTTGAGTTTTTTTGATATTAATAAATAAAAAGCTTTGATAAAAGTAGTCTTGCGCTAGAAATCGCCGTATCTGAAAACGATAAAATGATGTGTACAGGCTGAAGTCTTATTGTATGCCAGCTAATTGCTGGTTTCTGACGTCTTTAGGAGAAACGAATTTATGATTTGAAGAAGAAAAACCAGGAGTTGGAAAAGTTCAAATTTGTGCTGGACTACAAGATTAAAGAACTGAAAAAGCAAATTGAACCTCGTGAGAATGAAATCAAAATAATGAAGGAACAAATTAAGGTAGGTAGGAAATTATTTGGGTTGAGAAAGTTGCACCTCGTGAGAATTGGTAAGAATCAGTATGTAAGAACTTTTCAGTTTTGTCGTTGCTTATTTAGTTGGTTTTTGGAGGTTGCTGATGTTAATCATATGCAAATTTTTGTCTTTGTTTTTTTTTTATGCCGGTACCGTATGTTGCTGATGGTAATTTTGGCGCTTTGGTTTGGATCGCAACACCTCGGGGTTGTTTTAGCTAACCAAAATACTTGCGGATTGCAAAAAGTATCCAGCATTACTGTTGTTGTGGCATTGCTGTTTTAAATATGATTATAGTTGCAGATGATTGGAGGAAAATTAATAGAACTGGAAAATTTATGAAAAAAAGCTTTCGAAAATTAAATACTAGCTGAAAATGTTGAATTAAGATTACAAATTATCGTGCAAAAAGTAAAGATATCGTTTGGAAAAGGCTCTCATGTTACTTCGCTACACTGGCCCTCGCCTCCACAAAGATCGCGATGCAGTCACCAATCGGACCTATAAACGCAATTCAGTCCACGTAAAACTGCCGAAAAAAAAAAACAAAAAAACAATGAGGAGTAAATTAGGGAATAGCAGCTAAAAAATGTTACAAAACTTAGCCGCTATGTCACAAAAATTTATCTAAGTTTTACTGTAAGCACAGCATATATTCCCTATAACCTTAGTATTAACTTTAAGCATTTACAACCACGCGACAAAACGAATTAGTAGTGTGCTATACAAAAATTCAAATATCAAAGCTTATCTAGACGGCGGAAACTCACCTGTAGCCACCAATAATAACTGGTGGATGGGCATTTCAGAATATCGAATCCAGAATGATCTGGATCCCAAATTATCTGGAATCCAAATTGAAGTTTACACTGGATAATTGGAACCGATTTTAAGTCAACGCTATTGCGTTGGTAAAAATTGCTTGCTGTTAATTCCCACATAAAAGTAAAGTGAGCCATTTGCTCTGTAATTAAGACTTCGCGTGAGCGTGTAGCACCTTTGTTTTTGTTTGCGAATTTCGGCAGATGAGGATTGATTTGCTTATAACAGCAAACTGTAAAACCTAGAAAGTTGGAATCGGAATTCAACATAAGAAATAATGAAAGCGTCATGTATGTCAATTTTTGGAGATCCTAAGTCATGTGATAGTGAATTTAGGACTCAAAAAAAACAAAAAAAACTGCGAGTTATGGCTGGAAAATTTATTAATTCGCCTATAACTTGACGTACAAAGCTGAAATTTAAACCACTTGATGTACAAAGCTGAAATTGAAACTCAAGGTGGATGCTTATCAATGTTTTATGCTAACCGAGTTTGGGGGCGCCCGGTCTCCTGAACAAGGTTTTACAGGGCAAAAATGGGCAAAAGTTGACGAATTTGAACCGATATATCCCGGTAATTACCAATATTGATAAAAAATGGTTTGTGATTTTTGAGCATACTATTGATCTCCTTTCTTTTGGCTATGTTGGTTTACCTCAACTTAAATTACTATTTTTTTGTTTTGCTTCTTTTTTCTATCCTTTCTTTTTTCTTTTTCTGCTGCCGCTATCTACTTTTAAACTGCTAAACGCACTGTAGTCAAAGTTTGAGCGATTGAAGATATCAGGAGGACTTTTGGGCGATTGAAATCAAGGATGTCAGTTTTGAGGATTCCCCTCAATCAGGTCCTCCAAAACCTTGAATTTTTAAACCGTTATAGCTAGATGGAATAATTTTTCGGAATGGGTAAGTATTAAAAATAAACTAAACCTAACAAAACTTAAGGATGTCGTGATAGGGGTTTCTTCCTTCAAACGGCCCTCCAAAATTCAAACTTTTTAGCCTTTACGCTAGACACATGAAAGTTTTAAGGTGAGTAAATATAAACGAAAGATAAGATTTGACAAAATTTGGAGATGTCAAAGTACAAAACTTAGAAACAACTTGCTTCAAAATACCTTTGTATTCCTGCAACATCAGCTTTTTCCGAAAGGTGTTTCTCCAGTAGTAGGCTTGCCTGTGAACGAATTAAGACTGCAACTAAAAGGTGAACATTTAGAAGCCCTCAATGTCATGCTCTGCAATTAAGTGATGCTTTAATTAGGCAAACCGTTGATTAAATTTTTCTGGATATTGGTGGTAAAAATGCATGAAAAAAATTTAAAGAGGTTTCGAATGTTATATGCAGAGAAGCATATCATTGAAGGTTAGAGGCACCTTATACAAAAGCTATGTTAGAAATGCCCTAACTTATGGTGCTAAATGTTGGAAGATGAAAGGAGGTTGAAGACCACAGAAATGAGAATGTTGCGAATGATATGTGGGAAAATCTTGAAAGATAAAATGAACAATGAGAAGATTCGTGAAATGGCGGGTGTAGTGAGATTGGAAGAGTCTCTGAGAGAGAAAAGGTTGGGTTGGTTGGGGCAGGTGGAGAGAATGGATGAAGAAAGGGGTCCAGTAAAGGACTACTCTTAGAAGTTGATGGGAAAAAAAAGGATGACCGAAAAAGAGGTGGAAAGAAGTACTAGAATGTGACATGGCTGCCAGAGGTTTCCAAAGGTTGAATGCTCAAGATCGTGAAAGATGGCGACTAGGCTGCAAAAACCAGCTGACCCGTGCATGCGGGGAACCTCTGCTGGGCTCCAGAAATAGAAGGAAGCACATTCCTGGAGCAAAATGATGATGGTGGTGTTTGGCTGGTTGTTCACTTTTTCAGCAAATTAAGTTAATTTAAAGTAGGATAGGATTCGGTATTCTGGATTCGGTTTTAGGTTACGAGCCAACATGTTTTTCACAATGTTTTGATAGTCAGGATCGTTGGTATTGCCAAGGAACTTTGGTACAACTTCTACGAAAGACAATCATGCTTTTTTTTCCACATCCGTCATGGTAGATAAAAATTGGGGGTCTTTGGTGAGTGTTCTGATTTGAGGTCCAACAAATACACTCTGTTTAACCTTCTCAGCACTCAAATTAGGAAACTTATCTTGAATGTATTTGAAACAGGCACCTTCTTTATTGAGAGCTTTTACAAACTGCTTACTGAGACCCAGATTTATATGAAGTGGTGGAAGTATCACATTGGATCTGTCAACATGAGCAGGATGTAAAATATTTTTACAGCCTGGCCTAAGGGACTCTCTCAACGGCCATTCACGTTTAATCCAATGATTACTTCTATCCCTGCTGTCCCATTCGCACATTAAACAAGGGTACTTTGTAAATCCAGACTGTTGGCCCAGTAGCATATTTGGGACTTTAAAGTCAACACCAATCTTCCATGTATGAGTTCTATATTGTAACTTCCCAAGTAAAAGTTTCATATTTTCATAATACTCTTTCATGCAAGTCGAATGAGCTAAAGGGATAGAAGCAAACTGATTTGTATTGTGCAATAAAACAGCTTTCAGGCTTGATTTTGATGCATCAATAAAGAGGCGCCAGTCACTGGGGTTATAAACTGTTCCCAATATCTCTATAAGGCCTTGAATATCCACACAGTAGATTGACTAGAGAGTTTTCCATGGTAAAGAAGCGAGTGTATCCACTTTCACGATGTTTATACCTAGCAAAAGTGGTATCAGTGCTGAGCATACGTTTTGCTTTCAATCTGGAACCCAGAATAAGAGCAGACGATTTCGGCAAATTCAAATCTCTGACAAGGTCGTTTAGCTCCGCTTGATTAAAAAAGGCTTGGGCTGCTGATCATCATCACACTCATACTCTGAACATTCTGTCAACTGGCTATCAGACAAAGACTCCTCACTGACAGAATCTTCAACTGTTTCCAAAACTCTTGGAGGCAGTGGGATTGGGACACCTGGCCCATGAGGAATGGGTCGTATGGCACAAGGCAAGTTAGGATATTGAATTTTATGCTTATTTTTAACATTGAAGCCAGCAACAACACATGAGCAAAAGTAACATTTTTTGCCACGTTCATTTGGTTTCCTCCAAACCATTGGAACACCAAATGCTAAAGACCTCAGTTGTCCAATGCTCCACTGCCTCAATGACGACACACTTTGTGCGGGGCCCATACTTTGACTTGGTCTCCTAACTTAACTCCAAAATAAGCATAATAGACATTTTTAACAAAAGGTGTTATATTCTGCCGTTGATCAGATGGAACAAAGCTTCCGCATATGTAGCAAAATATATCTGGGTCGTTGATGCAGCCTCTTCGCTTAGATGACATTTTTTTCTGTTTCGAAACTCAACCAACAGCTTAAACAACAGTAATTGCAAGACTAGGTCAACAAAGACTAGTTCAATTATTTTATAGTAACCTTCTGGAATGCAGCAATGAAATAATTATGACATCACAATGAGGTGCAACAACTATAACAATAATAACGATGACGCAACAATAAGGGATGCGTCTTAAAACAGACTCACGCACGGCAAAAAAAAACTTCCAATTTTAGTGCAATGCTAAAATTTGAATTGCATTTTAATGAAAAATCCTGACGTGATAGAAAAAAAGTGACTGCAGATTGGTAATCACCATACCCAAATTGACTTAGAAGTAACCAACTTACCCAGAAAAAAAATCATGTCGACCTGTGATAATTTACTGGTATGTGAAAATACGCCTTTATGTATTTCAGCTAGCGTATCTCAGAAGCATGAAATAAATGGCTTGTGAGTTAGTTAATATCTTTTATTTAATTGTTAAAATGTTGCTGATAACATCTCAATTGAAAATGTTTCTGATAACATCTTAATCGGAAAGTCACATCATCAATTTTAGTCTACGGTCACACTTGGGCGAAAATGGCTATCTGTATCTATTGCTATTTATTAAACAAAAAAATTGTTGCAGACGAATTTGTGGTATGATTAAGAATATATTAATATTTCCGAAGTTTTCTGTGATAAATTTATAAATTTTATTTTGTTTTCATCGTAACAGAAATGGATACGCCCTTTGATGTGCATGTTTTTATGGTCACTGCATATTAGTCACAACTTGAAATCATTCAACAAGTGTTTTCAAAAGATGTGATTTGTTTATACTGTTTTTTTACAAAAAGTTTTATTTATAAAAAAATATAAATATTTTTTATTTATTTAAAATTCAATATAATTTATGATAGAAATATAATATGTATATTTCGGTTAGTGCTTAGATGTCTTTTAGTTGCAACACAGAAGAATTAGACCGGTGTTTCAACTGGCTTGTGACTGGCCGGTTGAAGAATCTCGACCCTATCTGTAACCCGACTTGCTGGTCAACCCAGCCGATTTCCATATCTGCATCATAAGACCGAAAAATGAAATGGCAGTTGGATAGAATTATACTTCCTTTTTTGATCTATCCCCTGGCTCAGAATGAATCTTTTACGTTAGCCCTGGTTAAGCTTAAGCTCCTTTAGACTCTTGCGTGGTTACAGCCGCACTTTCCATCCATGCCATCAACTCCCATTTCCATGTTGATGCTTTCTCAACCGTTCTGTAACCGTTATGCGTCCCTGTGTTTATTGCTTTTGACATCGTAAATGAAAACATGTGGCTAGACCAATTCGACCAACTTTTTTATTGTTTGCTCACTCGAGAGCTGTATCTTGCTGGAGTTCTATTACTTACCGTGTATATTACAGTAAATAAAGAAACTATAAGGTTAGGCGATACTTTATTCTGCATTAGAAAAAATAGGGTACTATGGTGATTTCAGAAAAAATGTAGGGCAGTTAATTGATAGCGCTGTAGGCCTACTTGAAAACTTACCTTATCACATTTTCAAAACAGCAAGTTTTGTTACAGTTGTACACATAGCATACCGGTGCAACTGTAATCAAGGACTACAAAAGGGGGTTCAGGAAGCACATCGACCTGGTCTAGGGGGCGGCGAAAGATTTTATCGGTATAAGTTTACACACTCAATTAGTGATAGTGATACTTACAGCGTGATCATTCATCATAGCACTCATTTCCTGTGGAACACAATCGTCATTTTCAGTCTCCGTACTAGCACTGCTTGACAAAATTTCTCTGTGAGGCCTTTGCGGCAATGGCGCAAGCCGTGGTTTTCCAGCGGCTGGGTGCTCCGTCCCCTAGCCTTCGTAAGTAAACACTTTAGTTGCGTTAGTTTGCTCAACAGTCTGCTCAATTGGGACAGTTTTCATACTAGAAAATTTTGCTATGGATTCAAGCCCCCCTTTTTCTTAGCAACCTCGTTGCACACCTGATGCCTGAGCACTAGCCTATTGCAAGCTTTAAAGCGGTAGTGTAACGTTACATGTGATAAAAGCCTAGCATAAATCTTCAATCGAATTTGCAGCCTGAAACCCTCTTCAATGCCTATTGCCTCGGCATATTGTTACTTTGATTTTAACTTTTGATTTTTATGGGTTTTGCTAGGTCCGAAGTTAGGCTATGGGCCAAACTTTTCTTGGCTTTGGAATTCAATTTGCTGTGACAAAACCTGACACGAGCAATGGAATATCTGTTTGTACTTATCTTGATTAATTCTCCCAAAAGTTGCTTCATTTTAATTTCATACATCTTTTTAAAAAACCTTCTATTTTCACAAATTCTGTAACTAATTGTAAAAAAGTTGTTGCCCTCAGTGGTATTCGAAGCAAATTCTACGCTCAGTAGCCTTATCACTCGTCCATCCAAACTACATACAACTGATGTACATTCGCGTATTTTAAATGTTTGCTACAGCAAAGGATATTCACAAACGCAATGATAGCATCTTGCTATTAGTTGTGGTTGATGTGCTTGTGGTTCGCTAAACAACTGAAACTTGGCAATGCTTAGTTTGCAATTTATCATGAGAGCAACTACTCCTTATCTCAAAAATCAAAGCATCGACTGAATTGCTTCCGTAGAGTTCCAGTTTGATTTGCTCGCAAAATATGGTAGTAGTAGTAGGCTACTAGTAAACTTTCATTGCCAAACAGATGAGCCCCTCCAACTTGTTTCATGCTTAGCCCCACAGGAGGGGTGGGGGCAAGTGCAGACATTTTCCCAAAGGTGTCTTCTCCATGCATAAGAACTATTTTGTCCTTCCTTAGATTAGAACCCTACCCAGAAAATGACAAATTGAGTAGGTGAAACCCGTTTTCTAAGAAAGCTTATTTACTTTAGGGGGCAGCTTGCTACACTTCTAAGTCCAGGGTATGATGAAACTGTATGATGAATTTTCTAGAACTAATAAATTCAACAGATCAGAGCTCTATAATTTTTCTGAGAAATTAAGGATGGTTACTAAACTTTGCACTTTTGCATTTGAATCATAAAGGTAGTTAAGTGGTATGCAGACATACGAGTGTATTTTGCAATTTTGATAAAATGACATCATAAAGAGACTACGTCATGGAAGATAAAGGCATGTGACATACATAAATTCCAAAAGAGGCGGGTAAAAAAAACAAAACAATAAAACTACGTATTGAAAGGCAAAAAAACTTAAATGTTCAAGTCGTGTTAGCTGTTGAATATATGTAGTGGAAATAAAGATCCATTTTTGTGCAAGTGAAGATCCATCTTGGAAATAAAGTCCGTCATTTTTCAAACATGTGTTGTCACTGAATTCTCTTGTTGGAGCTCAAATTTTAAGGAAACTTTGTTCTTATGTTTCTGTGTTTCTTGTATCTTATTTTCACCAAAATAATTGCATCTTTCTTAAACTGCCTTCTTTCTGTAATACATTTTTTCCTAATTGTTTCTCTGTAATCGTGGGTGAATTAATCCGAGCATTGTTGGGTACAATTTATAGGACAAGTGGGGTGATAGAGATTGTGCTCCAAGATAAGTCGTGAGTACTTCTTTTTCCTTGATTGTGACTTTTTTGCAGCCTTTTGGATGTAATAATTATCACACAATATAACAGTTTGAAAAAATGTTGTTTAATTAAGTTTATAGTAATTACGATTCATTTTGTTGCCTTTCACAAATTTCAAAAAGTATAAAGCTTCGTTGTCCAAATTTCCAACGGTTATATAGTTTGGACAGTTTTATGTAGCTTTATGGAGTATATATAGTAATTTTGCAAATGATTTTAAAGATTAGGGGATCGAATAAAGAATTTAAAGCTCTTGAGAGAGCTGAAAATATCTTTCAATAGCTTTGAAACTGTGCCGAATATTCTCTCAACACAATTATTATTTACAGTTGTACAAAACGATGTAAAATATTTTTTTTTCGCTTTTTTACGCAACTTTCTGCCACCCAAAGAAGGTAATAAAGATGGCAGTTTCAAATACTCAAATTCTGCATGTTTAAGTTTGTCTGTGATCGACTATTTTTTATTACTACCCCGCAAAATAATTGAAAAAAAGTTGCTTTTGCACCAAAGATAAATTAGTTAGATTGCCGTAGGATCAGTTTGGGGTTCAGTCTTTTATCTTTGTGAAATTGTACCTTTCTACGTCCTTCCGTTTAATCTGTATCTGTTAAGTAATCGAGTGTTTATGTAAAGTTTTGTGCTTTACTTGATATTATGTTGTAATAATTTATCTAATGAAGTAGTACTACTGGCAGGGCTGAATTTACATTGCACGGGAGCCCCTGGCACTTTTGGTATTTTCACTGCATTTTCCAGAAAAAGAATTTTTGCCAGAAGAGAAAAGTTTTTGCCAAGAAAGAAAGAAAAGGTTTTTGCCAGATGACTATGGTGCATTTTCTGTCAAATAAAGGTGAAGACCCCTCTGAAAGTCTTCCTATCTGAGCGCGGGACTCTTAATGGTAAAATCAGCGCTGGCTGCTGGCCAGAACAACTTGCTGTGTATACTGTACAATGTACATTTAGCTTTTCCCAGTGTTCAACGCTATTGTGTCCTGCAAAAGCCTCACTGGTACGTAATTTTTTTACTTTTCAAAGTTTTTGCCCTAATATTAACTTTGTAAAAACCTTCAAGAAATTTACTTTGATATTTGAATAGATGCTGCAAAGTGCAAACCAAAACAAAACTAACTTTTTTAAAATAATTATTTTATTTGATACAAGACAGTTGTATCGTTTGCAATAAATTTAAGACAATACGTAAAAAATACAGTACATATGTATATATTAATCGATCAATAGTATATTTGCAATTTAGCAAATGCACAAGCAAAAAAAGCACAAAATTAAACTTCTATAGCACAAATAAAGGGAACGATTGGTCAATTAAAACAGGAAGCAGCGAAGGGACCTCAGGGTCATTGAGTCAAGCAGCCTCCTATTTGTTGTTTGCCCCACGTTACTACGTTCGAAACGACAACTTTCAATTTTCCTTATTTTTTAATCTAAGTAGATAACAGATGCCTTTTATGCTTTAAATCGATTAAACGGCAGTTTCTGTAAGTTTTCTGGGACCAAGTTATGAAATGACCAGTAGACACACGTTTGTGCTTCGAAAACACACTTAACTTGAACTTAATATTGCTAAGTTTGTTGAATAACAAAATTTCTACATAAACAATTGACGTGATACTCAGCCATGCACAAACCTTCAGACACGCTCAAAAAACGTCACAGGCATTCAAAATTAAACAAAAAACAGTTATGCCACAAACAATTTTTCCTCACAAGACTGCATGCCAAAAACAAAGCCTGTAGCAAACCACATGGTTTGTGCACAACACAAATTGTTTCTTGTTCGAAAACACACTTAACTTCAATGCAACATGTTTGGTTTTGTGTAATGTTAAGAACAAAAGCACAACAACAACAAGCAAAACGACACTTTACCTCACACAAACCTTGACACTCGTCCAATACATGAACAACTCTGGCAAGAGCACTCCATAGCGACAACAACATTCACCGATAATCACGTTGTTTCTGCACATCCCAAACACGTTTGTCCTTGGAAAAAAAACTCAAGTTCAGCACAACATCATTGCATTTGCTCAATCATCAGCAAAAAAATGGCACAAAGTACGATCAAATTGACACATCTTTGACCTCAGTCAAACCATGGCACACTTGCAAAAATGTACCGCTATTCCATCAGCCAAAACAAAAAACGAAAGAAGAAAGCGATGCACAAACATTAAGAAAAAGCAAAACATATCAAATGCACGTGGCTCAAGCGAGGACCTTTAAAATTAGCACTTCATTGCAAGAAGCAGCAAAATACGAAGGTTGATTTTAAAAGGCAATATTAACACAATTGTTCCATTTTCATTTCCAGATCATTTTTGACTTCCGTCCAAACCCTGGTTCGGTTGAGCTTTTGCAGTTTGTTACACGTTTCATTTGTGGCAATTCCAGTACTTCCTCCTCGGTTGACGAGGACAACGATTCTGACGACGACACGACCACAGAAGTTTTTGTTTTTTGTGATGCTTTTTCAGGTGAAAGCATAATCAAGGTGATTTCATCACCTCTCTCTTTGCTTTTGCCTTGCACGTCTATGGACGGTGCTACAGCACTGCTTTCTTTTGGTTTTTCCTTTCGACTGTCCTTGACACTTTTGCTCTGCAATCGATCATCATCATTGGAGTTCGCGTCGGACTCCAACACATCCGATCCAAGGAAATCCTCTAATATCATTCGTGGACTACTGACATAGCTCTTTGCTTAGGACCTTCCTGCCCTTGTCTGCGCGAAACGCCGCCGTAGCTCTAGACTTATCTTTTTGCAGATGTTTTGTTGCCAGTCGGTTTAAATCACTCACACAGTAGTTCGCCACCCGCATTTGTATGCCGGTGGCAAACATCGCAGCACCTGCCTCAACAAACTCTTCTAACACTGCCTTATCCACGCCATGAAACATGCTTTTCACGCTCTTTATCATGTTCTCCGTTTTCACAACATCAAGTTGGCTGTCTGAGCCAGCATTTGTGAGCGTGTTCATTTCTGCAACAAACAAAAACACACATGAACTTAATAGCTTTTGTGATGACAAATAACACAGTCTACATGCACACTCACCTTTGGCCACCTTCCGCAACGTTTCCTTTGACTTTGGGCAAGGCACGGGACAATGTTTTAATGCGCTGTACAACCTCTTCATTAACAAGCCTTGCAATGCCATTGGAAAGTCTTTTAAAGAAGGCAAACGCAAAACGGCTTTAGAGCATGCACATGTTGGAAGATGAGATTTCACCACTTGATTTTTTGGCAGCAATGCAGAGCATTTCCTACATTTTGTCCAGCTTTTCTTAAGACATTCCATCACATGCTCAACATTTTTTTGTAATGCACTGTTTCATTGCACAAACGTTCTTCCTCCATATCTTTTCCACAAATGAACCTTTGCCACTGGGATTTCATCCACTCCACATGTCTTCTTCTCTCCATCTCTGTATTACGAAACGATGTCTCTTGCAAACATACAAGCAAATCACACACAATTCATTTCACACCATCAAAAGCACCATTCAATTCGCACTAAAAAAAGCATAAGACAATCATCACCACATCCTCTTCCAATACTCACATTTGCTTCTTCCAGCAACTGCTTTCATTCATGGTTCTTTTCTATAACATTCACTTCTAATGCATCCAATTTGTGCATACAATCCATTTCCTCATTGATCCATGACATTTCACAAAGTTCTCGCATCAAAATTCAGTAATCTCAATCATGCTTCAAAACAATTGCCAAATGTAGCCTAAACTGAAAGACAATTTAACACTTTTCAAAGTAAACAAATAACAAAACACACCTACAGAACAGCATTTTCTTAGTAAACTAATAATTGCCATACAATGCAATGTCATCAACATTGGTCTGCGAAAACAGAATGTCAATCATCACCAATATGCCTGTTACAAACGCAGAATTCAAACATCAATTGCAAACCAACATCAAACACACGCTTTTGTCACATCGCAATGTCACAACAAGCAGAGAGTCCAACACATTCGTGCTTCATTGCTTAATTTTCCCATACTTGAAACAAGCGTAATCATTTACGACACTTGGGCATCAATTGTCCATTTCCATACTTCTATGTTCAACATCTTTGTTTCATTGCGCAACCCACGTCTTCACTTTCTACACTTTTTATTTCCATCCTAAATTCGTGTCAAACCATAGATATCCAGCAGTTGCTGAGAAAACGTTTCTTCCACTGAAGCATACTCTTGTGCAACGTTTTCACCTTCAACACTTGGTGTTAGTGTTAAACCTTTTGACAAAGTGCATGTTTGTTTCTTTGTGTCTGGCAAAACGTCATCAATGTCGCAAGATAATTCCACTATTGCTTTGTGTTTCAGTATACATCACATTCCTTTGTGCTCACAGACCAGTCCCCAAACAACTTCCGTTTTCGAGATGACAACATGGCCTTGCTATCACTTTCAACATGTATATGATCTGTGAAAAATTCCACAAGTCTTATTTGTACAGTTGCAACATGTTATTGAAGGATCCCATACATCTCCCCGAAAAACACCTTCCAGAAAAACAACATTTCCTCAAAAAACGCTTGACCAAATGGACATTATCTCGAATGTGCATTTCCCTGAACTTACATTTGTTAGAATGCACATTTCCCTGAACGTACACTTTCCAGAAATTACATTTCTCTGAACGTACACTTTTCAGAATGTACATTTGGACGATTGGACGTTTTCCCGAAAACCTATTTTCCAGAATTGGCACTTGCCAGAATGTACATTTGGCCGAATGGGCATTTCACCGAAAACCTCTATTCCAGAATTGACACTTGCCAGAATGTACATTTGGCCGAAACAACATTTACCCGAAAACCTATTTTCCAGAATTGACACTTGCCGGAATGGACATTTTCCCGAAAGTTTATTATGTTTTACGAAGTCACGGATAGGCCTAGACTTGGAAATGTTTCGAACAATTTGACATCAGGTTCAAAGATCATTTTTGTGTGTTTCGGCTGGTGTGAAATCAAATTTGTGTATATCTGATACATCGCATTCAACTGGGTGTGATGCAAGTTCTTTCCAATGCCACAAACGTGCTAATATTCATTACATTTCACATTAAAACAATGCAACTGAGCAAAAAAATTAAAGAGTAACTAAAACCCAGATTTTACATTTTGTTAATAATGCGTTGCATGCTGGGCGCAATATCGGTGTAGAAATACTTTATATAAGTTCATTGATTGCAAACCTAGGAATTAATTTCATTTCAAAAGTTGAAAAATTCATAACCCTAGTGTACTCATGCCCTGCAGTAAGAATTCTTATGACTAATCAATTTCAGATAAACTGTACAGTTCTTACCGTATCGTTATGAATTAACTAGGTTTTGGTGATTATAGCCAATTGACTGCACTGTATTGTTTTCGCAACTTCAGAAATCGAAAAAATTTGTTGTTTGAAGAATGCACTTTTTAAGACCAAATTAAAAACTAATAAGGCTACAAACTTGTGAAAGTTTAGGAAATGCCCCAGCCTCAACCAAAATTTACTGGCTCTTAAAAAATAAGAGTATGTTGAAAGTTTTAGATCAGTGATGACAGTATTTTATGCGAACCACAGTACAAAATGCAAAGTTGCATACCTTTTTTCAAAACCAAAACAAATATTAAATGCCTAAAGCAAAAAGGCTAAAATTTTAGCAGAATAGAGATCCATCTGTTTTGATGAGGCAAATTTTATTTCTGCTTTTAATTGTTTAGTGCAAAAAAAGCAATTAAAACTAAGCAATGAAACACCTACGAAAGTATAATCTGCACTCCGAGTTTTACTTTATTGATAATTCTCTACGATGTTAGAATCAACAAATCGAAAAAGTACTGAAATGTTTGTGTATGCACGAATACAGCACTTATATCCAACTTAATAAATACATGACAATCAATCACGTCTTGAAATAATGTACACGCTAAAGTTTTAATAAAGCAAATACAACGATTATTGACTACAAACAAAATTAATCTATCAACTGCATTGGCCTATCAGTGCTTAGAACAAAAAAATAGCCCATGTTTGTAAACAATCAACAATTAGCTTCATTAGATTAATTTTTTTGTCAGAAAACATGAAAATAAATTAGCAGAACAAAAGGCCTTTGCATTTTGAACCTGCCAGATAGTCTTCTCGTACATCAAACCACCCACCGTCTCTTTGTACATCGAATCGCTTACTAGTGCTAAACTCCACACAAAAAAAGGTTTACGCCATTTTCGGGATCTTTTTGTCCGTTTTTTAGTGCGATTTTCCTAGTAAAACAAATCACAAATTTTATGCTTTGAATCGGTAACTTTGGTCGCCGGTTCGCACGAACTGGCAGATTAACACCACAGCGCACTGTTGAAATTGTAGTTGTCATATTAATTATGAGTATTAATTGAACAATGCAGTCAGTATAAGTCGAAAATACGGCCTATTTGCTTTATTTGCCAATAACTGCTAACAGCCACTTTTCTTGAAGAAAAATGTACATATGCTTTCAACACAAAATCCCTCCCAAAAATGAAAGGGTGCGAAAAATTTTCATTCTGTATCCTTTTATTTCGTTTTCATCTCTTTTGAAACAAATCTAGAGAGTTGCTGCAAGTCGGCATGTTGAGCCAGAAACGTTTTTTCAGCTGCTGCATTTGTGAAATGAATATTTTTCAAATATTCTTTTTCTTTTTTTCGTTAATTCTGCGGGCATGACATTTCTGTTCTGGAAAGAGTCGACAGGGATGAACTAAAAGAAATTTGGATTGCAAAAAATCAACTTGGGTAAATTTTTCCTCATCTTGTAAGTAATTAAAAAAAAGATAGTTGGAACCTCTCTACAACTTAAAAAAATTTTTGCATCCTTAAACTTCGGCTAGCGAGGAAAACTTGTAAAAGTGCGAGTGCTTGATTGTTGCAGATTTTATGTTTTTCAAAGAAGCATAAACCAGTTTTTTAAAGTCGTCCCAATTCAAAACTTCAGATGTTTTTTTTTAAGCTTGCTTCCAATTAATCCGTGAATCGAGTCTGGTCTTATGAAGGTGTGCTTTTTTTCAAGATATTTCATTTAATAAAATTCTGCCCTCCATTTTCGTTTACCGTTCATCATAATGCGCTTAGCAGAGTCGATCCAGTTTTGTTTTCAGAAGCGCAGTTATCACTCAAAGTAGTAAACGATTTGATATCTGAAGTATGGTGATCCTTTTGTAGTATGCAGATGCAACATCTGCAGTGCACCTTCCACTGTCAGCTTTGTGCCATAGCACACTAAGATCATTGCCACTTTTAAGGTCGCAAAATGAATTAAAGACAATTAGCCTGTTAATGAAATATTGTGATGTAAAAGATGTTTTCGTTAGCATGAGCACTTTTTACATGTTAGCAGCGAGTGTTCTGTAATCCTTGTTTTCAGCTGCCCACTTGTCCGCTTCGTAATTTTTCTTAGCCGTTTTGTGCATTCTGTGTGCTTAACAACAAGTGTGCATTTTTAGCACAATTGCTGATCTTCTCCCTCGTTGTGTTGATGTTGCATAGTTTGCAGATACGCAATCGTATTGCGATGGTCTGCTAAGTCCGATATTCATGCTTTTGAACACTTTTTGGCATGGAAAATAAGAAATGTAATCATTTTTAATTTTTTAGATATTTAATCTTTCATTAGATATCGATTCGACAACCCGAGTCTAAAAGTTTGCAATTGGGCTTATGTTCTAAGCTCTAGTGACTCCGCTGCGAATTAAACAATAGAATATGATCTTTAATTTTTTTGGTGATCTTGCGAGATATGACGTCCGCGTGTTTTTTTGTGTGAAGCCAGTGCGTTGTTGGATTGGTCTTTAATGAAAGAAGTAACGAAACTGTTCCATTTCATCTCTAGGGTATGTTTAAAAAAATTACAAACTTTAACGAAAAAACCTAGCCAAGATAAAATGAAACATTCTATTTACAAGACGTTTCGACTTAAATTAAAGTCGTTATCAATCTATAAGAAATCATGACATTGGAATGATTGTTGAAAGACCAATAATGTAAACCAAAACTTTAAGCAGGAAGTAGTAGTTAATTAGCGGGTCAAGGGTCAAATCTAAAAGTTAATAATACTAAAACTGAATCAAAATAAAAAGGAAAACAATAATAATAATTTGTCACTGATAAACCAAATTTAATGATTTCGGGCAAAACTAAAACCCTCTTCCTACATTAATGAAAAAAAAGATCTCAAAAATTACCTTGGGTATTAAATTTCCTAGTAAAGACCTGGTTATTATCTCTCTCCTTAAATCTATACTACTTTGGCATTAAATTTGGCGCTAAAATGAAAGATCAACGAGTCAAACTAGTAACTCACTTACAGATCAGAGACAGGACTAACAGATGAACTAATCAAGTGCACTTGTGCAACAGTGAACTTTTCTAGAACTAATAAATTCAACAGATCAGAGCTCTGTAATTTTTCTGAGAAATTAAGGATGGTTACTAAACTTTGCACTTTTGCATTTAAATCATAAATGTTACGGATTCATTCTTATTCTACGTCTGCTTTTATTGAATTCGTAACACGCAACTTGGTCCAAAGTATAGTCCTTTATTGCCAGTGGTCAGCGGTTTCTAGAAAAAAGCGTTAAGTAACTTAAAAAACACAAGAAATAATTTACAAGAAAAAAAAAATTAATTAAAGTTGAAAAGTTGTGTAGTATAGCAAAACAAGAAAACACAATAACGATGTAACAAATACCAAATAATAACCTTGCACATAACTCATTATCTCATCAACATAATTTATAACCAGAATTTACACAAATATCGTACATTTCACTTACCGATGAATTTTCGATGCAGACGTAGCACGTAAATTGTAACTGATAATTTTCTTGTAATCCAACGTAGATTTGAAAGCTGAGACCTTGCAAATTTTGACACTAGTTCTATCGGGGGGGCGTAAAAGGAAATATTTGGGGTGGAGCAAGCCGGTTATATAATATCCAGGATTTAACAACGGGCACTTGGGCGACTACTCAATACTAACAATTTATAGAGTGTCCTCTAGACATGCTACAAAGGTAGCGATAACTTAACTTCAATCCGAGATTTCCATTTCTACCGACTACTCCCTCTTGTTATAGGAAAGCAAAAAAAAAAGCCTCTGCTCTCCACAGACACTAAACTAAAAAGTGTCGACACCACAAAGTCTCAGTTTGCAAACTCCAAAATTTGCATACAACGCAGAGATTGAAAACGATTGATCAAAAATTTCTTACGTCATTAAAGAACAAACATAAAAGTGCTTACAACACAACCGGATTTGCCAAGTTTCAACGTCTGCGAATTTTACATAATTTGCTTTTGGCCCTTTTTAATCAAGAGATAAAGTAGATAACGAGCTATGGCGTTGAATGTAAAACAACAAATCAAAAAACAAGGGTTCGAAACTTCACAAAGAAAAAAGAAAACATAACGGCGCTACACTCCCCCTATAAATGTGCTCTTTAGAACATTTACAATCATGAATAATTGAGCGCTGTTTACTACCTGACAACAACATCATAGAAGTTCCATTAATCAGCAGTTAATATGGGGCACAATTTGGCTATGGGGCGTTTAAACACATTCGTGTGCATCTTAACCAACACCGTGCGTACTAAACCTCGTTTATCAGGAAATGTTTTCAAAACCCTCCCCATTAACCCTTTTGAGCGTTGCTGCAAGTCCTCAACTAAAAGCACAATATCGTCTACCTTTAAGTTTCTCTCCACATCAAACCATTTTTGTCTATGCTGAAGATTAGGGAAGAATTCCTTAATCCAACGTTGCCAGAACTGATTTGCAAGATACTGAACCTGAGCCCAGCGTCTGCGTGAATAGCAAGAATCTTTGGAGAAAATGCCTGGCGGCAAGTTTGGACTTTCACGTAAAAGAAGCAGATGGTTTGGTGTCAGAGGTTCCTGCTCTGAATCAGTGAAAGAAATCGGAACTAGTGGTCTCGAATTAAGAATTGACTCAACTTCGGCCATTAGGGTCAGAAGGTTTTCGTCATTCAAAGTTTGGTTTCCAAGAAGTCCTCCCAGTATCCTGTGAATAGAGCGAATCATCCTTTCCCACGCTCCTCCAAAGTGGCTCGCTGTAGGTGGATTGAATTTCCATTTTCTAAGACGAAAACCACCCTTAGCCAAGAGCTCGTGTAAGCCCTGCTGCGCTAAAATTGCCTCGTGAACAGTAGGCAAGGACACCAAACAGTCGTCTACGTAGAAACTACTATAGACAATTTTTGATATCAGCGGTTTGTATAGACGGCCGAATTTGACGACCGTTTGTCTCAAGCTGAAGTTCGCGCAACAAGGGGATGACTTAGCCCCAATAATATGCACGGTCATCTGGTGTGGCAATGGTTCTCTCTGCAAGTCACCATCAGGCCACCACAAAAAGCATAGAGCGTCCGTATGCTCAGGATTTACTTTCACTTGGTGGAATATTTGTTCGACGTCAGCAGCCATCACAATACGTTCCTTCCTGAATCTGATCAAGACGACGATCAAACTGTTCATGAGATCAGGACCACTAACTAGTTGGTCATTCAGAGAAATACCACGATATTTTGTGGCGCAACGAACACCACTCTAATCTTATATTTGTGCGGATTGATTGCTGGGTGGTGAGGCAAGTACCAGGCAATTTTCGACTGATCATTCTGCGTATCACAGTCCACTTGCTTGGCATACCCTTTTGACAAGTACAAATTAACAACTTCTGTGTACTTGTCCTTTAAAGTTGGGTCCTTAGACAGCCTTGCCTTTAAAGAGGAAAGTCGTTGTTTCGCCATGTTTAAATTGTTAGGCAGCGAAATCTTCTCTTGCTTCCAAAGCAATGGAAGCTGGTAGTGCCCGTCATCAGTGGTTTTGATAGACAATGTCAGTTTATGAAAAGCCTCTCGATCTTCGCTGGAGTTTGGTACATCTAGAACACCGATTCCTCGTTGGAAATCGACTTCCCACATGTCTTGTACCAGTTGTTCGACACTTTCATCACGTTTATGGATGAAGTTCACGTTACAGTTTGTATTGAAGGACGGCAACAAAGAAGAACCGAGAAGAAACCATCCAAGAGGAGTCTTTATGGCCACAGGTGTTCCACGAGGACCTTTCCTATAGCTCTTAATGCAGCACAACTCGGGTACGTCTGCCCCGATCAAGAGAGAAATCTTTGCGCCACGAAGTTCCCTGAAACTGATATCACGAAGGTGAGGCATCTCTACTACGGATTTACCCTTTATAGCGTTCGGTTTTACAGGAGTGATTTCAACTGAGTGTACGCTTGGCAGTACAAAAGATGACTGTTTATCTAAATCCGACACTACGAGTTTGCACACCTTAGTCGGTTGATCTTTAGTCAGACCGTTAAGCGTTTGCAAACTAATATTGCTTTGTGAACCATCAACTTGCAAAACTTCGATCAGATGATCATCGTAAAAGGTATGTGAAGACCCATGGTCCAAAAAGGCATAGGTACAATAGTCCTTGTCCCCATTCCTAATGAACACGGGAACAACACACAAATAAACGTCAGAATCAGAGTGTGGTTGCTGATTGAGGATAGTGTACGAAGACGCCTTTTCCGAGGAACCTTCAGCTGATGAAGTTTCGGAGCTGGTGTCTCGTAACGACGTTTCCTTTTGTTTGATCTCTCTCGGATAATGCAACAAAGTATGATGATAAGCGCCCTTACACCCATCAACGTCGCAAGTCCTTTCCTTCATGCATTCTGGGGTTCGATGTCTTGCACTCAAACATTTAAGATAAAGTTTGCGACTCTTTACAAAGGAAGTACGGTCTTTGACAGACTTACTTAGAAATGTCTGGCATTCCAATAACTTGTGTAAGGTATCATTGCAAAACCAACACACTCCGGTTTTAGGGAAGGACTTTGTATCCTTTTTAAGAGTAGGTTTTTTACTCGAAACGCTATAAGAAGAAGCCTTTACTTTAAACTCTGGTTTGTTAACTTTAACTGATAAATTTCGTAAACCGAAAAGTGAGTTCAATTTATCAGACTCGTTTTGAACAAAGTGGAGAAAATGTTCAAATTTAGCAAGGATTCCCGTTGAATTTTCAATATGAACTGCCTTTTCCACCCAACTACGCAGTAATTCGTATGGCAATTTGGTGACTAAAGCAGTCAGCGAGTCGAGGGAATTTAAACTTCCGAAGTTATTAATGTCAACCAATATATTATAAGATTTTTCAAGGAGTTCGGCAAATTGCTTAATTTGTTTAACATCGCCAGATTTGATGGAAGAAAAGTTTTTAAGTTTTTGCACACCGACGTCAGAAACGATCCCAGGACAACCGTATTCCTTCGTTAACCTTTGCTTAGTGAGATTGTAACACTGCTCTCCCTTTCCCTCCAAATGTTGAATCTGCTCTCTCACCGCGTCAACACAATGTTGAGTAAAAAGGCAGAACAGCATTTTTGGGTCGTTGATTCGCGACTCGACATGAGTTTCGAAATTAGTAATAAACGTCCGGTATTGGAGTGGATCTCCAGAAAACTTGGGAAATTCCGGGCGCGGCAAGAACATGCTGTCATAATTGACCCGACCTGGAAGACACATGGACCCTTGACCGGGCATGTAAGTTAGATTATCCGCAGGTAGAGGGGGAGAATTACAAGCAGTTCTCTGAGAATCGAGAGTCGGATGCTAGCTCTCAACTACGGCTGAATTGCCGTAGATTTGGGAACTGATCCGAAGGCTGCCATCACTATTTGCCGGTGCTAGAATATTGCCTCTCAAAGAATTAGAGGGTAAACAGCAAGAAGCAAATTGATTGGCAGTAGAGTTGACCGGGCCACTTACCCGACTGGTTTGTTGTTCGAATGAAGTCGTCATCTGATGCTGATAAAGGGGCTGGTAGGACGTCATCTGAGCGACTTCTGGAAGTGATCTTGGTTTCGGTGCCCACTGCAAATTCTGTACGTATTGCTTTGCATCACACACCGTGTGCTCGTAAGATGGAACTTGAGTAACAGAAAGAGACAGGGTAGAGGAGACTGAATACTCCGCCACTCGCGGTCGGTTTAGTGGACAATTGCGACCCATACTCACCATAGGTTCATAAGCCTTGGCTGAAGCAGAAAGTAAAGTACTAGTTGGCTTTTCGACCGACTGAGGTCATTCTATAATTCGACCAATACTTACCTTAGGCATATTGGATGAGACCATAGTAGGAACAGAAACAGAAGAGCTACCAACACCCCCTTCGGGTAAGCCTCAGGGGTAATATTGACCGATACTTACCTTTTTGCTGTTCTTCAATGGAAGAACGGGTTCAGAAGAAACCTTACAGTGCTTAGACAAGACATTCCGGCTAGATTTTACAGAGCAGTTCTCACTAAACTCGTCTAAAACCTCACGTTTTTTCTTAGCTAGTTCAATTTTTCTTTTTGCCTCACGTACTTGGGCTTGTGTGTCAAGTTCTCGCAATTTTGCTTCGAGATCAACCTTAGAGACGCTCATTTAATTGTTCCACTTCTAACTGTGCGGTTTGCAATTCAATTTCGGGATTAAGACATTTAAGACTTGTGGTCGAGGCCGTCGAGCGAGAAGATTTATTTGACTTCAAGGTTTTGGTACTTTTAGCACTTTATGATAAAGGAACACTCGCGACTTCACAATCAGATTGTAAATTAAACCCTGGAGGAAGCGAAAAGCAGGGCGTCTCACTGGATGAAGTAGCAGAATTGAACTGAAGCCATTCATTTTTACGTAATTCAAATTCACTTCTATTTTTCGAGGCCGTAGCAACAACTTTAAAGTCAACCTTGGCGATCGTCATTGTTTCGATTAGTTCCTTATAATTTTTGTCAATTTCCGACCAAGCATCGTTTAATTCGTCGGTGTTGGGTCGACGCAATGCCATTAATTTTTCAGCCCTTAGATAGTTTTGATTTAAAGTGTGCTTAAGCTGATCGATGGCTTTAGCAACGCTATCAGCGCTAGAATTAAAGTCTTGACTTGGGGTTTCATTTTCGCAGTTGCCGGAGTTAGATACGAATTCAGCCATTTGTCTAAGCCTACACAATCGCAAAACAACAACACTTGTAGATATAAAAAACCAATCCAAATAACAAGACCTTTAGCTAATAAATACAGTCTCGAGAACGGGTTTAATCTTATCCAGTTCTCTTTCACAGTCCAAATAGATTCACGTATACTCATGTGACCATAAAATAGCCAATCGTCTTCAACTGCACTGGTCGATTGTTGGGAAAACTATAAAGATTTAGTCCTACCGTTTATCCGAAGTTGCCTTGTAGTTGCAATATTGATGAGTTTGAAATTCCAGTTTATTGTTGCTGAATTATTCATTCATCAAAACTTTGTTACGGATTCGTTCTTATTCTACGTCTGCTTTTATTGAATTCGTAACACGCAACTTGGTCCAAAGTATAGTCCTTTATTGCCAGTGGTCAGCGGTTTCTAGAAAAAAGCGTTAAGTAACTTAAAAAACACAAGAAATAATTTACAAGAAAAAAAAAATTAATTAAAGTTGAAAAGTTGTGTAGTATAGCAAAACAAGAAAACACAATAACGATGTAACAAATACCAAATAATAACCTTGCACATAACTCATTATCTCATCAACATAATTTATAACCAGAATTTACACAAATATCGTACATTTCACTTACCGATGAATTTTCGATGCAGACGTAGCACGTAAATTGTAACTGATAATTTTCTTGTAATCCAACGTAGATTTGAAAGCTGAGACCTTGCAAATTTTGACACTAGTTCTATCGGGGGGGCGTAAAAGGAAATATTTGGGGTGGAGCAAGCCGGTTATATAATATCCAGGATTTAACAACGGGCACTTGGGCGACTACTCAATACTAACAATTTAGAGTGTCCTCTAGACATGCTACAAAGGTAGCGATAACTTAACTTCAATCCGAGATTTCCATTTCTACCGACTACTCCCTCTTGTTATAGGAAAGCAAAAAAAAAAGCCTCTGCTCTCCACAGACACTAAACTAAAAAGTGTCGACACCACAAAGTCTCAGTTTGCAAACTCCAAAATTTGCATACAACGCAGAGATTGAAAACGATTGATCAAAAATTTCTTACGTCATTAAAGAACAAACATAAAAGTGCTTACAACACAACCGGATTTGCCAAGTTTCAACGTCTGCGAATTTTACATAATTTGCTTTTGGCCCTTTTTAATCAAGAGATAAAGTAGATAACGAGCCATGGCGTTGAATGTAAAACAACAAACCAAAAAACAAGGGTTCGAAACTTCACAAAGAAAAAAGAAAACATAACGGCGCTACAATAAAGGTAGTTAATTGATATGCAGACATACGAGCTCATTTAGCAATTTTGATAAAATGACATCATAAAGAGACTACGTCATGGAAGATAAAGGCATGTGACATACATAAATTCCAAAAGAGGCGGGTAAAAAAAACAAAACAATAAAACTACGTATTGAAAGGCAAAAAAACTTAAATATTCAAGTCGCGTTAGCTGTTGAATATATGTAGTGGAAATAAAGATCCATTTTTATGCAAGTGAAGATCCATCTTGGAAATAAAGTCCGTCATTTTTCAAACATGTGTTGTCACTGAATTCTCTTGTGGGAGCTCAAATTTTAAGGAAACTTTGTTCTTATGTTTCTGTGTTTCTTGTATCTTATTTTCACCAAAATAATTGCATTTTTCTTAAACTGCCTTCTTTCTGTAATACATTTTTTCCTAATTGTTTCTCTGTAATCGTGGGTGAATTAATCCGAGCATTGTTGGGTACAATTTATAGGACAAGTGGGGTGATAGGATTTATTGGACAAGTGGGGTGAAATCAATACCAGTTTATGCACACCACAAACACGTTCATCTTTGGAAAAGACACTCAACTTCATTGAAACATTAATGCGTTTGATAAATGATTGGAAAAAATAACACAAAAAAATACAATTCACTCTTGTCCATACACAACAAACACATCACACACGTGCAAAAACGTCACACAGTTTCATGAGCAAAACAAAAAACTATGCCAGAAAACAATTCAAGTGAGAACACTGCAAGCGCAACAACAATGCATACAGCAAAATAAGATTGTTTTTGCACACTACAAACATGTTCATCCTTGGAAAAGACACTGAACTTCATTGCAACATCATTGTGTTTATCACTGATTTGAAAAAAATAGCACCAAAAAAAAACAAAACAATTCACACTTGCCCATACACAACGTGTCACACTGTCACACACATGAAAAAATGTCACAGTTTCATAAGCAAAACCAAAAACTATGCCAGAAAACAATTCAAGTGAGAACATCGCGAGTGCAACAACAATGCATACAGCAGAAAATGATCCTTTTTGCGCACCACAAACACATTTGTCCTTGGAAAAAACACTCGACTTCACCACAGCGTCATTGCCCTGGTTCAGTCATCGCAAAAACTACCACAAAAAATAATAAAACTGACGCATCTTTGTCCATATACATACTATCAAACGCATGTAGAAATGTAGCTCAGTTTCATCAACCGAAAGAAAGATCGAAAGAACAACACAACATAGTAAGATAAGGAAAGGTAACACAGCAAATTAAATGCACCTTGCACAAGGGGCACTTGAACAACTGACACATGATCACATTTGTTCATAAAAAGCTTGCAACAATCAACAAAATAACCAAAATTAAACTTAATTTCAAAACAAATATTAACACAGTTTTCGAGTGTTTATATCTGCACAATCTCGCTCTTTCTTCTGAACCCAGGTTCTGCTGTACTTTTCCGTTATGTAATTTTCTTGATGTCTGGCAAAGCCAGCACTTATTGTTCTGATTTGTTGGATGACGACGATGAAGATGACAACACTGCAGAACTTTTATCCTTTGGTGTGACTTTTGCTTTTGGCTTGGTGGGAGAAAGCATTTGATCAGATTGATTTCATCATCATTCAGTTTACCTTTTCACTTCGACATCAGCAGACGTTGCCACAACATTGGTTTCTGTTGGTTTTCCCTTGCGACTTTCCTTCACATTTTTCGTTTGCACTTCATCATCATGGTCGGAGTCAGACTCTGACACATTCGTTACAAGGAAATCTTCCAACCGCATGCCTGGGCTGCTGACATATCATTTTGCAGACAATGTTCCTGCCCTTGTGCATCATTCGCTAATTGTTTGCAGGATGGGCGATGCACGAAATGCCGCCATTGCTTTTGACTTGTCTTTTCCGAGGTGGTTTTTGGCGAGTCATTTGAAATCAGACACACAGTAGTTCCCCAACAGCATTTGCATGCCGATGCCAAACATTGCTGCGCCTACCTCCACCAACTCCTTCAATACTGCTTTGTCCACACCATGAAACATCTGGTTTGCACTTTTGATCATGTTTTCCGTGTCCGTCTGTTGGACTTTGCCAACAGACATGGCGTTTGTGAACGTGTTTATTTCTGCAACAAAATCAAATTCTATGTTCCAGAGCTTTTGCGAAAGCAAACCTCACCATTACTGATGCACTCTCACTCTTTGTCATATTTCGCAGCTTCATTGTCGTTTTCACTTTTGGTAGAGGTGATACTTTATGTTTTGATGCGGTGCAAAATGTCTTCATTAGCCAGGATTGTGTCCCTTAGCTAGGACGTGGCCACCACAGGCTGACACATCCATTTGCAATTGTGAATGGACAATTTGTCAACCATAAACTTGGCTGACAAGTAGCCATCCTTGGTGGCCTGCCCAGATGTCCTCAGGAATTTCGAGGATAACAGGTGGTGATACTTTACTCACCTGTATTTATCTCAGGTCTTTTGTGCACTGTCGCTGCTTGGTGCTGTGCATGACGCTCGACTGTTGCTTTTCGGCTTTGGCTCTAATGAGCAACTGCTTTTGTTCATTTTCACTTAAAGCAAATAAAAGCAAACCAAATCAAATTGTCTAAAAAAAAAAAAATCGGTATCAAAGGCATGCAGCAGCTTGTGACTCTTCGCATCCAAAGTGTGAAAGTGTTTACATGCAACACTGTCAGCGTTGCTGTCCTTGTCAAAAGCAGCTGGAACATAATCGGTTCTATTTTGTTGTTGAAAGACAAGTTGCTTGGAAAACGTGAGAACAAAGAACGAGGTCAAAGGATCAAAAGAGCTTACAAACGGAGGTTCGGTACGAGCGGCTCCGTCAGCAGTGTTTCCACTAGGTCGATTTTTTTCGGCCAATCAGCAATTTGTTGGAGCATGGGCAAATAATTATTGGGAATATGGTAAACATTGCTCTAGAAAACTCGACAAATTAGTGGAAATATGACATTTGGTATACTTTAATACTCGTTTGGTACAAAAATTTGGGCACATACATGTCTTTTTAGAGCTTTGGGCACAATTGTTGCAAGAAAATTTAGGCACTGGCTGATTTGCCATAAAGTTAGAGGGAACAGTGTTCGTCAGCCTTGCGGTTGCCTCTCCTTCTTGGAAGATCCAGGGGAGGGTGGTTGGGCTTTCGAAACCCACAGTGTCTTGGCTTACTGATTCTAACTGTCTAGGTGTAACCACACGATTACACAGGCAAGCCGACAAACACACCATAAATTCTTGATTTTTTGGCACCAAAGCACAACGACTCCCTCTCCTTTGGCAACCGATTTGAGCTTGTTTAAGCATAATTTTCGCATGAGGAAACACACGTTGTAGAGTTTTAAGCTGGTGTCCAATGCTTTCATTGCAAAGAATTGTGTTTTGCAATTGCCCTGCTGCAACAGATGGCCTGCACAACCACTCGCAATTTTGAGTGCTAAGCTTGTCACGCATGAACGCATCCAACAAAACACCATCAGCAGCTCCACAACTGTCTGACTTGAGGAATTTACTGGCAAAGAGATGGTGATATCTCACATATCGATTTTCCACCAACGCATCACTGCTTTGTTTGGCAGTTGCAGACAAGCTGCAGACGCTATTCTGCACTTCCCTGACTTCTATATTATCTAAATGACATTTCAAATCATTATCACATAAAACACCTAATTTTCACAATCCTGAAACACAAAAATGAGACGTTGCTTCAATGAAAATTGCAAACCACGCTGTGCAAACAATTGCAATAGTTCTCTGCAGAAATGTCACCGTCCAGCACTCACACACAAACATTTAGTTCACGAAAAAAAGCACATTTTCATTGTATGACAGTCAGCTGTTTGAATGCACATAACCACAACGACAAAACCGTCTGCAATCGTCTGCAACACAAACCAAATGGAATTGCAGCAGCATGTCACAACGTTTGAAACTGAAAGCCAATCGCATACTGCAAAAAACAAAAATGAAAAAGGAACATGTATCATCTAGCCACAGCAGACGATGTTTGCACTGGGACAAGACACTTAACTTCAGTCTGTGCAAATGAGATAGCAAAGTGTATGGAAAAGTTATGGTCGTTGCACACAACAAACACAATCATGTTGCAAAAGCGCATTAAAACTTGGTGAAACACAATTGCTTCTTCGATTAAAAAAATACAACATCACAAAAGAATTGGAGTTCCTCCTGCGCAATAGCAACAACAATCTTAAGCACAACACATCCTTTTTTCCACAACAAAAACACGTTTTTTATGAAAACACACTCACATGGTTTTACGAGATGACTCAATGAAATGCATCACAAAGCAATCGCAAAAAAATCAGCAAAAGTCCAAAACATACTTTACACAACATTACATGTTTTCTGACCAACAGACACATGTTTGTGCTTTGAAAACGCACTTAACTTGAACACATATTAATGACTTTGATCAAACACGAAATTTCCACATACACCACTCACAAGATACTCACCCATGCACAAACCTTCACACTCGCTCAAAAAATGTCACAGACATTCAAATGCATGAGCACACATCCAATGCATGAACAACTTTGGCAACAACATTATAAACTGTCGAGAACAACACGCAGGCAGTACCACTCCATGACTCTGGCAAAAACTCTGACAACAACATTCACAGGTAAAAAGATCATTTCTGCCCATCCCAAACACGTTTCTCCTTCGAAAAAACACTACACTTCTAGACAACATACTTAAATGTATTCTATTATCACAAAAAAATGGCACAAAGCAGAATAAAATTGACACATGTTCTAACACAGTCAAACCATCGCACACATGTAAAAAATGTAACACTATTCTAGAGCAAAAACAAAGCAATGCATGACATAACAAAAAGCTAAACACATGAAATGCATGTTGCACAAACGAGAACTTTCAAAACTACCATTTGGTTCCAAGAAGCAGCAAAATTCGAATGTTGAATTTAAAAACGAATATAAACACAATTGTTTGATTTTTATTTACGAACCATCTTCTACTTGCATCCAAATCCTGGTTCCAGTGAGCTTTTCTTCTTTGTTGCAGTTTTATCTGTGGCAATTCAACAACTTCTTCCTCGGATTCCTCAGATGACAAGGATGATGATGACACAATCAGAGACGTTTTTGCTTTTCGTGTTGGTTTTGGAGGTGATGGCATTATTAAGGTGATTTCGTCACCGTGTTCTCTGCTTTTTTGTTGCGCATGTACAGACATGCCGCAACGCTGCTGTGCTTCGGTTTTTCCTTTTCACTGAGTTTCAGAGTTTTGGTTTGCTTTTGTTCATCATTGTCAGAGTCCGAGTCTGAGTCGGATTGAGACTCATCTGATTCGAAGAAATCTTCCAGTTTCAATCATGGACTGCTTATGTAGGTTTTTGCCTGAGACCTTCCCGCCTTTGCCAACCATTCACAAAAAGTTTGAATGCTAGGCGACGAGCGAAACGCCGCCTTAGCTCTAAATTTGTCTTTTTCAAGATGCTTTGTTGCCAGGTGGCATCAAATCAGTGACACAGTAGTTCGCCACCAGCATTTGCACACCGGTGGCAAACATTGCGGCACCCGTCTCCACAAACTCTTCCAAAACCGCTTTGTCAACACCTTGATAGATGTCCCTCACACCCTTCATCATTTTCTCTGTTTCAGCAACGTCCAGTTTGCTCTCCGACACAGCATTTGTGAATGCGTTCATATCTGAAACAAACACACAAATGGAGTAACTAACTTTTGTGATGAGAAATAACACAAATCGCACATGCACACTCACCCTTTGCCACCGTGTGCAACTTTTCGATCGTGCCCTTTACTTTTGGGCAACGCACGTGACTGTGTTTTTATGCGCTGTTCTGCTTCTTCATAGGCCACAATCGTATCCCTCAGCTGGGACGCTGCCACTGAAGAGCGGCACATCCATTTACAATTGTGAATGGATAACTTGTTAGCCATAAACTTGGCCGACAAGGTACCCATCCTCAGTGGCCCACCCATAAGGCCTCAGAAATTCCGAGGAAAACAGGTGGTGATATTTCACCCACCTGTATTCACCTTGGCTCTCATTTGCACCATTACTAGTCGCTGCTGCGCTGGATGCCCCGCTGTTGCTTTTGGCGTTTGACTTGGGCGCTGAGGAGCAACTGCTTTTCTTCATTGTAATTCGAAGTAGATCAATGTCAAATGAAAACAGATAGTTTCAATTAAACACGTTTTATAAATTCCTCTGAAAAACATAACACATGTATAAATAGCATACAGTGGCAAGTTATAGGCAAAAACAACGTGTCACGCTGACAGCTTGAAACCTTTCTAGCTCTTAAAACAAACGTTGTCAACTGTTGACTTGCTGCACTGTCAGCATTGCTGTCCTTGTCAAAGACATCTTGAACATGACCAGTTGCATTTTGTCCTTCAAACGCTCGTTGCACAACAAAATGATAGCAAAGAATGAAGTCAAAAGATGAAAAAAGTCAACAAACGGCAATTCGGTACGTATGGCCTCAGAAATTCTGAGGAAACAGGTGGTGATACTTTACCCACCTGTATTTCCCACAGCGTTCTTGTGCACCATCACTCGCTGCTGCGCCACTTGACGTGCCGCTTTTGCTTTTAGCCTTTCCATCCAATGAACCAGCAACCTCTTTCATTTTCACAATTGAGCAATTTGAATGCTACTACAAATTTGCATTAAAACATCGCTAATGTAAATAGCCTGAAAAACACAGAATGGGTGTCAATAGTTCACAGTGGCAAGTGATAGGCAACAAAGTGTCGCACTGAAAACTTGCACATTTTCTCGATGTTGCAACAACACTTCAAAAGTGTTCATTTGCAAGACTGTCAGCGTTACTGTCCATGTCAAAGACAACTTGAACACAATTGCTTGCATCTTGTCCTTCAAAGACCTTTTAAGGTTCGGCAAAGCTC
Source organism: Trididemnum nubilum (assembly GCA_963965965.1). Lineage (NCBI taxonomy): Eukaryota > Metazoa > Chordata > Ascidiacea > Aplousobranchia > Didemnidae > Trididemnum > Trididemnum nubilum. Next base: position 36,461,028 of record OZ014482.1, read on the forward strand.
GGAACAACGCAGTAGCTCTAGACTTGTCCGTTTCCAAGTGGATTGTTTCAAGTCAGTGGCGCAGTAGTTTGCCACTCGCATTAGCGCACCGGTGACAAACAAGCATTTGCTAGCCTCCACAAATTCTTCTGGTATGGCTTTGTCAACGCCACGCAGCACGTCTGATATGCTTCTCATCATCTCTTCCATATGTTTTCCACTTTACCATCACATACCGCATTAGTAAACATGTTCATTTCTGAAACAAACAACATCAACTTCAATGTTCCAAAGCTTTTGCGATGCCAAACACCGTCATGTCTCATGCACACTCACCTTTTGTCACAATCCTTAGCTTATCCATTGTGTTTTTGATTTTATGGATGGCACGCGAGAGCGTTTTGATTCGCCGCAAAACAGTTTGTCAGTCATTATCTCGGCTGACAGGCAGCCATTTTCGGTGGCCCGCCTGTATGGCCTCAGAAACTTTGAGAGAAACAGGTGGTGATACTTCACCCACCTGTATTCCCCGCGGCTTTCCTGTGCACCATCGCTGGTTCCTGCTCACATGACGTCCCGCTCGTGCTTTTCGCTTTCCTGTCAGTTAAGGAAGGAACCTTTTTTATGTTTGTTGAAAGTAAGCAAATCGAAGTGAAATAACAAATTTTTATCAAATCAGTGCTAATCAAAATAGCCTGAAAAACATGAAATGGGTATCAATAGCATGCAATGGCAAGTTACAGGCAACAACGACGAGTCACACTGATAACTTGCAACCTTTCTCAGCGTTGCGGCAAAACAACTCAGAATTTACCTGGCCATGTAACGTTTGTCTATCTAAACGTTTTCGCATTTCTTATCCTTGATGTGTGTCGTTTGATATGCAATTAAATGTGCGTTGAATTTTGCCAGGCAGTGGACCTTTCGCAACCAAACTGCGAAAGTGTTCACTTGCGACGATGTCAGCGTTGGTGTCCTTGTCAAAGGCATCTTGAACATAATCGGTTGCATTTTGTCATTCAAAGACAAGCTGCACTAGAAACGTGATTGCAAAGAACGAAGTGAAAGGATAGAAACAGCCAACAACCGGCAATTTGGTACAAACGGCTGCATCAGCCTTGCGATCGCCTCTTCTTGAAAGATCCAGGGGAAGGTGGCTGGGTTTTCAAAAACCACAGTGACTTGGATTCGATGCGTTGCCAGCTCTAGCCAAAAATCTCACTGAATGAATGAAACAATACAACTTGCGATTTTTTAAAGCACGTACAGAAGAACAGTATTTTTTTGCTGTCTTATTGAAGCTAAAAACTGGCCACACTCAAACGGCAGTACAGAGACAATAATTTCAGACATCAATTTCCTAAGCAGCATTGTGTGGCACAAAAACTAAATCCTTAGTTGACATAGGCTTATTGCATGCTGCTTGAATTTTCTCTCTGACTATGTGGGTCGTAAGTTAATGCCTGGGTAGTCTCTGGGTTTTCTGCTAGGCATCCTTAATGAGTAAATGCGGCAACAACCATTCAACTTTCGAAATGGTAACTTAATACGCGTTATAAGACGAGCTTTCGACTTTATGTGTTGACGACGGCAGGGAATTCTCCAATGCTTTCTCCGCAAGTAGCATTTGAAATTTCTTTAAATTTTTTCCATACTGAATTAATTCTGGATGTTGCAGCCTTCTGAACTCCTCCTTCCGCATGACCGAGACTTCTGTAAATGAAAAAAAAAAGACAGCACAATCGTGACTTCTAATTTGACGTTTTGAATAAATTAATGCTGATTTTTCTTTTAGTGAAAATTAACGTAACTTCAGCCTATGTATAGCTTACCGTTTAAAAAGTTACAAGAAAGCAGGCTATAAAGGAGATATAAAAAGCTGAACTTGAATGTGTTTTTTGAAAACCATGTTTACAATTGAAATCGATTTACAATGGTTTGAATCTGTTCTAGCTGAAGATATTTTCAACTGGCGCGAGTACTTGCGATGCGTATTGGCTAAAAATGGCAAGCTACATACTTATTGAAGTGTTTAAATATGAAAGGTTATGAAACTTCAATTCTAACTATCTCAGAAACGGCAACAGTTAGAAGGTTAAAATCGACATGAATCAATTTCAGTTTGCATGTTATGATAGCAATGGCTGCTCCTCTGGTAAAACCCGTACTTTTGCTGATTCTTTGTAATTAAATTATGGTAACAGAATATTCAATTTGCATCGTTTTTTTTTGTTCAAAATAACAATATAGTTTAGTCTCTGCGTGATCTTTGTTTCGTTTAAAAGGATCGGTTAGAATTCAATCACATCTCGTTTTATGATCACTTGAAGAAATGATGACTTACGACAGTGCCGATCTGCACTCTGCAAGGTTTATCATCAAGAACATTCAAATCACGTTTATTGGTGTGATATCAAAACACACGTTATCATTATTATGTGATACAAAAACCACAAAAGTTAGGTGTGAAATATTAAAATAGCATTCACAGAAGGTGGAAGATACATAATATTATTAAATCCTATATATCGAAAAAACAAGTTTTAACCTAATTCGTTTGCATTTTATAAAGAAAGATAATTTGAGGCAAGGGCCTAATGGAACGAGATCTGTGAGAAGTGATTGGTAATTAAATAAAGTAAATAAACTACTAAATACCCCCTTTCTATCCATAATTTGTGTGGTGGAGGCTATGTTAAGCATTTTGCATCAAGCGATCAAATTTGATTGCTTATTTTGAGCTATTTTCAAAGTTCTACGGATTTTTGAGCTGTATTTTAGACGAATATTAGCTTTCTTTCCTAAATAAATGTTTTAAAAGTGGATTTAAACTACTTTAAAGTCCATATCACTTCAAAACATTGTTTCAAAACTGCGAAAAACGCAGTATTTTCCTTATTGCGCATTTTGGTCGATAAGCCAAAGGGAGGAAGGCTATAGCCTGATAGTTGAAAGTAGCAGAAACTCTATCGGTTTTTGTATGATGCTGCAAAATATTTGTTGGCTGCAGGGGTAATACTGAAATCTCTGTATCCTAGCTGTTTCACGTGACGTGCGTTGTGTACTTTATATTGCGCTAGTTTGCCGTGACAGTCAGATCTCATTTCGAAGATGTTAATCCGCTAATTTCCAGAGGTCATTTAAGTAAAAATAAAAGCAAAACGAATAAAATTAAATTCGCTACCATAAATTACCCTCCAAAGCCTGTTTTCGCAAGATGGGGATCATTGAAGCTGGTTAAATGCTACTTTATATGCAAGAAGAATTAACATGAACTGAAAGCGATTTTGAAAGGTTTTAAAGAGGCTGGTGTTTTGGTAATTCAAGCAAAAGTTGATTTATCTAGTCAGCTTCTGAGAATCAAAGTACAACGTTGCTATCATGATTTTACACTTCATCCACCTGGTGATAAGCTAGCAAGCAATGTTACTGTTTATCGCAATTCTTGCAGACTTAATTCGCAATAGCACATAGACTTGTGTTGCAAATTTTGCTGAGAATTTGTGTGCTTTCGTTTCTTGCACGTTTGTTTTAGTATAAAATTTTTAGAAAGTCTCAAGAAATAGGTTTTACTCCAAATTTTGTTAGGTTAGTAAAGTCAATTTTTTTGAATTTTTAGGTCAATGAAAACTTGCTTTAGTAATAAGTTGCGATTTATATCAATTAATCTTTTTCACCAACAGGTTATGAGCAAGCATTATCTATTTTGTCTGCTAATATCATTCAGTATTTCTCTCATTGCTCACCAAGGAGCAAACATCGACTTTACAGTACTATACTTCAAGTTGGCTATCCCATTAACTGTGGACTTTTTGTCTTCCCAGGAAATTAGAAATGATATTTTGTGACCCGTCTGAACAACTCGGTCTGTTTGCAGCCCCGTTTCCCGGCAGTGAGCATATACTGCAAAGCGCGGCAAATGAGTTTACATAATTGTGAAACCGAAATAATGAGCCCAAGCAAGTGTAGGCCGTGTGACTGGGGTTAAATGCTGTGACAGGTCAGTTTATGCTTAATAGAAAATTGTCGCCGAATGCAAAAATTTCCACTGTTTTTGTGTTTACGTTCTATGTACTGATTTTTTGTGCTCACTGTCAACGAATTTGACAGTTTTTGTACCACAAAACCACCTACTGTTTTCTTCACGGATTCCAAATAAGTGTTTTATGTTGTTATTATTACAGTTGCTGCCTTTAGAGATGAAGTGCACCAATCAAGTATACGATAATAATTTGCTGATAAACAGGTTTTCTGTTTCCTACATCGTTGAAATTAATTACAAGAAATAAATTTAACTCAAATAATTTTAATAAACCTATAGTTGCATTTATGGTAATTTGGTTGCCCTTTTGTCTAATATTAAATATTTTCCCTTGAAAACTTGTTAATTCACAGATTAAAAGTTCATCCACGTTGGTCCATTAAACTCTAAGGGTTTTAAATGGTTTTTATCACACAAAATTGACTTTATCAGACTCAAGCATTTCCACTGCAAGATGCAACTGTGGAAGGTTTTAGATCCTTCAAGGTTTCAACGCGTTTTTGCCGGAATTAACCGAATTTGCAACCGTTGTTGAATGGCAACGAATTATACGTGAACTAAAATAGCTAAACGCTATTGTTATTCCCAGAACTTTGGTTTCAGCAAAGCCTATCAGTTTAGGCAAGAAATAAGAATCCAGTGTCACGATTGAAAATATTGCGGCAGTCGTTGAAGAAACACGAGTTACTTAGCGGCTGCTACTGCAGTGAAATAGATAGAAGACAAAACAAGAAAAAAAAAGTTTGTAAAAAAACATTTGCGAATGGTCACTGCAAGAAAGTTTGGGAGGAAAAGAAGAATCTGAATTATTCCTGAACTGTTTTTGAGTACGGAATTAGTTTTTGAATTGCGAAAAAAGACACGAGTTGTGGAAAATACTTGCAGTAAAGCGTGTAGTTTCGAATGTGTTATTGTGCCAACTATTTAGCATTATGACATCATGAGGTACACAGATTTTCTTGTTGTGAAGAATGCCGTTGGATTATCTGTGCGTAGAAATTGCCGTAAAGTGTTTCAAGAAGATATTTCTGAAAAAAGAGGGAGAAAAAGTAATGCATCCAGGAAAGAAAGGAACCGAGCTTAGGGTTACAATGTAAACTCATCGCAAAGTCTTTAAGATACGAATATTTCTTAATCTCCGTCTCACTGCAATATTATGCGAATGGTATGCAGAAAACAGAGAACTGCTCGTATTTGAACTTTGAATTTTAGTGCATTTTAACTTTTCCAGCTCCGCGGACAAACTGTACTTACAAACAACGTTCGCAACTTCTGTTTACGAACTAAATTGGAGCGAACGTTTATAATTTTGAATTTCATTATTTTGCTCGTTTGCAGCTTGGTGTGTAGGTGAGGTAGTCGTGCATCGGCTTACATTCGTCAATGTTATAAACCTTTGTTTATTTTAGTCATGACACACATAAAACGTCGATTTGTCTAATGAAATCCCAAACATTGATTATTCGTTATTATGAACTTCACTTAAATCGACTAAACAATTACAGTTTTTCCCGACTGGTTGGTTGGTAGGGCAGAAACGCGTTTACTTTGGAGGTCCGGGCTGGAATTCCCAAGCCGGTCAAATTAAACACAGTTTTGCCAGCAGGTACGATCACGCACAGACAGGGACAAATATATTAATTCACTCGGTCATCACAGACCTTCCCCTCAGAATGATGGGTATGATGGACGACAAAGCCCCAAAGGCTGTCCAGCATACACATCAGTCGACAAAAAAAATGTGGATTGGAGCAAATTCCAAGAACATGACATGATAAAGACACGTAATCTTCCAAAACTGCAACATAGAAAACCGATAATGGGTTAAAAAAGGAATGTACATCAGTCGACAAAAAAAATGTGGATTGGAGCAAATTCCAAGAACATGACATGATAAAGACAGGTAATCTTCCAAAACTGCAACATAAAAAACCGATAATGGGTTTAAAAAGGAATAAGCAGAAACACCAAAACTGGGGATAAAATGTTTAACGTGTTAAAATCTGAAATATGATCGTAGAAATGCTATTTTCTACGTCCATGCGACCAGAAATAAGTGATTTGGTCATTCCCCACAGGATAACATAGCGCATTTTAGCGCAGAAAATGCAAATAACACAGTATAGAGGGCTTTTCTCTTGCTCTTTAGCATAATATATAATCATCGAGTCTTGGCTCGGAGTCAAATAATATCAAAAAAGCAAAAACAACAATATGAAATAAACATTCAGTTACTCTGCTGGTCGCACGAGATATATTTCGTTGAGTCATGGCTATTGCTATTTATCCTTTAAACTTCTTCTACTCGAACAGAATTAGAGTAGCCATAACATTAGTTAGAACGTGAGAAATTTCATCTAATGCTAAGGTAAGAGGAAAATACGCAAAATGTAATACTGTAAGCCCGCTGTAAATTGCGATGAGCTTGAAGTATAAAAACACAATTACAAGTCAGATGTCAGTTTGTTTGAACTGGTTTTTATCGTTGTTGACACGATTAGAATTTTGAGCTATATTGTACCTCATCCGAATTTGTTCTTAATAAATTTCCCTGATCCACTGTTCCAGTCTTTTATGTTGAGTTGACTTTGTCCAGATACGTTGATAGTTTCAACTCACGAATTTTTTCCAATCATTTGACCAACTTTACCCCCAGCACCGACAGCTTGGCCGCCATCCGTGACAACAACTGCATTTTCTCCAGCTGAAATTCCACCGGCTTCGTGTTTTGGTTTATCACTTTGGTTGTCTTCATCTTCTTGTTGACATGTTGGAACACTCGCATCAGATTCTTCGGATTAGTGTTCAGACTTTTCGATTTCTATAGATGCTTTTTTATCGGGCGTAGTTTTGCTTTGTCAGTTGTGATGTCACTTGAATTATCCACTGTAACCCAGTCATCTTTAAAATCTTCATCAGGCATTTCCAACAAGTGAGCATCCATTGAAATGTCAAAGACTATTTCAATTTCTTCAAATAGATCCTTGCGATCTTTTACTGTAATTTTTTTCTTTATGTCTCCATAGGGACGTGATACATCGGCATTTTGGTAAATATGTGACTGTTGTGCTGGTCATCGAAGTCACTGATTATACGTACTGTCTTACTAATACTTATTCAAATAGAATATTAATAATAAATTGAAGCAGCGATATATAATTTAGTGAGTTCGTACGCGATGAGTCTCAACACGTAGTTCTTTAATATCAACAAGTAGTATATTACTAATAAATTGAAGCAGCGATATATATACAGCGAGTAAACAAAGAGAAGCGAAAACGAAGACACGTTAATTAAATCCCTTATGTCTCGCAATATCCGTTCATTATGCAATACCACCCATAGCAAAGAGCGATATGTGCCAATAACCGAATACTGCAGACATATAATTGCACAAGGAAAAAATATATTAATTCACTCGGTCACCACAAAACTAATTCAGACTGATTTGCCATTGCAAGTTCGAGCTTGCAAGAATTACAAAAATTTGCCTATAAATTTAGCGCACAGTTTTTTCACACAAAAAACGGCAATCTAAAATGCAAATAAGGTCTACGTCACAAAGAAATCAATAAACAGCTATTGGGCAAAGAACCGGATTTAAAAAGGATGTAATCTGCAGCAAATCAAAAAAGTGTGCGCTTAAAATGTGGAATTTCAATTAATCAAGTCTTGATCTTTATGTAAATGTGCGGATAAATAAAACTTGGTTCGAATCTTGAAATAAACAAATTAACAAATCGCCGCTACAGGCATATTTGAGGAACAAGTGAACCGTGAAGGAAAAAAGACAATAAAACTGTCAGTTTCCAGTCTACTAATAAAGAGTCTGTGGTTATATCAAACAAATGCATGATGCAACATTGACGAATTTTATGTGAATTCTGTATACTTGTTGGTTGTACGTGTTTCATGCAGTAATTGTTTCATATTTGTGTGTGGATCTATGATATTAACGTGCATTGCATTTGCTAACTTTACTGCAGAGTATATTTCAAATTTATAAGTTTGATTAAACCCACCAGTGTAGCATACGGCAGAGGTTTAAATTACAACGTTTTATAATAAATATATCGTGTTGCAAATTGCGCATTTGTTAGGTTATTTTATTTTCTAGGAAATGGAAGGGGAATTGGAAAAGTTCCACAAGCAAAATAATCAGCTTGAATTGCATCTTGCTGATCAAAGACAAAAGCTTAGAGCCGCTGATAGGGAGTTGCGCAACGAACGTCAAATGGTAAGTAAACGATGACGCCATTGTTTACGTCAATCCTGCAGTGACGTAATAAAATTTGATTTTAGGTAAAAGAAGTGGAAGCGATTAACCGAAAAATAAAAGTGGATATTCACAATTGCATTGGTTTCATTCAAGAGCCAAGGAAGTTAAAAGAAAGCATCCAACAGATTTTTCACAATTATGTCACTGATGACGTCGTAAGTTGTCAAATATTTGCAAAATAATTGTAAAGCTTGTCCACAACGTACTGTTCTGGTAACCTGGGGGAACATACTATGCTCTTTGTACGAATAAAAATCTCCGTGTTTTTTATTCGAACAAGCAAAAAACACCAAAGATTTTTATTGGTATGAAGAGCATCGTATTCGCAAGTACCTTCAGTTATCGTTACGTAAAGCATTACTTTCGTTCCATCATTCGTATAAAGGAAGCACTTTTTTAACTTATTTGACCCACTTTAGCGCTGAGCAATTTTTTTCAGTGCTATTTGCTGGTAAGTTTTTCATCAGGCTGGGCTGTCGCAGCCGTTAGACTGCTTAGCCTTCATTGCGAATATGTGTTAACTGTCCGAAAAACACAACGACGCATTATACGAGTGAGTCAAAAATTGGAATAAAAACCACACAAAGCTATTGTAAACGTTATTTTAACGGTTGAAGAAAATTTAAACATGGCTCACTACTCCAGCGCCACTTTTATGTTTTATCCATGAAATGGGTGGCCCAATAAGGGTAGATTTACACAGTATCCGTTTTTTGTCCGCTATTGTACGTTTTTTCTCCATGAAAAAAAAAGTATGTTTATTTTCGTCCGCATTTTATTCGTAATTACGTATGTCCTTATCCGCACTAACCAGACTGTCATATATTGGATAAAAGTTATCCGAACAATTTTTTTGTAAAAGGGTACAACTCTATTTTGAAATATCGTTCATAGACAAAATTAAAAAAAAGATACTATCTATGTGTTAGTCTACAGAAGTTCGTCGGGATATGGACGTACAAAAATCCGGATGAAAAAGCGCATATACTTTTTTCGTGGACAAGCGAAAACGTAAAAAAACGGATACTGTGTAAATCCGTCTAAAAGATTTTGATTTTTAGGTGAAAGCAAAAGGATTGAACGAAGATATTCACAAGGAATATTTGCGGCAACGAGAGCATCTCGAAAGATCTGTCGCTTCGCTGAGAAAGCAGCTTGCCCAAGATACAGAGTTGCATCGCTTGGATAATGTTAGAATTATGCAGGTAGCTCATCTCTTTTTTTCTCTTTAGTAGGTACGGTTTTGTGCTAAGTAAAGGTTTCTTTAAAATGTTACGGTGTATGTTGTCAAAAATGGCTTGATCATCTGTTTTTGAGGTTTTGCGTACTTAAATTAACATTACACACTACGGAATCGTTACCACGAAGGTTTTCGTTGAAAATTATTTACTACGCATGTAGAGCTTGATTTTATACATGGAATAAGCATCAATATGAGCAAAAATCAATACATTGGTTTAATTTTCCTTGCTTTGTGAAAAGTGTTTGACTCCGTGTCACACTCTATACTATAACAAAAACTTGAACTCCATGACATACATGGAAACTCGCATGACTTATTTACTTCGTATTTGACTAAACGCAAACAGTATGTTTCTATGAATAGTTCTTACTCATCAGTGAAAGTAGTAAAGTCTGGAGTGCCGCAGGGATCGACTCATGGCCCTATACTCTTCTCAATATGTGTTAATAACATCTTTAACCATTTCAAATCAACCTCAGTTTTGTACGCTGATGATACATGCTCAAACATGAAAGCACACAAATCCGACTTGCTTGAAACTCTATAATGAGTCAGGAAATGGCACGACAATGGATGCTTGCAAATAAATTGACTATAAATGCAAGTAAAACTAGAGCCATGGTAATCTTTTCCAAAAAAAAATCGATGTTTGATTATTCTATTAAATTTAGTGAGTCACTGATCTCTGTTCAACCAAACGTCAAATATCTCGGTCTGAATATTGACGATAAACTTAATATCAAGAAACACATAAAAATAGTTAAACGAAAAGTTGCCTGCGCAGTCGGCATTCTTGCAAATTCAAAGCATTTATCTTTCTCGAGATATACCATTGCAACTTTACCATGCCGTAATTAAATATTACCTACGTCAAGTGATTTCTGTATGGAGTTCCACCTTTCAAACCTATTTCGATGAATTAATTAGTTACCAAAATAAAGCTTTAAAAACTATTATTGCTAAAGCTAAATGGAATAATTCGCCAAGTTCTCTGTACAGTAAATTAGATGGACTTAAACTCGCTAAAACTTATCAACTCGAAGTTGCAAAAATTATGAACCGCATTGACACAAAAAAACCATCTTTTTTTTAGTTGAATATTTTCAAAAGTCTGGTCTCTCATTCTTACTCAACTCGTACAGTAAGCTCTTTTCAATTGCATATCCCCTTATTCAAAACTACCAAATTTCAAAAATCTTTCGTATAAGAAGGCGTTAAAATTTGGAATTCCATACCCTCCAACATAAAACTATTATCTTATCCTAAGTTTAAATTATTGTGTCAACAGATATTGTTTGGCGATTAATAACGTGTCACTCTTTCATTTTTGTTTTCATTCTGGCTGTTATACCAAATCTTCGGTCGGTGGCTGTTTGACGTGAAGACCCTTCGTGGGTCCCCTCACAGTCCCCGGTCGGAAATTTTTATTTAAACTGCTTAGCTGTATTTGAAAATGACTTTCAATAAAGTCGATTTCATTTTGCTTTCGCAATAAGCTTTTCGGACAGAACTCTTCAGTTGCGATCTCTGTCTGGTTTGGTATGTGGTGAGCAGGATCTTTTAAAGACCGAATGCAGTAAGGAGAAATGCACTCTGCAGTAAGGAGAAATGCATTCTGCAGTAAGGAGAAATGCACTCTGCAGTAAGGAGAAATGCGTTTCAAGGGGATTGCAAGATAGTAAGGAGAAAGATAGTAAAGTTTCTCCTTACTATCTTGCAATCCCCTTGAAACGCATTTCTCCTTATTGCAGAGTGCATTTCTCCTTACTGCAGAATGCATTTCTCCTTACTGCAGAGTGCATTTCTCCTTACTGCATTCGGTCTTTAAAAGATCCTGCTCACCACATACCAAACCAGACAGAGATCGCAACTGAAGAGTTCTGTCCGAAAAGCTTATTGCGAAAGCAAAATGAAATCGACTTTATTGAAAGTCATTTTCAAATTCTGCACCACCTCAAAATTGTTCATTTAGCTGTATTTGTTTATTGTTATACTCGGTTTTAGATGATTTATTTGTCGTGAACTTATAGACATTTACGACAATTTTATTTTTTAAAATAAAAGCCTAAAGTGGATAAAACTAGCCGGTTCAACACTGCAACGTCATTGAATTAAAAAGTAAAAGTGATGTATCCTTTGTAATTGGCATCTTCAGTTTCTAAATCTAAAGCAGTGCAGTCAAAACAATTGAACATGATTAAGAATTAGAAAAACATCAAACGTAAAATAGGTCCGCACAACTGCACTGTGCACAAACCGAATGTCATGAACTTGGCTGAAAAATGTCTGCATGGCTGAAGCAGAAGATTTTTTGACATGTGAACGCTGTAAAACGTTGCGCACCTTAAATTTAGTTTGTACTGCTAGTGACCTATTTCATGTTTCACAGTTTTTAGGTTTTTAAATTTATTTGATTTGAAATTTGAATTGCATTGCTAGAGCAACTAAAAATGTTTATATTAAGCCTGAAAACATAGCTGTTGTGCCCCACACGCTGATTCCATCTAAGAATGTAGATTACAAGTTTTTCACCACACCATTATTGATCAAGTTATTTCTCAATCCCTATTTGCTTTTAAGCGGATAGTTTGCTGTGTCGGATTTTGCACTATTTGTATTGTAGCTTGCACACATTCTTTGCAGGCTTTGCCACAGAGAAAAAGAAACGTCTTATTTTTATCATGTAACAATGCTGTGCTGATACTTCGTAAAGAAAAGAGCTACGGCTTCAAAGAAACTGCAATTATCGGTGCTTGAAAATGAGAAAAATCTAAGCGAAATACGATGTGTGTTTTTTTACTTGCTGTCTTGGCTTGTTTTATTATCATATTTTTTCTCAAATCGCAACTCCCAAGAGCATTAATTCATTTCAACTTATAAGTTAAAATCTACGCTTGTATATTACTGAATGTGGTTTTTGCAACACATGCGCATTTGGTTTTGAAAAGCTTTGCTTTTGCCTAATATACCGTGTTTCCCCGGTAGTAAGACCTACCCGCAAAATAAGACCTAGCATGATTTTTGAGGATGATTTTAATGTAAGCCCTACCCTTAAAATAAGCCCTTGTTGAGAGCGGCAGAAAGACGAAAGAGTCAAACATTCTTTTTTTATATTTATTCAAACTGCTTTAATGCGGTGTATGCCATCCTTTTCAAAAAATCTTTTTTTGGCAATCAAAAATAATGGCGATACAAAAACTACTCTTGCGTGTTCTTTGTAACTCATTTGCACATCATAGCAATAAAAATTGACTTAAATAGTTCTTTTTTTGATAAATCAAAATAAGACATCCCCCGAAAACAAGCCCTAGAGTCATATTTCAGAGTGAAAATTAATATAAGCCCTGTCTTATTTTCGGGGAAACACGGTAGCAGTTTCATCAATTTACGTATTAGTAAACGAATAAAAAAAAAAACGAACAGCAGCATTCGAAAGAATTTTAGTCGTTAGTTTCACCCGATACGAATTCGAACCGGCGTTTACTTTGCGATTAGCAGTGCGATCTCTCGCTAAAGCACTCATCTGTTCAAATTCCCAAACTTTTTTCGTGTTCAGGAAAACGTGATTCTGATCAAAGAAATAAACGATCTCCGACGCGTGCTTCGATCAACGCGAGATTACGCCAAGGAACTAGAAGGATCGCTCGGAATTACGTCGAAGAAGAAGCTACACGGTGGCGCGGAGCTTGCCGAAATGCGATCAGCCAAATCAAGTCAGTGAAATGCATACTTTCTTGAGTTTTCTCTTTCTCTTTTATACGCTATGGAGTTGAAGGGTCAGGTTTTCAAAAAAATGGACTACAACTTTTTAACGGGCATGGTTAATTTATTTAAACGAGAGGAGTGTTCAGACTATGTGCAGGGCAGTTGATGAAATTTTCTACAGAAAACTAAAATGCTTCACGAAATGACGATCGTTTAACCTAAAACCGATGGTTGCAATTAGCTCTGCTTTGGCGTTGTAGCTGTGACACTACTTACATTAGCATACCTTTATGCATTTGATATGATTAGAGTATCATAGTAGTTAAGTGATTGGAATTTTGTAATTTCTTGTAAGACCGGATTTGTAATGTTGCGAAAAACTGTTAGCGTTTATCAGCAAAAGCATTCGAAATTTGGGACGCTGCAATATTTTGAAAAAAATCTTGTCGATGTTTGGCTAGAAAATGGATAATACTGCTGACAGTATCCTATCAGCCTACTTACCTGTAGGTCTATCACACGCTGGTGGCTTTGCGTTGTCTCTTTTAATGCGGAACATGTACTTCGGCAGTTGTGCTTACCAATTTTTATAGTCTCTGGTGGTTTGACTATACCAGGAATCGAATTCATGTGCACCGTTTCAGTAGCAGACGCTCTACCCACTCGACCACTTAACGGTTGATTTACCCTGCTGATTATATGTCGCCTGTCACACTTTACAATCGCAGCGATGTGCGGGAGAGCCAGGGAGAAAAGGCTAATTATTGTTTCAATGTAATTTAGTTACGAGCTCGGAGATGGACAAAATGTCAGTGACGCGTATCACCGACGAAACCGCGCGAGTGGTAGATATGCAGCGGGCAGAGATACGAAAACTACGAAACCAGGTGAAATATTTTTTCGCGTGATTATGGAATCAAAAGTTTCTTGAGTATTTCTTTAAGCACAGTGTTCGTTGCTTTGAAGTTTTTTGCCCGACTCTAATTGTCAAGAAGAATCGTCGAAATGAAGTACGCAAAAAAAAAAAAAAAAAAAGAACGGCTGTTTATAGAAAGAAAGCGGAGCCGTGATTGGCTGAAATGAAAAACTGATTTCAAAAAGAGTCCATAATCTATTTACGGTAATCAGAGTGTTCTTTCTGCGTTCTCAAAGGTCCTTCGTTTCAGCAATTACTGCTCAGCTTTCTGCCGTTTTTTTTTTTGTTTTTTTTTGATGATTTTTCTTGACAAGTGTCAAAAGAAAAGCTTTGCAGACAACAGACGCTCTGATTATGGACTGTCGTTAAACCATCAACCATTTCATGTAGATGGATGAGGTCTTGCTTGCCATATGATAAGAATATGCTGGCCAAGGACTATCAGTATACCATCTTTCGTAATGCATAATGATAAAGTTAGGGGTATCCAAGGTCCTGTCGACGTGATGTTTTATACGGTCTGCACATTATCATTTTACCTTGATCCAACCCAATTTACCCGGCAATTTTGTTGAAAGTCTTGATTTGCTGGTTTTCATCGATTGTCCGACCGAATCGACCCAGAAAAGATGCCAGAATTTTTTGGGTCTACACTTTTTCCGGCCCACTTTTGCACGTTAGCTTGTTAATCTGTGTTTGTTATTTGGACTTGCAAAGTGGTGTCATTAATAGCTGGCAAATTCGTGGACAGCTTCTCGTAATAAAATCTTGCATTCGATGAGGTAAATTTGGACACCCCAAAATTAAGTGGCTGGGCTTAAATTTTCCTGAATTCGATTTTTGTGGAAGCTGTTATCGGTATTAGCCAGCAACATCCGGGAGTGCAGCAATCCTTCTAAAGTAGTATGTGGTTAAACGTACCTTGCTACCAGCAAACATTCAATCTCAGTTCAAAGTTTAGCTACAGAAAAGTCTACAGCGTGGTTAAGAGGTTAAAGACGTCTTCTTTACGACGACCTGTCATTGCATGATCTGGGTTCAACCCACACACTCATCGCGAAGTTACGTCCATGGATAAAACGCTTCAGGATGATAGTTGATTGTTTGTGCTTTGTGCCTTCGAACAAGCGGCAAATTCAGTAGACAAGAACTTGAAAAAAATCCGCAAGAACATTGGTTGCTGGAAAACTACGAAGCTGGTGTGATTCCTCCAAGCACGATGTGCTTATTGCATTAAAACGTGTGTGGAGCTGTGGATCATCGTATAATTAGCGTCTCACTCTGAAGCTGTCTGGTGGCAGGAAGATAAATATTAAATGTGCAAATACACCGAAACAGTTTTTGAGTCTCACGGTAGCAAAAAGGCAAATCAATCTCATCTCATTTTGAATCTGATGTTGTCCCAGTTGACGGAGTTTGCCGAATTTCGTATGGTTACTATCTTTACCACGCCTCGCCATTTCGTTCGATCGCATGCATCCTCTTTAACCAGTCTTAGTTTCATTTGATTTACAGCTTGTTTTTTTCACGTTTGTTTTGGTCTTCTACTGCGGCAAATAAATTATTGCCCAAACAAATTATTATTATTATTGCCCAATAAATTATTATTTTTCACAATATCGATTCTAAGTTGTAAATGCCAGAGGTGGAGTCGAGGACACAACGTTCAAAGCCAAGACCAAAGACTCCAAAAAATTCCAAGGCCAAGGACACAACTTTTCTAAATTATAGTCGGCAAAGTTTTCATTATTTTTAAGCGCAAAAGTGCTTAAGTTATTGCATTTTAGAATCATTAATTTTTTTTGTTCAGTGATTGTCAACCTAGAACTATAGGTTTTTGTGTTTCGACCAGTAACTCAGGTCGTTTTCACGGCTAGCATTTAGAAGCACAAGTTATTCATCTATACAATTTAGTATTGTAATATACAGTGCGAATGAGCTATCGCGACGCGTTTCGACCTTGCTCAAGGGTCTCATCTGGCGAAAAGAATAACTCATATTTAAACATGCAATGGTGTAAAACTGCAACTAAAAATTTGGAAAAAAATCAGCAGCAATTTAGAATCATTAAACTTTCAAACATGCAATTGTATAAAACTGCAATTACCAAATTTGGAAATAAAAATTGCATGGATAAACACATCTGCTTTGTCTATGCAAAGTTTTGACGTCACACAGCTTATGACATGTTCATATAAAAATCACAGGGAGAGCACGAGCTAGATGCATGTGCGACACATTGCTTAGTGAATAAACGCATTAAATTTTTTTTTTATTCAATGATTGTCAACCTAAAACTATAGGTTTTCGTGTTTCGACCAGTAACTTAGGCCATCATTATTGCATTTTGCTTAGTTTCTGATGATAATTCGAAACTAATAGTTTCTAAAAGTAATGAATGTCAATTTGAAGTTTTACACGTTAGCTGCAATGTTGATTACGTTCCGTACCGGTATCGTGGTAATAAAACAATTATGGCCATAAATCGTGAATTGGAATTGAGAATAACTAATAACTATAAATTCTTAACCTGGAAAAGCTCAATTTTAAAGCCTTAATTTCATCAGTTAAGGCCCGGTGCAAACGTCCACTGATTATGAGTCCCCACTTTTGAGTAGTTACTCAAACACAAATCTTATTGTTCGCTTAAACGTTTTTTCACAAAAATTTTTAAATATTGCGTAGCGACTAAAATAATATCATCTAAAAGTATTGCAAAATAGGTAAAATTATATTTTTGAAATGAAATGAGGTATCGTACTTGCAAGCTTAACTCCTTGGGAAAAACTGAGTTCTAAGTACGAGGGCAAAGTTTCCATGCCTCCTTTGAACATTTTTAGTAAATTGTTTTTTCAGAAAAATAGCGTTTGTTGTGAGATTTCACTATTATAGTTTCAAAGCAATTAAAAAAAAAATATCGCAAAAGTTAAATTACAAACTAGTTTTCCCACATTTTCCCAATTCTAATTTTCAATTTATCTTTTTTTCACGTTTCAGTGCTTGTGATGTCTCTCCATTGTTGCTTCTAATGCCTATCAATTAATGAGCTCATACGTTTTGGCAGCCAAAAGATACGTTGTAAAATTTAACATAAGTTATTTATCTGCGAAAGGTAACCTGAGAATCCTAGCAGGGCCGTATTAAGAGAAAAACATTGGAGGTATTTGCCCCGGTGGCCCTTCAATTTGTAGAAACGTATATTGTAGAAATTAGTTGTCCTTTCTTACCTCGAAACAAATTTTTTGCAATATTCGCTCGCGTATTTTCAGAACAAAAGCTGTCGTTCTTAAGTATCGTTTTTTGTATCAAGGCTATTTAGTTATTTACTACATGCAATATATTTGTTCAGTAGGCCTATGTCATAGGCCACCCCTGGTAACTGTATTGCATTTCATTATCATCACGCACATACTTTCATCTGATTCCACATTCACCTTGGCACGGTCATGTTTTAGTTAATTTAGTATTGGCAACTCAAAAATGTTTGTGTCCGAACAGTCGGATCCCTTGCTATGGCCCTGAATGGTTTAGATTTTTACTGTTTGTACCACCCGCACCGGAAGTATTAGCATACATATGCGTAGCTAGGTCCCCCCTCCCCCAATCGAAATGCCATCAATGACAAAAATGTGAGAAAAAAGCCTTGTTTCTTCAGTTTCAATTTCTTTTGACATCTTCGCATACAACAGTACATGCTTACAGCAGTAATTAACAATAATATTAACAACCAAGGGGCCCGGGCCCCCTCAATTCAATTTTGCGAACCAATTTAAATGCATAACCCGCATGAAATAAAGGTTTTTTGTCCTAAAAGTTGCTACCTTAGCCTGTTATGACTCTAATGTAATAACCAGGGCCGGATTTACCTTATTGCACAGTGCCAGGGCCCTGCGCTCAGATGGTAAGACTTTTTCAGTAGCAATCCACCTCCACCTCGCTCGCTTTTGTGCACAAAATACGTAAAAAAATCAACAAGAAAAATGCTCATTGAACAAATTATTGAATTTGAATCGAGGGGGCCTGTGCTCCCTGACCTACATGTACTCCTATAACTGGTTTATTTAAAAAAAAAAATCTCCAGAGGAAGATCTTCGAATGAATTATCATTTACTGCTAAAATATTGCTGGATGCAATGCATCTTACTTCCCCCTTCTCGGGCAAAATCACTTACAATCAAAATTTATCACCAAAATGCAAGATTTAAACGTGTTTTGGACTTAAATTGCAAGTAAAAGGAAGATTGAACAATTTAATTGTTTCAATTGGCTTTCAAATGTTAAAATTTTAGTTCTTTCAAATGGCTCTGAACAGCTGCGAAATGTGAACCAATGGCATTGAAATAGCTTTTTTTCAAAAAATGACAAAAAATCGCCGAGCGACTGGGAGTTTCGCCCCCAGACCCTTTTGTGGTACGTTTGAGTTACTTTATAGTTTACTCAACACGTCTCCCAAGGTAGACATTTGCACTTTTCAACTATTAGTTTAGCCCTCTCACTTTAGATCTTCGTTAAGTGCCAACAGGTCACGGCTTCAGATCTTCCATTCTACGATATCTTTGCCCCACAAAAAGTTTGTCTTTTCAAAATTTCTGATGACGTCATTGCTTGTCATTTGTGGTTTGGGGCCCCCCCAATCAAAAATCTTGGATACGCCTATTTTAGCAGAAATAAAAAGAAATATCTATACTGCGTTTTACCCCCTCATTCTCCGGTTAGAGCTTTCTCACAATCCCATTGAAGGTAAGGTTTACTTTGACTTTGCTCCCGCATTATAATATTTTTTAAATAAGAAAAGGAAACGAAGTGACTGACCAGAAGTCATAGGTGTAGCCAATGGGGTCAGGGGCCTGCCCACCCCAATTAAAATTCCACCAATGATAAAAAGGACAACAAAGCCTATTATTTATTCAAGGTCAGTTTGTTGTAGGATTTTTGCGTACAACTGTAATTAACAATAATACTATAGTTGACGATCAGGGGGCCCGGTCCCCCTCAATTCAAATTTTTGTCAATCAGTTTAAATGCATTTTCTGGGAGAAATTCAAGGTTTTCGTTCTAAAACTTGCAACCTATGGCCTTCGTCTAACCTTTTTGTAAACTTAATGCAATAACATGATTAGTAACCATGTATTGCACCAACTTCAAATAACAATGAATCTCTACTTCGCCAATTTTTACGAGACAGAATATTAAAAAAAATTTAGCGAAGAGAAATGTTTTTTGAACAAGTTACTAAATTTGAATTGAGGTCTCCCCGTTCTCTGGTCATACATGTAATCTTAGCACTGGTTATTTTTATGACAAAGCAAAGATCTCTAAGGCAAATCTTGGAGTGAGTTGTTACTTCTTGCTAAATATATTGCAAACGGCTTGCTTCCCTTCGCCTGAACCAAAGCAATTACAAAATTTATCCAAAAAATGCTAGGTTTAACGTGAATTGTATGTAAGCAAAGGGAAACCGAACAATTTAATTTTTTCAATTGGCTTTTAAACTTTAAAGATTAGGTTCTTTCAAATGGCTTTAAAACGTGCAAAGTGTGATCCCAATGGCAGTAAAACGGCTATTTTTTTCCGAAAAATTACAAAAATTTTTAAACAATTACCCATGGCCTCCGGCGGCTGGGGGCCGCTCGCCTGGCCCCCGTCTGTGATGCGTTTGAGTTACATTAGTTTCTTCGCCGTGCCTCCACAATTTAACACATATTTCGAAAAGATTATTAACTGTTGTTTCAAGTCCTCCATTTTAGCAACATCCTGTTAACGCACCAACATAGGCACCAGGCTTCGATCTACCATTCTAAGGTATTTTTGTCCCTTAAAACGTCCCTCTTTGAAAATTTATGATGACGTCATATTGCATGTGATTTGCGGATTGCTTCCCCCCCAATCAAAAAACAATAGAGTCGTCAAGCCAAGGACCGGGCATTTTCGAGGACAATACCAAGGTTCGAGGCCAAGTCCAAGGACTTCAAAATGTGTCCTCGAGGACTCCACCTCTGTAAATTATCATCGTCAATGGCATACAGCGTATACCAAGCAAGCATACTTACTTGGTCACTTGTTTTTAGATTATGGATATGGATGAACAGCTTGCTAAGAGACCGCAGTCCAATAAACTACCGCCTATGGTCCTTACTTGATAATCTGTGCAGAGAAACGCCTTAATCCGATTCATTATAGTTGAAATAATATTTGAAGCAAAACCCGTGAAGTTATTGCTAATTCGCTTTTTATTATTTGGTTTTTCGTCTTTGCGATTCAGTGATTTGCACCATGGCAAAAATTGTCGCTTTTGTGACAGTTTTTTAGGTTTTGCTAAATTATCGTATAGTTGCAAACACAAAACTTTTGAACGGGCTAATCCCACAATAACTTCAAAATTTTTGATGTTCTTTGATTTCTTAGTACTAATCTTATTGTTGTAATAACTGTTTAGCGAAGTTTAATGCTTTCTTGGATTTTATTGCCAAGCTTTTACATACTTCAAGTTCAGTTGCTGCTTTCTAACGTTTATTGCTTGTTTTATTGCTCCAAGCTTTTATTCGCCGCATTATGTTTATTGCACTTTCCACTTCCAAACAGTATTTACCCTTTAACAAAATTAAACTTTCGCAAAATTGCCATAAGCAATAATTCACGAAGTACTGTGACACATCATAATATGTAACTTGACCACAAAAATTCTTCAAACTACCATAGCTTGTCTTGTTACTTGTGATTTAATTTAACCTTTGACAGGTTAGAAACCGATCGGCGTCTGTTACTGAAACGATAGCCGTGAATTCGATTTCCAGTTGAGTTAAACCAAATGCTATAAAAATTGTTGCTTACAGTTTTCCTGCTTGTTGTTCAGAATTATAAAGGTACAATGTGAAGCCTTCACCGTGTGTGGTAGACAAGTGGTTGCGGAGAATCAAAGTGTAATTACAGTAGATAATAATTATTGCAAGCGAGACGACCTATTTGCTCTCTCAGTTTCTACAAATTATTTTGTGTATACTTGCGACACTAGACATTTTTTCATGAAGTTTAGCTCATTGTATCAAAAAATAGCTGGTGAAGTGGTGACTTTCTATCAATGGAAGTCAAAAACGAAATGTAATTACAGTTTTATCGCGAAATATTATTCTTATAACTGTATTTTGAAAAAATGCAACCTTAACTGATTTTTGCTTGTTTTTTTTGTTGTGATTTACTGTTACATTTCGTGTATCTTGAGGCCCATCTTTCGACCTCCATCAGCGTTTACCACTTTACTCCTTTCACTTCCCCCAGTATCTCTTTCAACAAAAACACCTTGGGAAACACTGCAAACGATGAAAAACAAAAACAATCGAGGTTACTAAAGGAAGAAACAACTCTGTACGAACACGCATTTCACAAATTGCTCAAACAACGAAAAATACAACAACAAGCTCAAGCGAAACGCTTCGAACCCACGGTGAAGCAAAGCATAGTCACAACAAACCAATCGCATGACACATAGTGTTTGCCCTTGGTGGTGATGCTTAACTTGATTGGACAAGACACTGAACTTCATCAAAAGGACATCAACACAACACGAACAAAACGAAAGTCCAGAGTATCAAAAGAACGTAACTGTAGTCTCGCAGGCTCCTAATTGCTCCGTGTTTTTGTCTGAACAATTTAAAATGTCATGTTTTTCAATGACACCATTTTCAATTTTCACAACAGCTTTTTTTGCCTGGGCTTGGATTCGTCAGTCGCGGAATCGTCGGTCGACAATTTTCGCTCCTTGGTTGCTAGAAACTCTTCCAATCACAATCTTGGTTAATAGACGTAGCATTTCCGTTTCCTGCTTTTGCTAACAGCTGCCAGCCACTCGCCACATGTTTTTGCGCTTGACAAAGATCGAAACACTTATGTTGAAGCTGAGTTGTCTTCCGACAGGCACTGTCTCGCGAGGTGCCACCAGTGACAAACAATGTTGCTCCAGTTTCCATGAATTCTTTGACAACAGCGCGATTCATTCCTTACAGCACCTCAGCGATACGCACGAACATTTTCGGTGTCTTCTCGTCCAGGCTGTGTTCTGTTACCGCATTGGGGAAGGAGTTCATTTCTGCAACAAAATCAAGTTCAATTCCAACCCTTCGTGATATTTGCAACGACATCCACAACTATCAAACGTAACATGCGCATTTGCCTTTCGCAACTTCATGCAGCTTTGCCGACGTCTTATTGATCTTTGACAGGGCAAGTAACAGCGACTTCACTCTTGCCAGCAAGTCATCATTGACGATTAAGGTGAGTCGAAATTGAACACGGCCATCGTAGGATGACGCATTCACTCGCAATTGCGCATGCTTAGCTCGTCGGCCATGAAATCGGCTGACAGCATTTCGTTTTCGATGGCTCAACCGTAAGGCCTCAGAAATTCGGGCGAGAAGTGGTTGCGATAATTCAGAAAGCGGAACTTACCAGCACCATCTGCACTACCCTCAGTGCTGCTGACATGCTACTTGCCATCTTCCTTCTTAAGACACTGAAAAATGAAAAGTATTGTAGCGGCAATTGACATGCCAAAGCAAAGCGCATCATCAATAGTATGGCAATGCAACATTTACAGAACTTGCATGGCAAGGCGATAACAGCGTTTACACTTAAGTAAGGCACTTAACTTGATTCTGACATGGTGCTCAACTTCATCAAACTCACATCAACACAGCATCAGTGCCACACAAACCAGGCGTTGCAAATAAGCGCAATCGAGTTCGGTAAAACACATTAAACATGTAGCTCAGCAAAAACACGCAATTTTGAAGTTTCTGAAACTGCAAATAAAAACAAAAAAATTGGAATGAAAAAAGACAAATATCAACGGGTAGCCTGCGGCAACACGTTTTGACAAATTCCTGGAAGCAGGAATGAAAAAAGAAACGTTAGAGACCAGTAAGTATAAACGGCATCATCAAAGCATGCACTTGAAAGTTAAAAAAAAAAAAACACAAGGCAACAGTGCACCTTGTTTGCGCTGCAATGAATTCCCTGTTCGGTCGAACTAAACACAAAAAAAAGCATTCGCGACTTCGTTGCTTCAAAAACGGCAGCGAAAGCAAAAGTGAAGCCTCCACTGAGCGTGCTAGGCCGCTGCGCAGTGTGCTACATTCAACTTAATTGCACAAAATGGGTAGCTTTGTTCAAGGCAGAAAAAAAGGCATTTAAAAAAGTGCAAGTGATACACTTCAACAAAAAAAAACACTGGATGCATGTTCAAAATGTGAAAGAATTTCATGAAACAAAAGCACAGCAAAAACGAAAGAAAACACAACGAAATGAACAAAGCGGAAAACACAACGAAATGTGACAAAATTCCATGAAAAAAAATCATTTTAAGTCCAATCAAATTGTTCATTTTTTCCTCACCTTGGCTTTGCGTGCAAAGCCAGGCTCCAGAGTGGTTTAGCGCTTAACAGGTCTTGCAGCAATTTAATGAGCTCATCCTCAGATGAGCACCAACACAAGCTCATCCTCAGAATCCTCTTCCAATGAAGACGACGACCTGCGGACAATTTGCCGTCGGAACGATTTTCAGTTTGGCTTTCTCTTGAACAGGAGTTGCGACATTCGCTTGTACAGGTTTTAGGTCGACTCTTGCAGTTTTGGTTGTGCTTTTTCGGTTCCTGCTCGTCGTCGGACGAACAATCCAACGTATTGCTTACTAGAAAGTACTGCAAGCGGATATGCGAACTGCTGACGTACGTTTTTGCACACGATTTTCCTGCCCTCATTGCCCATTGGCAGTAGGTTTTAATGCTGGGAGATAACTGGAAGCCTGCTGTTGATCTGGAGCGGTCTTGGAACAAGCGCTTGCTTGTAAAGCGATTCAAGTCGCTGATACGGTAGGTTGCCACCAGTTTTTGCACGCCAGTTGCAAACATCGCTGCGCCAGCCTCCACAAATTACTCAACAATCGATCGCATTGTCGACGCCTTGCAATACGTTGCTCACACTTTGCATCATCTTCTCGGTTTGAACTTGATCTAGTTTTTCCTTTGACCCCGAATTTGTAAATGCATTCATCTCTGCAACTAAAGACCGTATCCCGCAATTGGGATGCGGCCACCGATGGCCGGCACATTCATTCAGAGTTGTGAATGGACGATTTGTCAGCCATAAACTTGGCGGACTAATAGCTATCTTCAGTGGCCCGGCTAAATGACCTCAAAAACTCGGAAGGAAATGGGTTGTGGTACTTCGCCTACCGGTACTTACCCTGATCTTCTGGAACGCCCTTACTGCTGCTCGCACGTGAGATTATTGCACTCGTTGCTGTTGATGTACTTAACTATTTTCATTTCGATTTGATTCAATTCAATTAAGATTATGAGAAGAATAAAACCTTATCACAATGGTTGAAACACAAAACATGTATTCAAAACCGTGCAGTCACAACTAAAATTTCACAATCGACTTTCGAGAATGATCCCTTGCGACATTGCAAGCATTGTCGTCCATGTCAAAGAAAACTTAATGTGTTTGCTCGTGTTACCATCTAGTGGCTAGCAACGCTTTACAATCAAGATGTGAAAATCACCTCTTGCGACACTGTCAGCGTTGCCTTTCTTGTCAAACAAAACGTGATCGAGTTCACTCGGGTTACCATGCAGTGGCAGGCGATGTTTCACAGTAAAGGTGTCAGACTGATCTCTTGCGACACTGTCACCGTTTTCGTCCTTGTCAAAGACAACTTCAACGTGTTCGCTCAAGTTTTATCGTCAACAGACAGTTTGCACACCAAACATGATAAGGAATAACAAAGTCTAAGCATGAAAAAAGCTGAATAACGTAAATACGGTATTAGTGGCTGCATCAGCTTTGCGATCGCCTCTCCTTCGTGGAAGGTCCATTGGAGGGGGGTGGGCTTTCAAATCGGAAAGTGACTTTGCTTACCGTATCTACCTATTACCATTCGACACTCTTGTCTGCATCTTCGTATGGGTCAAGTTAGGGTAAGCCCCCAAAACTGGCTGCATCGCAATGAAAGAGTCCCCTCAATTTCTACAAATTGAATTTTATTTCTGCTACCTAAACCTCAGACTTAGCTTGGTTGTTTTGCCTTTTGCTCATATTGCGTCGTCACCTTTTCGTGGCAAACCTATGTGGTGCCGGAGTTGTAACACGCCAACGCTTGCTTTGCTATTTGGGTAATGTTTGTAAAATGTCTCATACATGCTAAAACTGCCTCATTTGAAGCATGTTGGTTGTTGAAATAAATAAAAAAAATTAGTGCATTGGCATGATTTATTTAGAGTACCCCTAATTAAGTTTATTTCTAAGTTCTAACCTTCATTTCTGTTGATATCGAAATGTATTGTAAGCTTTAGTGACGTCAACCGTAGTGTAGTAGGCAGAGGTGGAGTCCTCGAGGACATATTTTGAAGTCCTTGGCCTTGACCTCAAAGCTTCTAGTCCTCGAAAATTGCCCTCTCCTCGGCACGAGGACAGCACTGTTTTTTGAGTTGTTGAAAGTTTGTGGAGCGCCTGAAAATTTTTTCTGAAGACCTTTATTGAGATTGCCTGAAAAAATTTGAGAACTTTTTTTGGAGAACACTTGCGCTTGTGTCCTTGGCCTCGAGAGGGTCTGTCCTTGGTCTTGGCCTCGGATTTTTTTGTGTCCTTGGCCTTGGCCTCGAGATTTGTGTCCTCGACTCCACCTCTGGTAGTAGGTACTATACAAGAACGTTTCTAAAACTAGTTAAATTATTCCCGAAGTGAAATGGTCAGAACTAATTTAATAGTTTGCAGAGACATCACGTCTTACAATCCTACTTCATTTGACAACACCTTAATGCTGTCTCCAGGTCCAAATGGATAATAATTTCAACCCTTAGTGACGCTGGTGAGGCGTAGCCCCCATCTCGGGGAGCATTTTCGTGTTTCGAAGTCAACTGAATTCATCATCGAAGTGAAAAGGAGTTTACAAAATACAAGGAATTTTGACCCCTGAATTAAGCTAACTCAAGTGGTAAATTTGAATAACGAAGTTATCGGTAGTAGGTTATCGTCTTCATCTTGTAACTTCAGCTACCGGTACTGAAAAGGCAGACCTAAGTTTTTCCCAAGTACTACCCTGTAGACCAGATCTCGGGATTGCTGTTTCTCTTTAAAGGCGCTGGGGGGCGACTGCTGTGCTGATATAACAACAATCAATCAATCTTGAATTGCGGATATGGAAACGTTTGACTGGCTGGTCTTGTTGATGTGCTCACTGAGGTCGGCTGCCTATCATGACGGTGAGTAGACTGAAGTTGATCTCGCTGACTACGATTCACCAGACAATGCTTTGCTTTAGCTCAAACTTGATGTTTTTTAAATGAATGAGAAATGACATATGAATTAGGTTTGTATGAGAAATGACATATGAATTCACCAGACATTTTTAAATGAATGAGAAATGACATATGAAATAGTTTTAGCTTGACAATCATTGAATGAAACTTTAATGATTCTAATTTGCTGCTAATTTTTACATATGAATTACTTTACTATAATTAAAGCGACAATTAGCATAAAGGATAAAAAATGAGCAGAGCTGGGCAAGTCCGAAATTGCGGACTAACGAAAAAAGTTGCCTACACGCGGACTTGCGGCTGCGGTCTATTTTTAATTTTAGTCCGCAATTCCGCAAGTTTTGGACAAATATTGAAATTCCTTTCTATTTTCGTGAAATATGTTTTTACCCAGTTAAACATGAGAAATCAATTTATTTTTTTCCAGTACAAGTTCGGCAAAAATATCAAGCTTTTCGAGTTCAGGCTGACAAAAATACTAAGTCTGCTTTTCGACTAAATCGCTTCCTTTTTGTTGACATGCTGTTTTTTCGAGTTCGGCAAAGCAATCGACTTTTTTCAAGTTTAAATTCAAATTGCAGCCCTGGTTTGAAGTATGGTTTTTGTTGTTTTTTTACCATGAGTTCACAGAATTTGCCACTATCATTTTTTGTACTGGTAGCCAGTGCCGTCGCTACGGTAGGGCCAGGGGCGCCGCACAACACCTAACGACTGCTTGTGCTCAGTGGTGAAATTGGTAAGTTAGAAGTGCCGCAGCTCTCCGGTTTGCAGAGAGCGTAATGAAATGATAGGTTGTTTTTAGGCGCTTTATAACTACCAAAGTCTTGTAGCGCCAGGACTGAAGTAATTCATAGGACAAGGTATGTTTTAACCAATTTCATTCTCCACACTACCCATGACGCCGAGCGCAAACATGAGTAGCTGTGGATACCATTTTTAAAGTCTTTGGTATGACTCGACAGAGTATCAAACTCAGTCTCCTTGAGTATCAACTCCGAGCATAATAAAAAAGACCAGTAGAAGCAATAATCGCGAGGGTCAAAGTTGTCGGTCTTTGGGCAATATGACGCGGCGAAGCTATCAAGCAATATATCATGGCTTGGCAGTGCATATCGGTATGAAAGCAGAAACTCGCAACTTAGGTTAACTGAATCCTTATCAAAAAACTAATAGTGTTCCAGTTCGACCATGTTTTATTCGGTGATGAGTCATTTTGAGCGGCTAAAAATAACTGTTTATAATAATCGCGATACCGGCAACGAAATCTTGACACGGAATTATGTTTTCTATCACAACTTCCTACATGTTCATTTTCATGCTCAGCACAATGAGCACACTCTGGATTATGGTTATGGAGCATGATATCAAGAAGCTGAGAATTTTTTGAGTAACAAAAAAGAAAATATATAGCATTATATGTCACACTTGCATGCTGTCTCCACGAAAATAACGCACCAGTACTAGTCATGAGCCCTAAGTCGTGAAGTAAAATAAATACCGGTAATGCTCCGCGATAAGAATTGTAACAAAATTTTCCACAGCGAGATTCTCAACGGAAAAGTAAGAAAAAAACAGTCAAAGGTTCTCGGAATCGCGTGGTAAATAGTTTAGAACGATGATGACGTCTAGAAAATATACAGCCAACGACCATCAAGCAAGATTAAAGACAAGCTTCCAAATGAGTGTAGTCAGTCTGTTCGTTGGTACTTTTACTCCTCCTCTTACAGCTAACGTTATCTGCACATCTTCTGCCTGACAAGATCCATGACCTTACGTAAGGCATTGGCTTGAATGCAGATAGAGGTGGGCCAACAATTTTTGCAAACATCAACGCACTTACTCTCGCGACCTTTAGGTTATTTCTGGTATCCGTCAATATTTTGTTCATTGAGCTAAAAGCTCTTTCACACTCAGCGGTACTTACAATCAGGGTTTCTGAAGACCTTATTAATGGCTGCAGAGACTTTGGGGTAATCCGTCCTAATTCCAGTTTAAACTCTCTAAAACCACTGATGATGTCATGATGTTCACCAGGTAATTGGAAACGCTTGCACATGTTCAAGTATAGCGTCTTCCCCAAACAGGGCATCAAACTCAGCTGGCCAATTCTCTGGGATAAGGACTTGCAGATCGTTGACCAATGCATTGTACAGATTTTCGTTTGCATCAACATTTCTACTTCCTGTTCTTGATACAGTCGTGTAGAGCCTCGTGGTAAGATTGTCGGCTAATGCCTGATAAAATTGTGGAGCATCAATAATAGGGACTGTAGTTTGGCTATTTTCCGATATAAGCACACCATTGTACGTAGTATGCTCTTCAATTTCCCTGAGGGCCTCATCCAAGAATTTTCTCGGCTTATATTTCCTGGCAAGAAACACAGCGATCACAATTTTGATCCGTTTATGTGCCCTCACAAATGTCATTTGGCGAGACTGAAGGTCAAGGGAAAGTGCTGATAGTTCCTGCAGAGCATCAGCCATAAGAGTCAAGTTCAGAACAAACGATTTGGAAGTCAAGTACGATAGCATTCCCAGATACTTGCTTTTTTCACGACCATCTCTTTTACTGTCACGAGATGCAGACTTAAAGTGTTCTGCAAGTGCTGCGTAGCTCTTCATTACAGCAGAAACGGCTCTATAAGAGGAGGCTACCCACCTAGTATCCAGCATCTTACCTATCTTCAACAACTCTGTTTCCAGGCTTCGTGCTGCGTTCTGCAACTCTATCTTGTTCTTTGGAGAGGCACTGTATAAACTGTACAATTTATCCATAAATATTTTGAAATTGTTAATCCCTCCTACAGTCGTTACACAGTCATTCACAGCAAGTTCCAGCTTATGATTACAACAGTGCCAGAAAACAACATTTGGAAACATTTCCTTCAATTTTGTGACTATACCCGATGCCCTTCCGGTCATAACCGATGCCCCATCACTGGCAAAACAAATTAAGTATTCTTGCAAATAGTCACTATCCATTCCGTGCTTTTTCATGCATCCAAGTAAAGTGTCTAAAATGGTCTGGCTGTCCGATTTTTCCAATTCAATTAAATCCAAAAACATGGATGTGGGCTTACCATGCAAAAAAAATCGCAAACAAACAACCAATGACGATTTTAGCGAATTAGTGGTTGCTTCGTCGATCATTATGCCAATTATTTCGCGAGAATCTTTTATTGCTTTTACCACATTTTTTCTCATCTCATTGCCAATGTGATCGCATATATCGGCTGCACTCACTCTGCTGTGAAGAACGTGACCCATATCTGCCTCGTTAAGTTGTTGAAGGTCAATTAAATGCGGAAAATCTGTAAAGGGTCGTTTTTTTTTCATGAGGAAATAGGCCGTGCGAAAAACTCTACCGTTATCTCATTTTCCCGCTCAGTCGCTTGGTGCATCATATGTGGCAAAACATCATCGCTTCTCTTTAAGAGAATTTCCGACAGTAACTTATGAATTTTGCTTTCTTTGTGCTCAGCAATTTTTTGTCTCAAAGACTTTAACTGCGCAGGACGGCCATCACCATAGGGCTGCACAGTGGCATCGCACCATTGCATAGGGAAAGACATTCCTTGACTCATGTGACCTGGAGCCAGTTTTGCAGCTCTGCAGGTCGTACATCCCAAACAATTATTCTTACTGTAGAGCCATGAGTATTTGTTTGTAAAATCTTTCACTTGCTGCTCAGTCCAGCATTT
Source organism: Trididemnum nubilum (assembly GCA_963965965.1). NCBI lineage: Eukaryota > Metazoa > Chordata > Ascidiacea > Aplousobranchia > Didemnidae > Trididemnum > Trididemnum nubilum. The sequence goes on from OZ014482.1 coordinate 36,491,206, forward strand.
TGGCCACTTTTCTCCAGCATTAATTCCTCCTGCCCCCGTTATACCTGTAACGCTTTCCTCATCCTCGACACTGATAGCGACTGCATTAACGCTTTCATTTACTTCGCCAGCTACTTCTTCCTGTTCAATTGGCTGAATTTCAGTTGATACAGACGAAGCAACAGTTTCTTCTTGACAATCTTCTTGTCTGTCACAAATGAAGACTGCATTGTCGCGAGAATATTTAAGGGCATATTATGTAAACGGAAGGGATATTACTATTTATTACGCCTATACTGAGCTTGAGAAAAAAATTATAAAGCATGGAATTGACTTGGTTTTCATGTTTTCTTAATTTGCTGATAAAAATCTATGAAGCCGAGAAAACTATCGCGAAGCATTTATTTGAACCAGGTCCTAATGATTATAGAGCCAATAGGGACGACGCGGCGTGTATAGACCGCGAGCCCTGAGTTTAATTACTGTATAATATTCCGAAAAGCACCGGTACGACTAGGCCTACGTATTCGTAAACATTTTGGCTAACTAACAGAGGTGGTCAGTAACGAAGTAGTTCTACTTAAGTAGACACTTAAGTAGTATTTTCGGTAACGAGCGACTTACTTAAGTATTTTTCATTTCTGATACTTCTACTTTTACTTCAAGTAAAATCCTCTCGAAGTAACGCTACTTGAGTAGTAATGACTTTTATGTAAAGTAGAAGTAAACACCTAGCCAATCCTTTTTGATGATGATTTGACCAATGACCACGATTTGAAGTTTTTTTGTTTGTCTCATTATATCTGGCAACTCTGCTTATCGAAAACATGTTCGTGCAGGACGCGAAACAGAAGTCTGGTACGCTGTGATTACAGTCTATGTACCGGTAATGAGCCGCAATTTTGAGGTTTGGCAAGGTTTTCTGGAATTTCTTTGTTTTAGGTGGGCGCAGTATTATTGTGTACTTTATTGTTTGTTAGGTTTTCCAAAGAAGTAATGCAGATAGATACCGGTAGTTGAAAGCCTTCACTTATAGGCCGATAGCTGCCAGTATATACCAGTAAGCGTTTGGGCTACTACCGTAGTACCAGCATTGATAAATTATAAGATTTAGACTAACCTGTATTTAAACTATCTTAACAGCCTACTGTCATTTGCGTGATTGTCATTTACCGCTCTAGAGGCATGCGAGCTATACAATTAGCCATCCGAGCTGAGTAATGCATTGTTTAGATCAGTGCTCTTCAACCTTTTTTTACGTGGTATACCTTTTGCGATTTTCGAAAACTTTGTATACTCCACAAAAAATTCTAGCCCGTGTAAGTGGTGTAGACTTTTTTTGTAGATTCGATTTTTCATGCTTAGATTTGGGCGAAATTGGACCGAATCTAGCCCGAATGTAAGTGGAGACCATTTTCTTTTTTTTGTTTTAGAGATCGCAGTTTTGTTTCGTATACCCTCTGTATACCGAGTACCATAATTACCGTTTCGCATACCAATTGGTGTATCGTATACCCGGTTGAAGATTTGTACGAATTAGATGTTACGAATCTGTGGTGACCTGCTGATTGGCTTACTTCATATTGTACATAGCAGGTTTAATCCAATAAAAGTTTAAATGGATTGTTGAACTCGACCGTTAGGTAGTGTACATTATTCCACCTCACAACGTGTACTATAAGTACGTACGGTATCGAGTTTGTTTTACTGTACAGTACTACGAAACTTATTGAATAGTTACGACGATTCATTTACAGGTCATCTAGGGTAGTGTGTTTTTGCGTTGCATCAAATACCAGGTGTTGACTCAGTCTCACTAAAAAAAAAAAGCATACCGAACCCTGATTAGCATGGTACAGTAGACAAACTAGACATGCGCATTACTCCTGGTTCATACGAAAAAGATTAGCGGTTAACGGCGTTGCGTTTGCTGCGGCCCGTCTGGGGTTCAATTCCCTAGCCGGTTAACGAACAGTGTTGCTAACGACTCGCCATCGCTGCGACATTTCTTCTCAAGCTGTGTTGTCCAGGTGCGGAGATGAGCCCGGAGTCCCTACTAAATCGTATTCGTAACACGCTTTGGTGTAATTTCAAGAGAATAATAAAACTTTGATTTTTTGATATGCTACCGTATGGTTTTGCTTGAACACTGATCGTAAGCGTCACGACAGCAAACCTTCGAAGAATAAACAAACACGTGAAATTCGAAATTACTTTCTACTTTCATTACTTAAGTAGAATTAATTTTGACTACTTTCCTACTTTTACTTAAGTGGAAATGCTTCGCCATACTTCTACTTTTACTTGAAAGGCATTTTTAAGTAAGTAACAATACTTCTACTTAAGTAGATTTTTCGACTACTTTGTCCACCTCTGCTAACTAAGCTGATCAGCGATCACCTTAGTAAAATATACAGCATTGTACAATTTCGTAGGCTATCAGATTCTCCACTTCACAACAACACGAACACAATTAAAAACTAACTTCCTTAGGAATTCCAGTTACGATAGAATAGAAAAATAGACTAGGCTACCTACCTGGCGACTTTTTTGAAGAAGCTACTTATGTTCGATTGGGCTTTTCATAATTTGTTAAATTAACCGCTGGCTATAATATGCTAAAACGATAATAGATAAAGTTGTAATTAACTTGCAAGATATTAGGTTACATCACATGTGCAGGTCAAAAACGCCAGCATTAGTGATTAAGACTTCGCCTATTCCTATTGCTTCATCACACAACATCCCACTTTAACCATACCTTTAGTGCTTTACATTACTGCTACATAAAAAAATCCTACGCTCGTCACACATATAAGGTACCGTACCTCAACTATTCACTTCTTAGTCCTTGCCGTTGAGCAAGAGAGCAGTAGGCCTACGTCTGGTAGCCTAGTATTCGTTCTACTTTACTCCCATTCACAAAGCATTTTGACATCATAAACGTAATATGATCGACAGGTTTAAAATTGCGGTTTTAGCAAATAATGTACATGTAAAAGCCTTGCGGTCGTAATGTAAAAGACAGGGATATTAATGCGACGATTACTTAGCATCACAGAGTGATTCGGTTGATCGATCCAGTAACATTCGTTGTCCCAGGAACTGCGGGAGCTCGCGCTCCGGTGGTAGTGGAGAAGTTTATGGCGGAGCTCCGGTGCGCTCCGGCCCAATTTCACCACTGCTTGTGCTCCCCCCCCCATTTCCGTTTACTCAGAATGCTTTTTCGGAGCATCATGTAACGACAAGACAATAGGCAATAATGGAAAAAGAAATAATAATTTTCAAACATAATTCTCGTTTGAAGTTTTCTCGATTGTTTGCAAAATTGCTGGCCACCAACTGCTTTAGATAAATGTGACCCAATAATCCGTCTTATTAACACGCCTTTACGGATGTGTCGCGGAATAGGGATGTATGCCTACAGAAACGTTTCCGGTATTTCGTTAGTGATTATGACCTGAAACAACACGTGAAAACATTTTTTTAAAAGACCAGCTGTTTTTTTAGAGCACACTCAAGATTTATTTTAGGTCGCAGTCAGTTGCGCAACCAGGGGAAGGGGTTAAGAGGGCATCAGTCCTCTTTAGCCAAGTCATTTAGAAAATATAACTTAAAAAAGAATATGCGTTTAAACGTGTTTTGGACTTGACCTGAAGTATACGGGGGCTCAAGAGGCTGGACAATTTAAGTCTTTCAATGACTTTTGAATTTTAGCAATTTACCCTAATTATTGATCAGGAATGTGGAAGCAGTTAAATTTTTAATGCTTCCGCTTCCAGCTCCTCTTGAAGTTTTATGCTTCCGAGTTCGCTTCCGCTTACTCACCTTTGGAATTTTTCGCTTCCGCTTTCAGCTCCGGATAGAATTAGTTGCTTCCGAGTCCGCTTCCGCTTCCGCCTTCTTTCATCAAAGTGCTTCCGCTACCACAAAAATTTAAACGCTTCCGCTTCCACATCCATGTTTGTACCTGCTGCGACCGGCTAAGTACAAGGTTTCGTAAACTACAGGTGACACTTCTAGGCTTGCTTGACAGAGCCACTTGCCAGCACGTGCAGCAGCCACAGGAAACTGAGAAGGAGCCTACCATAACCCCATCGTGGCCGCTGCTGGCCGCAGTGAAATCCCGAACTCTGATGCCATGACAGTATTGGTGGTATCGTATCACGTATATCACACCTATGATCTCTCGCAAAGACGGTGTGCTTATGGCTCTTTATTAATTATGATAATTTAATGCAGCACAAACTTCAAAAATTATGGCAGTGACTAAAGTGGAAATTTTGCACACATTTTTATGTGCCAAGAAATAATTTTATTGGAACGACCGACGCTCGCGTCGCGTGTTGCTTTGTTTTTACTTGGCCATGTTCCAACTAACTAGAGCAAAGTTTCAGACTTTTGCTTATGTAATTCGAGAACGGTTAGGTCTAGCAACACGAAATTTGACAGCAGTTTGAGATTATTGAGTTGTATGTTTGTACCAAATTTTGAGGCAATTGATCACGTGACTTTGTTTTTAGGACCCGAAAACTGCCCCAAAAGTTTGGCGTAAAAAGCGGTCTCAGTCGAAAACGGCTGAAGTGCGGCGAAAAATGTTTCACATGGGTACAGTAGCGTAGCCAGGGGGGGGGCGGGGGGGGGCTATAGCCCCCCCCCATTGGCCTGCCGACCAAAATGCAGAATAAGAAAAATACCACGTTTTTAGCACTTCTAAGACTCTCTTTTGCACTGGATTAGACTAAAAAATGATTTAAAGCATAGTTTGAAACGTTTATTTGGGGGGGGGGGGCTAATGGACTGCCGACCAAAATGCAGAATAAGAAAAATACCACGTTTTTAGCACTTCTAAGACTCTCTTTTGCACTGGATTAGACTAAAAAATGATTTAAAGCATAGTTTGAAACGTTTATTTGGGAGGGGGGCTAATGGACTGCCGACCAAAATGCAGAATAAGAAAAATATCACGTTTTTAGTACTTCTAAGACTGTCTTTTGCACTGGATTAGACTAAAAAATGATTTAAAGCATAGTTTGAAAGGTTTATTTAAGGGGGGGGCTAATGAACTGCCGACCAAAATGCAGAATAAGGAAAATACCACGCTTTTAGCATTTTTAAGACTGTCTTTTGCCCTGGATTAGACTAAAAAATGCTTTAAAGCGTAGTTTGAAACGTTTATTTAGAGGGGGGGCGAATGAACTGCCGATCAAATTGCAGAATTAGGAAAATACCACGTTTTTAGCCAGTAGCGTAGCCAGGGGGGTCGGGGGTCTATAGCCCCCCCCCCATTGACATGTCGACCAAAATACAGAATGGGAAAAACACTACATTTTTAGCACTTTGAGACTGTTTTATGCACTGGAGTGAACTAAATAGTGATTTAAAACATCTTTTGAAACATATGTTCAGGGGGGGGGGGGGGGGCTAATTTGCCAAACATAAAACCAAGTAATAAATGAAACCTTTGATAAATGGTAAGAAATAAGTAATCAAATTTGATCGCAAGTGTAAAAATACTGAACATAGGTGTCATCAACAAACATACTATAAACTAAGGAATAGGGGGGGGGGGCTATTCAGTATTTGTTAATTACCAATCATTTCTCTCAAATCTCTTTTCATTATCCCCCCCCCCAATTATTTTTCTCTATAAACTGTATACGAAATAGATTACTCCGTGTGAATTTTATTGCACTATTCGATTTTATAATGTAACTGCATCTAAACAAGAGAACTACATTTTACCATTAGCCACCTCCCAAATAGCCCATTTATGCTACCAGTTTAATCTTGTTTGAACTGCCAATTCCTAAGCCACGTTTTAAAATCACTATTGTTTAATCAAAATAGCCCTAAAATGAAGTTATTTTTGCAAAAAAATGCAAAATTTTCGAGTGCTGGGGGCTCCGCCCCCAGACCCCCGTGCCTCCGGCGGCTGGGGGCTTTGCCCCCAAACCCCCAGCCTCTGGCAGCTGGGGGCTCCGCCCCCAGACCCCCATTGGCCTTCGGCGGCTGGGGGCTCCGCCCCCAGACCCCCCAAATAGCCCCCCCCATTGCGAATTTCTGGCTACGCGCCTGCATGGGTATATGTCTTAAGATACCCTTTTATCCCTACCAACCCACTTTTGGCTGCGATGAGCTTTTTTCCTTTTTTTATCCTTTTTTTCCCTTTATTTTTTTCCTAAATCTTGTACGCTCTTCTCCTAAACCACAAAACATCGAATTCTAATTTTTGCGTAAAGTTGTTGAGCTGCAAAAGCAATTTTGTCTCCCGAAATTTTTTTGGGTGACTCCCCCGTAAACCCCCCCCAAAAATCAAATTGTTGAACGGCTCCAGCTAGGGCACCAGTTTTTTTTTTATATCAGTAGATATTTTACAAACATATATTTGGACATAATTTGGGGGTATATCTCCCTGGGGACACCCCAAATATCAATTTTTTGAACGGCTTAACCTTGAGTGCCAGTTTTTTTTTTTAATCAGTGGATATTGAAAAGAAAAATATTTCAATATAATTTGGGGGTACCACCCCCCCGGAAACCCCTCCAAATGGACCCCCCCAAAATCAATTTTTTGAACGGCTTAACCTAGGTTGCGAGTGTTATTTGATATCAGTGGATATTTAAAAGACAAATATTTTAACATAGTTTGGGGGTACTACCCCCGGAAACCCCCCAAATGGACCCCCCAAAAATAAATTTTTTGAACGGCTTAACCTAGAATGCCAGTGTTGTTTGATATCAGTGGATATTTAAAAGACAAATATTTTGACATAGTTTGGGGGTACTACGACCCCTGGGAACCCCCCCAAATAAACCCCTCCAAAAATCAATTTTTTGAACCGCGTAACTTTGGGTGCCAGTTTTTTTTTGATATTAGTAGATATTTAATAGGCAAATATTTTGACATAGTTTGGGAGTACCACCTCCACGGGTACCCCCCAAATGGACCCCCAAAAATCGATTTTTTGAACGGCTCAACCTAGGATGCCAGTTTTTTTGATAACAGTACATATTTAACAGACGAATATTTTGACATAACTTGGGGGTGCCACTGGGGACTCCCCAAATGTACCACCCCAATATCAATTTCTTGAACGGCTTAACTTTGGGTGACAGTTTTTTTTTTGATATCAGTAGATATTTAACAGACAAATATTTTGACATACTTTGGGGGTATCAATTCCCCGTAGGCCCCTCAAATGACTCCCCCAAAAATCACTTTTGTGAACGGCTGAACTTTGGGTGCCAATGTTGAGTGATATCAGTAGATATTTAACGAACAAATAGTTTGACACATTTTGGGGGTACACCCACCACCCGGGGACCCCCCAAAAATTAATTTTTTGAACGAATTAACCTTGGGTGCCAGCTTGTTTGATATCAGGAGATATTTCACAAATATTTTGACATAGTTTGGGGTAGCACTTAAACTGCAAAATATTGCACGGGGGGACGCTTTTGCAGCCGTGACCAAACGTGTTCGGAATGCGACTGCAATTTAGGGGAAATTTTGCTCCAAGTTCAGATGCTATTCCTGAATTCGATTGGAGACCAAAAAAAAGGTCTTCACCAAATTTTGAAGGGTTTTTGACCTCAAATTTGATTGATGACCAAAAAAAGTCTTCACCGTAATTTGGTATTTTGATGAGTGGAGTTTGAGTTTAACCGATTCAAAACAGTGCTCGACAGCGTATGCCAGAGCGATTATCACATTATACCACAGAACACGTCAAAAGTTAAAATTTTTAAATTTGAAAAATTAAAAAATTTAAAACCCTACATTCTGTTTCACCCGTAATCGGGATCATCAGGGGTATCTTATTCAAATAGAATAAGATCTTCAATATTCTATTTGAATAAATTATTCAAAAGAATAAGATTTTCATTATTCTATTTGAATAAAATACCCCTGATGATCCCGATTACGGGTGAAACAGACTGTACGGTTTTAAATTTTTTAATTTTAACATTGACGTGTACTGTGTTATGTTGTAATTTGGTATTATGTATATTCGGCCTGAATTAGGGATTTATTGGTACTACCAGCCACTTTTTTTGTCTGATTGTCCAGGCGCTTACTCTTAGTGAGAAGCGCTGAAGTCTCGCTATGGGGACGCTGAAATCTCGATAGGGGGACACTCACTCTCGATGGGGCAGGCGTCCCCCATGCAATTTAACTACTGGTTTTGGGGTACCATCTCTCCGGAGATCCCCAAAAATCACTTTATTAAAAGGCTCAAGCTAGGGCGTTACTTTATTTGATATCATCAGTTATTTAAGAGACAAATATTTTGACATAGTTCCAACGGCTTAAGTTTGGATAGAAATTTTTTTTTTTTTTTTTTTGTTCAGTCACTATGTTGTCAATTGACAATGTTTGAAATTCCAAACCCTATTTTCCGAGAAGATATTTCTAATTAATTGCTTAACGGCAAACCGAAAGTTTTTTGTTTTTTTTTGAGAATCTCGTTGTTCAACATGCGTCGGTCGTTCACTGAGATTGCTTCTCAGCAAACTCCCAACTAGTTATTGGTACATTTTACCCCAACGGTTGTAACCAGTTTGAAAATCTGGAAACTCCTGATTTTGAAAAAAATGCTTTCGCTTCCAGCTCCTTTTCAACACTTTCGCTTGCGAGTTCGCTTCCGCTTCCAATCTCTTTTATCAAAGTGCTTCCGCTTTCACAAAAAATTAACCGCTTCAACCGCTTCCAGCTTACGCTTCCTCTTCCACATCCCTGTTATCCCTGTTATTGATATGGTTTTAAAACGTGCGAAATGTGATTTAAATGGCGTTAAAATTACTATTTTTGCCGCAAAATTGCAAAAATCACCCAACAGTGGGGGGCTCTACCCCTCTGTGACACGCTTGAGTTGCAGCGGTTTGTTCCGCACGGGAGGTAAATTAACAATTTTTGTGCAAAAAAACATTTACTTCTGATTCAATCCCCTTTCTCTTAGCAAAACCCTGGTTGCGCTTCTGGTCGCATTCACTCCTGCACACAGATTTTTCAAGCGATTATACGGCCCGCATACGAAACGAGCTAATAAACGCTGCCGGGCTTATATATCTCTTTTTTCAAAGATGAATACAAAATTGTAGCTTTAAATTATCAGTTTTTATGTGCAAAAGTTCCGTCAATTTTATTGTGCCCCCCATTTTCGGCTAGGACCCCCTCACTTTGTTTGGTCTGGCAACAGCACTGATAGTAGCGCGTATCTCGTTCCTATTGTATTTGTAGAAAGCTGGGACTAAAAATTTAGTAATACGATTAGTGATATGAATGCTTTTTTGCCTTCTACTGCCTTTGCCTTTTCTTATCTTGAAAAAAAAGTTGTTTTTTTAAATATCTTGTTATAAACGGAAATACGGATTGTGCTTTGCTATTTGATGGCTTCTCTCGGTAATCCAATGGCTTTTAATCTCCAAATCCCTAGCTTCATTGTAGCATTATTAAGAGTTCGTCGGTGGGTTGCGCATTATGCTTTCATGCAGTTATGGCACCAACCGGGGGTGCCGATCTTTATTGAGCATTGGGAGGATAATTTGCAATTTTACCCCAATTTTGCCCTATTTTCAGCATTGGGGGGAATGAACCTCGACCACGATTTTGTTCAGGTGAGCAAATTAAGTGAAGACCAAAAAAAAAGGTCTTTACCAAAAATGAAACACTTTACCCCAAGTTCAGGTGAAGACCAAAAAAAAAGGTCTTCACCAAAAATGGAACACTTTTTTCCCCAAAATTAAGTGGACACCTACACTCAAATGCGCACCAGAGTCAAATTATTGGGGGGGATGCAGATGTAGACCACACTCAAACTATTGGGGGAGATACAGTCGAATTATTGGTGGGGATATATTCCACTTATCCCCCCGGGTTTCGGCACCCCTGGCACCAACTGTATAAGCAGTAGCGCAACCAGCAGGGCTGGGGACTACAACCCCTTTGACCAAGTCACTTAAAAACTTTAACCAAAAATACAAGCGTTTAAATCTGTTTTGAGTTGAACATGAAAGTAAGAGAGGCTGGGCAATTCTTAAGTTTGCCATCCGAAAAAGCTGCTCAATAACAAGTCATGCTGTGGTACATTTACTACAATCAACGATTGTGAGTAATTATTTTTATTGCGTGGAATGTATCCACCACACGTTTGCTATTGGCCTACTTCCCACAAGTCACAGCTTTTGATTCAAATCAAATCTTTCATTATACTCGCTGTAATACGCCGAAGCGTGTAACGAGTTGGCGGGAATCATCTCCGCATCATTGCGCCCGGGCAACACAGCTCCTTTCGAAGAAATGTCGCAGCAGTGGCGAGCCGTTGGCAACACGTGTATCCGATTTGACCGGCCCGAGATTTGAACCTCAGACCTCCCGCTCCAAAGACGAACGCGTTATCGCTTGACCAACTGGCCGGTAGCTTTTGACTTATGTTTGCTAATCAACTTTGAGCAGATCACTTCGGGACATGGTTGATTGCAAAACTCTTTTACTTGGTTCATAGAAAGTTGCGGACTTCAAATATTACGAATTTGCGGACTTGCGATTGCGGATTGAAGAATCCTAAAACGTCGTTGCGGACTAAGCTTTTAAACCTACAATTGCGGACTTGCGGTTGCAGATTAAGTAAATTGAAATTCGGTAGCGGATTTGCGGACTGCGGACTTAAAAAAAAACTAGCGGTGCCCAGCACTGAAAATGAGCATTAGTTACGTCATAAACATAGTTTTATAAACAACGTTATGGTAGCAAGAGATGAATAGTACCGGTATTCCTTCTGCAGGAGCGCATTTAAAAATGTAATTTGTCGTTCGGACCATCCTGGACTCGAGTTTCGCGTAATACCAATGCTTATCGGCAGGGCTAAAGCTCAAACTGAAATTAAAAAGCCAAACTAAGCTGGCCTACAAACCGAAATTAAAAATCTGACTAAGCTAGACCATAAAATTTAAATCAAAATATGATTGTGAAAAATAATCGCAATGATGTAAAAATAATTGTGAAAAATAATATCTGAAACACCAGTGGCGCATCCGGGAGGGGGCTTGGGGGTCGAACCCCTTCCTGTTTTGGAACTTCAAAAACAACATGGTTTTGGTGATATAACGCAGTTTGTAGCACTTTGCTGTATTTGCTTTTCACTAAACAAATCACTTTAGTAGTTGTCAATGACTTAAGATGTTGTTTTAGGGTGTAATTGATCCTGCACCATGTTTATCTAGCAATTGGAATGTTTGCATTTGTCACACCTATAATAGATAATATTGCTGACAAAAACATTGTGTTACTATTTGTATTTGGTTTATCCGTGAATATTGAATAATGGATATACTGTACCCGAAAATAAACTTTTAAGTAGAACATAGCTAGATCCAAATAAGAGACCGACGGCCGTTTAGTGAAAAAAGTCCCCTTTTAAAAAAAACTACTAAGCCAAATGCACTTTTGCAGAAAAAAAGCAAACAATCCACTGTTTGAAAATGAAAGCCACAGCAAAATTACATTCAAACGTGGAGATTTTTATTCTGCAACCGTATTCAGGAATTTAAAAACAGCTTTTAATAGTGTAGGAGCCAGTAGCGTAGCCAGGGGGGGGAAGGCTGCAGTCCCCCATTGGCCCTGAGGAGTATGCTAAATACCCGTTTTTAGCACTTTTGAGGCCGATTTTTGCTTCAAAAACGAAAATTACCCCTCCCAAAGGTATTGGCGATGAGAATTGGTGAAGGGCCTGATGTGATTTCGAGCAGAAAAACTGGGTTTCAGCCAGCCTGAAGGCCTTTTATTTTTTATTTTATTTTTGGAGACCACCTGAATTCTGACAGAAAAACCGTCGTCTCAGTTTCAGAGAAGACCTTTTTTTTTGAGATCACCTCAATTTGGACCGAAAAACCGTCTCAATTTTGGTGAAGGCCTTTTTTTTTTGGAGATCACCTCAGTTTGGACAGAATAACTAACTCAATCTGATTAAAGATCGATTAAAATCTGGGTCAAGAGCGTTTGATGTTGTTTCCGGCCTCCAAAACAGCCCCCCAATGCAAATTCCTGGCTAAGCGCCTGGTAGGAGCTATCATTTCCAAACTACAAGGTGGCCCATAAGTAGGTAAACAGCAATCACAATCTAAATTCCTTAAATTCTTTTTACGTTCTATGTAGCACTTCCCAAAGCACTTCACATTACATGCTAAGTACCAGGAACCAAAATATGACTTGAAATGAAGTATTTACCACCAAGAAAAAAAATCTCGGGACACTTTCTAGCGATAGCTGTATACCTACTTATGGGCCACCCTGTACATCATTCGGAGCTATAAATTTTTCTATACTTTTGCATTAACTTTGTAGTATTTTAGGTGATTTTTGCAGCATCATACGTCATAATTACAACCCTTTGTCTATTTCAATGTAATCAACCTCTATGTATACTACCGCATTTTAGTTTTTCTTTATTCCAGCGTTGATTCATGAAGTGAGCTGGACGAAAACGTTCAACCAAAAACAGCCTTTTTCAAGGCTATCCATTTTTCAAAAAGTGGAAATGATAGCTCCGACGCTAAACAAAGTTATTTTGAACTTCTGTACAACTAACGAGCTTTTTGATTTTAAAAACGCATTCACTTAAAATAATATAGCCACAAGCTTATCGAGCATATATGAAATAAGTCGTAAATTATATACTACTATTTTATTTATTAAAATCGATTTCACCCCAGCGGGGCATCATCAGTTAGATCTTATTCAAATAGACATGCCCCGCTGGGGTGAAATCAATTTTAATAAATAAAATAGTTGTATATAATTTACGACTAATTTCGTATATGCCCGATAAGATTGTGGCTATATTATTTTACTGATCCCTAAATGCGAAGTCGTCGGAATTTCTTCTTTCTTCTCCTGTGTGTGATTTTCATCCAAAACATGGCCTCAAACATTCACCTAAAAGATTTAAGTGAAATCCGGCAATCTTCAGCATTTAAACGTATTTTGAACTTGATCAGTAAGCGTACAGGGGCCTGATTGGACTAGGCAAAATTTTTTCAAATTTTTCCAAATCTTAGTAATTTAGCTTTTTTCTAATTGCTCTAAAAACGTGCAAATGTGATCTATATGCTTTTAAAATGGCTATTTTTTCCGAAAAAATTGCAAGAATTGCCCAGCGTAATAATGGTAACTTATTCTCTCGCACACAATCTTCACAACCAACAACCTTCAAAATCGTTGTTACCGGGTTTCTGAATAAACAAATGTTGTAACAAAAAACAACTATTACCGCGAAACCCTGCTTGACTACAATTGCGCGCATTTTCATTAATGGTTGAAATAAATTAACTACAATTGGGTTCTGGTTGGTTCTTGAAAAATAGAAACCCTCCCCTTTAAAAATATCTAGGTGCGCTACTGTGAAACACTTTTGTAGGTTCTATTCAGTCACCAGGCCGTCAAAGATTTAAATTAAAAAATTTTAATCGGTTTGTTCATGCGGATTAAATCAAACGTCAGAATTATAGCAGAGCAAATTACAGATTACAAAAACAGATCAAAATTACAGATTTAGAGAAAAATTGCCAACCGGTAACTTATTCAAATAGAAACAAGTGGTAAAGGATAGATCACTGTAATCTACAGGCTAATCATCGCTAAAGGCTCGCTACATTACTTAAAAGAATTGTAAACTACCACACACTCTTGTTAAGCAGTCTGGCCAACTACAAGTCGTAAATTACACTGAATTACTCGAATTATTGGAACGACCGACGCTCGCGTCGCGTGTTCCTTTGTTTTTACTCGGCCATTTTCCAACTAACGAGTGCGAAATTTCAGACTTTTGCTTATAACTCGAGAACGGTTTGATCTAGCTTCATGAAATTTTGACAGCAGTTTGAGACTAGATGGGAGTTTGCCAGCAAACCCAGTGAACGACCGACGCATTGCTAATGCTGTGACGCTCAAAAGTACTTTTTGTCTACCGTAAAATCAGCAATTATTCAAAAATATCTGATTGTGGAACCTCCAGAAAAGTAGAGTCAAAATAATTGTCAGTTAAATATCTGCTGATATCATAAAACACTGGCACCCTAGCTTGAGCCGTTCAAAAAATTGATATTTGGGGGTACATTTGGGTGGTTCCCCCGGTGGTGGCACCCCCAAACTATGTCAAAATATTTGTCAGTTAATAATCTGCTGATATCAAAAAAAAGTAGAGCTCTACCTTGAGCTGTTCAAAAAATTAATTTTTGATTGGTCCATTTGGGGGGTCCCTGGGGGGGTGGCACCCCCAAACTATGTCAAAATATTTGTCTGTTAAATATGTACTGATATCAAAAAAACTAGCACCCTAGCTTGAGCCGTTCAAAAAATGGATTTTTTGGGGCCCCATTTTGGGGGGTCCCCGGTGAAGTTGCCCAAAAAAAATTTCGGGAGAAAAAGTTGCATTTGCAGCTCAACAACTTTACACAAAAATTAGATTTCGATGTGTTGTGGTTTAGGAGAAGAAGAGCGTACAAAATTTAGGAAGAAAAAAAAGGAAAAAGAAAAGGAAAAAAAAAAGAAATAAACCTCATCGCTGCCAAAAGTGGGTTGGTTGGGATGAAAGGGTATCTTGAGACATATAACCCTATGAAATATTTTTTGCCGTACTTAAGCCGTTTTCGACTGAGACCGCATTTTACGCCAAACTTGTGGGGCGATTTTCGGGTTCTAAAACCGAAGTCACGTGACCTATTGCCTCGAAATTGGGTACAAACATACAACTCATTAATCTCAAACTGCTGTCAAAATTTCATTTAGCTAGATCAAACCGTTCTCGAGTTATAAGCAAAAGTCTGAAATTTCGCACTCGTTAGTTGGAAAATGGCCGAGTAAAAACAAAGGAACACGCGACGCAAGCGTCGGTCGTTCCAATTAATGAGTTGTATGTTTGTACCCAATTTCGAGGCAATAGGTCACGTGACTTCGGTTTTAGAACCCGAAAATCGCCCCACAAGTTTGGCGTAAAATGCGGTCTCAGTCGAAAACGGCTTAAGTACGGCAAAAAATATTTTATATGGTTGTATGTTTTAAGATACCCTTTCATCCCTACCAACCCACTTTTGGCCGCGATGAGGTTTATTTCTTTTTTTTTTCCTTTTCTTTTTCCTTTTTTTTCTTCCTAAATTTTGTACGCTCTTCTTCTCCTAAACCACAAAACATCAAAATCTAATTTTTGTGTGAAGTTGCTGAACTGCAAATGCAATTTTTTCTCCCGAAATTTTTTTGGGCAACTTCACCGGGGACCCCCCCAAAATGGGGCCCCAAAAAATCCATTTTTTGAACGGCTCAAGCTAGGGTGTTAGTTCTTTTTGATATCAGTACATATTTAACAGACAAATATTTTGACATAGTTTGGGGGTGCCACCCCCCCAGGGACCCCCCAAATGGACCCCCCAAAAATCAATTTTTTGAAGGGCTCAACTTAGAGTGCCGGTGTTTTATGATATCAGTAGATATTTAACTGACAAATATTTTGACATAGTTTGGGGGTGCCACCTCCTCCGGAGACCCCCCAAATGGACCCCCCAAAAATCAATTTTTTGAACGGCTCAAGCTAGGGTGCCAGTTTGTTTTGATATCAGCAGATATTTAACAAACAAACATTTTGACATAGTTTGGGGGTGCCACCCCCCCAGTTTGTTTTGACATCAGCAGATATTTAACAGGCAAATATTTTGACATAGTTTGGGGGTGCCACCACCGGGGGAACCACCCAAATGTACCCCCAAATATCAATTTTTTGAACAGCTCAAGCTAGGGTAGGGTGCCAGTGTTTTATGATATCAGCAGATATTTAACTGACAATTATTTTGACTCTGCTTTTCTGGAGGTTCCATAATCAGATATTTTTGAATAATTGCTGATTTTACGGTAGACAAAAAGTACTTTTGAGCGTCACAGCATTAGCTATGCTTCGGTCGTTCACTGGGTTTGCTGGCAAACTCCCATCAAGTTGCGTGCAGATACATTTTTTATGCTGTCGTATCTTAAGGAACGAAGTACAGCGAAACTACCACGAAAGTGATTAACGTAATAGCGACTTTGAGTGGGCAAAAATGAGTTAAATTAAAAGTTTTGAAAGGAAATTTGTAAAACAAACACATGTTGTACTTTAAACTTTCTTGTCGCTTTTTGGGTATAATAGGAAAGCTCTCCACTGAGCGGATCGAAGATGGTCTAGTCCTTTTGTGACCATTTTTGACCAGGTCATTTTTTGTGCTATCAGTATTAAGTTTTACAATTTATATCAAAGGTACCCATTAGCAGTTTACGCCTATCTGCTTGTGATGGGATGTCTAGTACTTTCTTTAAAAGACCACTACCTTGGTTCAGGTTGAAGTGAAGAGAGAATGCATCATCCAAAACTGGTTTTCCTCACGGAGAAAATTATATTGCTGAGTATAATGTAACAGCAGTTGCAATTGAGGTAAAAAAATGTACTGTACCAGTGCACCTACAGTGAAGTACCAAACGTAGCACTTAGTATTTTGGCGTCGCACATTTTCAACGTCGAATCAAATTGCAAGAGAAAAAAATGATCAATATTTTTCCGGACATCATAGCGCTTTGCCGAGCCATGTCTGAGTTGATTATTCACAGTTGAAAAATGATGTTTAAAGTTGGGATTAAACTTAGTTAATTTTTGGATCTCAAATACGATGCCCAGTAGATATACACTACCTGGAATCTGGTATGGTATATCCAGCGATTACATATATTGCACGGGAAGGACGCTTTCACAGCCGTGTCCAAGTGCAATCGGAGAGTGGCAGCAATCAAAAACAAAATTTACTCATATTCGGGTAAAGACCAAAAAAAAGGTCTTAGCCGCAAACTGGTTCTATCTTCGTCCGGAATTTCGCCCCAAATTTAGGTGGAGATAAAGAAGTTTTCGCCACAAATTGGTACAGACTTCGGCCGTAATTTCGGATTTGTTGAAATTACCGGCCACTTTTTAGTCTGAATGTCCAGAAAGGTTTCTTTTGGTGTGGGGGTTGCTAAATCTCGATGGGGGGACGCGTCCCCCCAACAATTTAAGTACTGGGTGTGGGTATATCTCCTCCCAACAGTCCGTTCTGTTTTGCTTCGATGCTCGCAAATGCACTTTGCCACAAAACGGTTTTCACAAAGGTTTGTATTTCACTGGAAATTTTTTATCTTTACGTCACGATTTTCAATAATTCTGACCCAAAAATAGAACTCAAATCCTTACTCTAAAACAACTAACTCTAATCGTAACTCATAAAAAGGAAAAGGAAACACGTGGAAAAATATTCCTTGCGTTTGTTTTACTATCTCCGAAATTTTTCTGGTAATCAGGTAATACCGTTACCAACTTATCCCCCAACCCTGGCTGTTGCGTCTCAACTTACGTGCTCTGCTGCAAAGTTGTTTAGTTTAAACAAGAATTAACAAAAAGCACAACATTTGGGTTCATTAATGTATTGTTTGAGTGTGAAATTGGCAATACGGAGCTAGTAGCAATAAGATACCACCAGTTTCATTAGCACCATCATTTCAAATCTTTGTCACGTGCTAGATACGTCACTTTCATTTGATTGATCGGCTTTCGCATTTACGAAATCAGCAAGCATCAGTGTTATTGACATCGACTCTTCCTCGTTAGACGATTTTTTCTGAAAAAAAAAAATTGATTTAAGGAATCCATTTCGTCATATTAGTTGATATAATGAAAACATGCTTTTAGTTCTATTTTAGGGAAGACACATCCACACACTCTGGCGATCAGGACCGTATTAAGGATAAGATAATTTTCCTGAAGCTTGACGTTAAAGGAAAACAGTAAAATAATTGTTACACAAGTGTTAAATTTTTTTGGAAGAATTTTCTCAAAACATTTTTCGCGGGTTAGCAAATACTAATGTAGAGCAATGCAATAAAAAGCTTTGGCATAAACCAAATATCCGCGATGTAACGATCACCCTTGTTATTTTTTTTTATCATAGCAAATACGGGGATTGGGAACACGTCGTACACTATTTGTTTGCTGCTTGATTTACCAAAAACGCATATTTCTCCTGGCACAAAAAGCCACTTTAAGCTTGCTGGTATTTCCCATTGGGGTCCAAGCACTCTAGTAGTAGCGGTGTGTGTCCGCCTGACGAGACTAGCAATCAGACCTAAGAAAAAGGATCCTCTGTGTTAGTGTGATTCAACTAAAGTTGTCGATTTAAGACTAAATCTATTTTACTTTTTTCCATGATGAGCAGATTACTTTTTAATTAAAATTTCCCACTTTATATTTTCAACTACGCAACAATAGCGGATTACGAATCTCTCCACTACACAGCTTACCTCTGAATCATTAGTTAGAATTTCTATTGAATCTTCGCGTTCTGTTATCGTTTCTTCGGCGGGGGATGGCTCATTTAATTTTATACGTTTTGTTTCATTACAAGTGTCTTCATTTATTTTTCTTTTGTTGATACCGGTTTCATCGGGAATCGACTCTGAAAGTTCATCGCTCTCACTTCCCGATGTCGCCAGCTCTTCTTCAACTTTCTCAAACACTGCGTCGTCTTCATTATCTTCTAAATTATTTTCATCTTCGACGTCTGAAGCTATTTCATCGCCATTTTTCACGTTCTCAAATGTTTCGCCATCTTCAAGTATCCCGGATGTAACATCATCGTCCTCAATCAATACATCATCTTCGCTCTGCTCCTCCATGTTCTCTGTGAAAAGCTTTTGAGTTAGATCAGCAGTCAAACGGAAACGAGCAGTGAACAATGCATGGCTCGCCCAAGAAATTTAAAAAGCAAGATATGTAGACAGTAAGTGTACAAAGCTGTTTTTCAAAAAACACTTCTAATTTGTCATAAATTATATAACATACCTTCGTCAGATAACACAAAAAAGATGATCGAATAAGCAAAAAGCTGTAGTCGCAGAAAAGTCTAGTTCTTGAAAATCAACAAAACAGCCGAAAGTTTTAATTATGTAAGTATAGCTTAGCTAAGCGATTTGGCTCTGACCTGCATTTTTTAGACCAAGCTGGGCTTGGCTTAAACACAAAGACCGGTATTATTTTAACACGAACGTTTTGATGAAGTTAACTACTCAGCCCTTTTTGAAATAAAGCAACCAAAACAGGCAGAGTTGTTGGTGTTTGTATCTTTTGTCAACAAGTAAAAATTATGCACAGTAGGATTAAAATCTGCTTGACGTTTAGCATTGAAAACGGACAGTGTGAACTGTAAAGCCGTCACCGTGTAAGCAATAGTATGGTACGCAGTTGGCGCCTTTACTCGAAGACAGCAAGGCCCCTTTGCTGCCTTCAGACCAAGGCAACTTGGTGAATAAAGTGTCTAATAATGATTACAATTAGCTACTACCTTCATCATCGCCGAGGCCATCATCATCCATTTCTGACTGATCATCGTTGGTGGATGGGAGATCATCAGTAGAAGTTTGCGCGTTAACTTTAATAACCTGGTAGCCATCTTGTAGTTTGATTTCCCGAGAATGAACAGCGTCAAGGGAAGGGTGGGTCGATTCCTTGTAACTCCGCACACACTCATCGTTGTAGTTGATGCTCGCCCTGAAAGCGTTAACGTATCCGTAACCGATCAGTGGTCGAATGGATTAGGTGTCTGCAACTGGGGAGGGTAGACACGGGTTCGATTCCCGGTCGGGTCAGACCAAACACTATAAAAATTGGTATTTAAAGCTTCCGGGTTTGACGTTCAGCAATTGAAAAGGACAGATTGAAGCCTCCACCGTGTGTGGTAGACAGGTGGGCAGGTGGCAGCTTGACTCGAAGACCTAAAGGTCCCTTCGCTGTCTCCTAACCGAGGAACTCAGTGAATTAATATGTAATTACAACTGTTATTATCTTTAAAACTTTTTGATCATAAACGTAACGAAAAGAGCAAGAACCACTTTCATGGGGGCACCAATAGCATGCTGAGTTTCACCCGCACCTTGGCCACGTTGTTGCGTACTTGGATAAAGCGCTTCATGGCAATTATCTCTGCTAAGTTGTTTCGAAGACGTAAGTTGAAAATCAACTTGAAAAAGTTGAAGCTAGTTAAAACTTGGAAAATGGTCAAATTATAGCGGGTGTGGTTCCCCTAACTGATAGCGCAACCGTCGCTGTTTGGTTACAGAAAAATTAGAGGCAATTTATAAACTAAGACCGCTTCGCAATGAACAATTTTCTTGACCGGCTCAATGCATTTTCGTCAATCGACAAAATTCTTGAGAAAAACTTAGGCAGTACACTGACTGCCCAAGTACAGGTTTCACGTTGTAACTTATCGCTATCATTGCAAAAGACACCATGAATGCGACAATAAGTGGACCAAATTTAAACCTTAAAAGTATACCGCACAAAATAAATAATTGGGGAGATACAAACTATGGACCGGATCCAAAATCTTCAATAAATGTTCAAAAAGCTTGCGGAACTAGCTGATCATTTTCATACTTCGTATTATTATTCTCTCGTAAGAATTCTTCGTGATACTTGCTAATAAACTACAAACTTGGAGTCAATTGTGAGATACGTGTGAAAAAAAGACAATAAAACAACAAACAGACACATACAAACCTCTGTAATGACGGTGCACGAGGCCGAACTATAAGTGATAAGGTTGTCGACGATTCTACACAAAATGTTCGAATGGACAAGTTCTTCTCGGTGGCAGATAAGCGCTGAAACACACTTAACGCGAAATGCAGAGGCGACGGCCATGCAGGGTTGGGGGACACAGTAAGTGCGAGAAGAAGATGGTACAACTCCTTGCGAGAAACATCACATCTAAAAACAGTCAAGTTCGTGAAGAGTTGTTGAAAGTTTGGGAGTGACTATTCCACCGAAAAATTTCAAGTTAAAGAGAATAATACGAAACTGGGGAATATTCATCCACACATTTTTCATTTACTTGTTTTAATGGTTTAGATTGCTGGAGTTAGATTTCGGGTTAAGTGTGCATTGGAGTTAGTTTTTGAGTAACTAGGATTTAAGTTTGGGGTAGATTTGAGTCAGAATCAATAAAAAAGTAGATAAAACTTTTCGGTGAAAATAGTCTCTTTCTAACAGTTTTACAAGCTCCTACCGTTAACGTATAAATAACACGCAACAACAGCAATAACGAAACGTAACTCGTTTAAACCGAACGAAGGAAGGTTTTAGGTAGATTAATACAAGATGAACCAAATCGAAAACCAAAGAAAATGGTCGGAACGTCAAATCATTTTCAGTATATGAAGCAGAGTCGCACTGTTGCATTCATACATCTTATTTTATTGCAGACGTTTCGAAAATTAACTTATCTCATTGTCAAAACTGATCCAAATGATTATGAGTATTGAGAAGATGTCAGCTTCTTCTCAAAACACATAAACTAATTTTAAATGATCTGAATGAGTAGGCAAAAAACTTAGACGAAGAGGAAGTAACCTTTAAAAACAATTACTGGAATAACAAACAATAAAAACAAGAATGTATGTATTCAATACCGTTTGGAAGTTAAATTTGACTGTATTACCACAACGACGACCACTGCTGGTACACTACAAACACCAGTTAATAAACATCAAAGAACTCTCATCACTACTGCTGGCAGTTTTGTTCAAAATTCATCTGCATTCATCCAGTTTCGAGAAAGCGTCACCGCTTTTACGCGCATCTAAGTTTTGGACCCAACGTTTAGCTGAACAGTAGAAGATATTTCATAGAAACTTTGTATCACGGAAATTATTTCCGCACTTTCACGAAAATGGCTCAAATCATCTACACTTCTTTCTTATAAGAACCAGTAAAGTTTGGGTTCAAAATGGCAGTTCTTAAATTTTCGACCTCAATTGTTCTTCAACAAATTAACGTGACACAAATTCATTCTTTGGTTGGTCATGAGCTGTCGTTGGAAGATTAGGACTGGTTCTTAAATTTTAGGCTTTAAAGTTTAGATTTTAATTGTCTACTTTTTAAATGTTTAGATTTACCCTAAATGATCCCACTTGCGGTAGAAACTGTGAGGTTATAGGTTTTGATTTTTAATGTTTTAATACAGTGGCAATCTATTGTGATGATTATCGAATTAGTTTTCAGATTACCGAAACAGTTTAGGTTCAGCAACCATGCATTGTCATTGCTTTTTGTATGTGACTAATGAAACTTGAAATTGTGCATGTTTCAACAAATATCGTTTTGTCGCTGTTTTTTTCTGGTATGGTAGTGTGCTTTTTTTGTCTTAAACGTTGCTCTGGTGACTGGTGAGCCAGAAATAAAAATTGACTATCACAGATAGATAACAATGGCAATGCGGAAAAGGCCCAGAAAGCCCCGGTGATTGTTTACAAATGCATGGTACTGGCTCGAGTTTTGAATTTTTTTAATGCCGAGGTTGGCGTTGTTCTTAAATTTTGAGAAAACTGAGGTAGCGTTCGTCTAAAATTATTCTTATTAAAAAAGTGCAAACATAACGTCACTTTAATCGTTTTGTGTGCTTCTGGCCTAAAAGCTACCAGCGCGGAAGCCTAGGGAAGAGCCACCAGAACGGCGACTACGAAACAAGCAATGCGAAAAAGTTATCCTCCCACAGGATTCGAACCTGCAGCCTTTGGATTACTGGTCCACTGCTCTAAACTAAGTATGCTAAAAGATATCCTCTCTAGCTCAAGTAGTAGAGCAGTGGACCGGTAATCCAAAGGCTGCAGGTTCGAATCCTTGTGGGATGATAACTTTTTCGCATTGCTTGTTTTGTAGTCGCCATTCTAGAGGCTTTTTCCTACACTTCCGCGCTGGTAGCCTTTAGACCAGAAACACGCAAAACGATTAAACATTAAAAGTCTGACCTGCAAAGGTCAAAACATAACGTGTTCAATGTCAGTTTCTAGACGACAGCTTTACGTACGTGCTTCGTGGTAACCGCGAAAATGCAGCTAAATTTTGACCAGAGCTATTATTAGCAGCAGGGACGGCTGTTTTTCAATAAATAGCCCATCTGCGTAGTGGTCAAATAAGATGATTGCGATTAGTCATTCAAGCAGCACTTTAATTTGGTAACTTGATTCTTCGGGGGGTAGAATATTGTGGACAAATCTACAAAAGGGCCAGATAATTTCATTGCTGCCGCGAACTTACTGGTTGTAAGGATGAGTTGGTCGCTTCATCGAGTTTAGTATGATCTTCATCACCGTTTCCTGGAGGGTTTTATGAACTAGAATTGATAATCCCGACCCATGAGAGTACAAACTTAACCGCGCAACTAAACAAACAAATAACCATGAAGAATAGCTGGGATAAACAAATAAAAGTTGTTGTCTCTAAAGAGCCAAATGATGTGATTTTGAAATAGCTATGCTATTTTGCAAAAATTTGATTATGTAAGCCTGTACATAGACCATGACAATATACCAATAATAATTATTGCACTATCGGTATTACTTACCTTTTAAAGCACTACTTCTTAAATTGGAATTCTTTTTATGACTAAACTGTTTCTTTTCCTTGGTGATGTTGGGTTGAACTTTTTTTCTCTTTTTTCTCCCACCTTTGGAAATTTCATTCTCGCCCAACTGTAACACAAGGTAGCATTAAAGTGAAAAAATTGCTTAGTCAATTTTCCCAAACGTTTTTTTAGATTTAACAGAGTTTCAATCAAAGATTGAATGTCGCGAGCAGCATGGTATCACGTGTAACCACACAATCGCGCATTATCACTGGTCAGATTCGTTCGCAAACTACATGAACAAGGTGAACAACAAGTAACGAAGCTTATTTAAGCTCTTGGTTGTACACAAAGATTTTAACAATTCAGCAATGTCGATTTTAGTTTCTTTTCCAATGTAACGTATATAATTATAAATTATAACTAGATAAAGCAACTGAGGTAGAGAAAGAGCTGTACAACATCATACCAAGCTATAGTAAGAGCTAAGAGCCGATCAGTACGTTATTTAAAACACACTAAATATGTAAAATTTAGCGAATTTACTTTAATTTAACTCGATCAAGGTAAATAACGGATAGCAAGAACATAAATGGCAAGTCACCTTTAAAATTTCTTCATTCAACAAAACATCAGCCTGCCAGTGAGATAGGAAAACATTTACCAGATGAACGTCACCAGATAAAAACCTGCTCTTCCATCCACACGTCTGTTCAATCAAACAAAACGTTAAAATCACTACTGCGACGGCTGAATTCCAGGACCTTTTAAAATAACCCACGTGGACGCGGCGATAACGGGTAAGGGCAACTAAACAAACTCGAACAATTCAGAGAAACCAGTGACCATTGCAATTTAACAAATAAATACAGTCCCCTACAACAATCATAATCGAAGTATATTTCTGCACAGTACAATAAAGTCGTTCATAAACTTGCAGCTGCCCGTACAAATGATTTAATCAGCTATGAAGGGTGATGTAATTAATGCATACCAGTCCTCTGTTGAAGGACTGCCACGACCTCGATACCACATCAACGTATCTGGAGTGCGGGAATGAGTTCGAACTCAGCACATCATTCTAACATTTAATTACTATGGTCATTTTTCTATCCCAGATGCTCCATCCCAGCTGGGGATTCTGTGGTATAGCATTTCTATAAGACCATGCACAGATCTACCGGAAGAGCTGGACAACTCCAGCCAATTCCACACAGTATCAAACCCTTTTTACTGACACGCTACAAATTCAATTCATTCGTACCGCCTTCAATTTTCACATTCAGAACGTAAAAATACGTTGGTTGATTTTTTCTAAGAATCGATCCAGAAGAGTATCGTAATGTCGACAATTTTGGAGTTAAAATGCAGTTTGAAAATTCATAATATGATACAAAATCAGTGAGATTCAAGTAGGATTCAACTAATTAAAGAATTTTTGCATTCACACACAGCAATATTAATCGGTCTCGATCGATTTTGTATCATATTTTTAAGCAGAACGGTAAGTCGTCATTTACTAAACCTTTTACCAAATATCTTGGGCACTCTCACTAGTGGAAGTTTTAAACAGAAAAGCAACTGTAATTTATACTCGAAATTCATGCCAAAACTCACCTCAACCCACAGAGCAGCAGTGTCATACACATCAGTTCGTATAACATGGCAGTCTTCAGGCGCAGCAATATCAGGAGGTGGACGTTTCCAAATGTCAAGTAGGTTTGCTAAAACTCGGTTTACTGCGCTGGCCTGCTGGACGAGGTAGTTGGAGCAACTAAATACGGCAAAATTTGAGCTAAGAACTTAAGAAACATATGTATCTTGCCCCATCGGCATGTCGTGCCTCCGGCTCGGTCGACACTGGATGGAAAAACTAGATACTTTAAAATGGGCTGAATCTATTTTTACATGCGCTAAATCACAATTTTTATTCATTTTAATGTTTGGAAAAGTATTTGCAAACTATTGCAAGCTTCGCCAGTTCCCCACAGTGCTGGAGAAAATTAAAACATAACTTCTAATGCAACTAAAATGCAATAATTAGCAAGTGTAAGTATGTACTTACCTTGTCATCAGCGATTGAAACATTTGCAAGCTGCATCGATGAAAATGAACAAGATGTCTTGCTCGCATGCGTCCTTCGGTGGTAAAACCCTGCAAGAACCAAAATTGTTCCAGTTGACAATATCTGCGATATTCGAAAATTTTTCTTGGTGAAGTTTTATCTGCCTATGCTCGTAAGTAATTCTAAGCCAGCATTGCGATCGAAATACTTAAATTTAGTTCGAAAACGCAAAAACATCTTAAACAATATGCTAGAGTTGCAGCTTTCACATGATTTTGCAGAATAATCTTTGCAGAAACCTGCAGTTGGTCGAGCGGTAACGCATTCATCCCTGCTGCAGGAGGTCTGAGGTTCAAATCCCAGGTCGGTCACATCGGACACAGTGTTGCCAATAGCTCGCCGCTACTGCGATGTTTCTTTGAAAGGAGCTGTGTTGCCCCAGTGCAATGACGCGGAGATGGGCTGCCAACTCGTTATACGCTTCGGCACAATACATCGAGTATAATGAAAAATTTGATCTTTGCAGAAGTTAACAGTTAAAAATGAATGACCAAACTTTTGGTTTCTACATTCAATGCAAGTGTGCTCTGCAACCTGACTTCGGGTCATTCAGACTAAATCGTTTCGCGTAACACTCCACTGATGGGAATTTCAATTCTCAACATAAAACCTTTCACAGCAACGTAGAATTTATTTTATATTTATTGACTGACAAAAAAAAGAAGAAAAATTCATAAACAAAGAATATTGAAATATCGATAGGAAGACTGGAATCCACCTCTTGATTATCGAGTCGGCAGCAATGTTTTACAGACAACTTATGCAACATTGTGTTTCTGTCCATACTCTACAAGTTAGTGAAATGATTACCGGCATTGCATACTGATAAAAATTCAGTATTGTAATTAGATTTAAAACGAAAAGTTGGTTGGCTTTGAATTTCGAGTGGAATGTAATTCCATAATTTCACTCCCTGATATTTTATGAATCTTTGCAGTATTGAGGTTGCGTAACAAGGAATATACAACAAGTTTGGTTGAATTTTGGCATCAGACCAAGGGGCTTGGCAAAAAAGATGCCAAGTTCAGCAGATAGAATGTCGGGAAAGTTTGAACGAGCCAAGACTACTGAATGCGACAAACTGACCGCGAACTAACGATTTCATCGTAGTAATTTCGTCACAAAGTGAGGGTTTGCGCAAAATGGCTATGGGGATAGTGAAATATTTTTATGATCGCCTTTCTCAGCCAATTGGCGTCATTTGGTTCACAGTCAATTTGTCGCAGTCAGTTGTCATGGACCCAGTTTGAATGGTTGCTTAGCTCGTGGTTCAATTACCGAACTATATCAGGTTCGTTGCGTCCTTGGGAGAGCTACTCAAAGTTGAGTTCTCGTTGGGACCAAACACTCCAGGCGCGTCAGCGTCTTGGATCCAGCTTGACCAAAAATTTTGAGACAGAAGCAAAAAACCTGCCCAGCGTTACGACGCAGAGTGCCTAGTATAAAAAAAATTGTAGAAAGTAGCCATATTCAGCTCCACCATCTTAGAGATACATAAACATTTCATAAAACAAAAGTTCAGGAGGTTGCAGCCAAGATTAACTACTAGCACTAACATTTAAATTGAATTTGCTACTTACGAAAGTTTTTGGCAGTACAGAACAGCAAGATTGAACAATTGAAAAAATTCTATCAAAAGGAATTTTCACAGGCGCATTAAACCGTCTGCATTTCATCATTTGACTAAAACATTTGCATAAAATCGTAAACCTGAAAAGATGAAAATGCGTTAGATAATTGAAAAAAACAAACTTTTACTAATATTGTTCTCATAAAAGGTTGTGTAGTGTGTAGTTTTAACAGATTTTTTCAGCAAAATCAGCCATTTGGTTGGAGCCAAGCAGTCTCAATTTTCACATTTTAATGCTTGCTTTAGACTTAGTACAATGCTTGGTATAAAAAATCATAATTTTTGAGACCTTATGGCACAAGCTCATTCAACAAAATCTTAAAGAAAACCAGTGCCAACGCTTAATGTCATTGTCACACTGAATAACTAACAACATGCTAAACATCGACTAAACGGAAAATTTTCGACTCAGCCGCAGCACCAACTTAATATTTCAACATTAGTTACTTAATCACCCTAACCCAAATCCCAGCATCTAATGGTTCTACAGCACTCCAAGTATTCTGGGAGTATACAGAATAATTACCTCAATAGCAAAGCTTTTGATTGTTCTGGTTCAATTTTTTGTATTGAAGGAAATGGAAGAGAAATGCTTTTAAGCGCAGGATCAACTGGTTCTGTAAAATTGAAATAAAACACCTCGTAAGTCAAAGTTTAAAAATTTACTAGGCATTGATAGATCAAGATCATATTTTCCTAAATTCAAAAAACTTGTGAATTCCAAATGGTTGAATTTCATCAATTTAGGCGAAATCATCAATATCAGCCCAGAACGACACACTGAATTGCTAGTCACAGAGGGAACTACTTATTAAACGTATTTAGTCTACCTTGAATATAAAACAAAACGTATCTAGCATCGAAAATCAGCCAAATCGCATATGATTGAACATCTTGAGCTACTCCAGAGTCCACAATATAGGCCAAGGTTTACTATGCACAATTGTACATTGTACAGTTGTATAAAAGAGTGAGCAAACGAAAGCGAAATCAACACCAACAAATTGGGATTGTGTTAGTAAATAAACAAAAGTATTTTCAACAATGCATTGCAAATTAAACAAATTAACGTTTAAATTGTAAATATCACTAAACCGTTGATTTGATTGCTAAACAAGTCATCTATGAATCTGTTCGTTGCATAATCAAGAGCATCTAAAACTCCGTTCAGTTGTCGCTCCCACTGCATAACATGGTCTTTTCGATTTGTCCCTCCTCCACCAATAATGGGAATATAACACCAGCATCTAGTGATCGCAAAAATCAGTACAAATCAGTAAACAAAACTAACGGCGTTTGACAAAAGTAAACAAAACTAAAACTTAACTGGGCCAACGTTTGACAAAAAACGTGGTAATGTTAAAATGAATGCTCTTGCAGAGCAAACTCTTGCCTCTGTTCGACACTTAAATGAGAGACTGACAAAAACTAATTATCAATTCAAATTCTACAGATAAAAGTCCACCAACTTTCCATAAAGTAGAACTAGTGTGGAATGCATTGACAGATAGTGTTCTCTTGATGAACTCCATGTAGCAAAACTAGCCTAGCTGTAAAGTTATGTTTCGATTTTCTATTTGTTTAGTAGAAGTCCAGGATGCTAACGCTGGCCCATGAGTAGGTATATAGTTAACGCTCGAAAGTGTTACAAGAATTGTTTATTGGTGCTACATACTTCATTTCAAGTCATATTTCAGTTCCTGATACTTAGCATGTAATGCGAAGCGCTTTGGAATGTGCAGCTTCAAACGTAAACACAAAAGTAATCGATTTATATTGTGATTGCTGTATACCTACTTATGGGCCACCCTGTATAATTGCATAACGTTTGCGATGATTTTACTATAAAAAAAATTGCCTTCATACTAAATACCTTATAGTCTGTTTATATAGCATTTAAGTATAGAGTGGAACTAAAACATGCTTGGCGATTTTACCCATTTATAACTTAGCAGTCCCATAACACGTGGGTCTATTTTTTCCCCAAAATGTCCGAATTATAAAATAATTTTTCGAGCCATATTAGAATTTATTTTGGTCCTTTTCATCATTGCAAGCATGATTTTAGGCTTTGAAATCAAACTCACTTGCTAGTTATTTTGTTGGTTTGACCGATTTGGCTAATTTATTTTAGGTCATTCGCCAAAGATCTAGGTCAATGACGATAAATCGACAAAAAAAATTAAGTGAGACAACCAAACACTCGGCCAATATACAATGTGTATTGTGAATGTAATAGTTTTTCAAATTCTCCAGTTTCAAAATATCAACAATTCTCAACACAGGGGCGCACCCAGAAATTTTTAAAGGGGGGGGGGTTGAATTTTTAAAAAGTAACCAGTACCCAATCGTAGTTAATTTATTTAGTAAGTTATAGTCAAACAAGGTTTTGCAGTAACAGTTGCATGATTGCATCGTTACAATATTTGTTTATTCAAAAACCTTGCAATAACGATTCTAAAAGTTGTTGGTAGTGAAGATTGTGTGCAAAAAAAAGAATTTAGCCCTATGGGGGCGTGGGGGCTAAGCCCCCAGCTGCTAGACAATTCTTACAATTTTTCAGAAAAAAGAAGCCATTTTAACGCCATTTGAATGACGTTTTGCACGTTTTCAGAGCAATAAGAAAAAGCTAAATTACTAAGATAGGGGCCTGGGGGCGAAGCTCCTTGCCACTGGGAAATTGCTTTTTTTCAGAAAAAAAAAGCCATAAAAGCCATTTAGACGCCATTTGGATGACGTTTTGAACGTTTTTAGAGCAATTACAAAAAGCTAAATTACTAAAATTTGGAAGAGTTTGAAAGAATTTATTTTGCTCAGTCCAATCAGCCCCGCACACTTACTGGTCAAGTCCAAAATATATTTAAATGCTGAAAGATTGCAAATTTGGCTTAAATTTTTTAAATCAATACGTTTTCTAATTTAAAAAGCTTGTTAGTGGCACAGAATTTCTAAATAGTTTTCACTAGCGTCGGAGCTGCTGAACAATGGGTGGTCTTGAAAAAGGCTGTTTTAGATTGAACGTTTTCATCAAGCTTAATGAATTTACGCTGAAATAATAAAAAAAAACACTAAAATGCGATGGTATATATAGAGGTTGATTACACTGAAACAGACAATGGATTGTTATTATGACGTATGATACTGCAAAATTACCTAAAATACTATCAGGTTAATGCAAAAATATAGAAAATATCATTGAAATGATACCTCTGACGCTAGTAAAAGCTGCTTTTAAATTCGTTAATACGTTAGCAGAATAAAAATCTCGACGTTTGAATGTAATTTTGTTGTGGTTTTCGTCTTCAAACAGTGGATAGGTTTGCTTTCTTTTTTGTAACAGTGCATTTGGCTTAGTAGGTTTTTTTACGCAAGGACGATTATTTTCACTAAATGGCTTCTGTCTCATTTTAGTGTCAAGCTCTGTTCTGCTCAAAAGTTTGTGATTGGGTATAGTATTATCCATTACTCAATGGATATAACAAATACACATAGTTACACAATATATCCCTATTGTAGTTGAAACACTGTAGAAGCAATATTGTAGTTGAAACAAATGCAAAAATCTTAATTGCAAGGTAAATATCTGACAGGATCAAATTACAGCCCTATAACAACATCTTATCTTGCAGGATGAGATTACAGCCCTAAAATAACATCTTATGTGATTATTTAGTGAAAAGTAAATATGGCAGTGTTACAAACTGCGTTATATCCACAAAATTATGTTGTTTTTTTAAATTCCAAAAGGAGGGATTCGACTCCCGAACCCCCCCTCCCCCCCCCCGGGTGTGCCACTGTCTCAACATAAAGCAATTTTTTATGAAGTAAAAATCATTCTAGTTTTACAATGCACATTCCATAATCAATGGCAAAAAGCAACACTAAAGCGTCTGAAAAGTGATAGTAGAGACAAACGAAGCAAACCCTGCAAAAGAGTTTGCAAATTAAATTACCAGCGTACCCGATAGCTGCATCTTGCAGAGTTGTATTATCACTCAGCATGCGAGGTATCAGAAATTTCACCAATTTGCCTTTGAATTCACCACAAGGTGCTGGAATATATTTCACAATCGCTTTTAGACCTTTCAAGCAAGATACAGAATCCTGAAATATATGATGTGACAGTACTGAACATCAATACAGTAAAGGCCCAATAAAGACTACACGAGTTCTTTCAATCATTTTTACAATTCTGAGAGTTGCTGATGGGGATTCAAGTCTGAAACAGCCCTGTCAAGGTCTTTGAGGTAAAACTTGGCACAATAAAGCAATTATTGCTTGTTCCAACTTTATAGCCAGCTACATCTTTGATCAATTTCAAACCAAAAATTTAACAAAAGGCCATTGCAAACATTTTCTTCAACAAATAAATGCTTTATTAACAAAAACAAGAAGCAGTACTTTCTCTCAAGTTTGCACTGTATCTGCTTGTGCCTCCATAAACAATTTGTGTTTTGGTATATAGTAAAAATGGTGAGCATGAAGAGTTAAGACCTGGGTTCTTAACAAAAATCTGCGTAACCGCTTTCTACTAAATACAAAACCCTGATCCAAGAGAAATGTGCTGCTCAGTACAATAAAATCAGTTTGAAGTTTTAACAAGTTCAAGTAATTCCAAAAGTTACCTAAATTCTGATAAAAGACTACAGTACATACTAATGAAAATATTTTTTTGCTACTGTAAACAGTAACAACCAGCCATGGTTATTGCTTATATACAATTGATTGCTGGCAAAAATAAAGATTAAGAAGTGTGAAAACCTAAAAAAAGCTGTTTTACAAAGCATTCAAACGAACTTAAAACTTACAATTTTTAGTAGATTACAGAAATGATACTCAACTGGTTCATGCAAACCGGCTTAAAAATTTCAAGAAACGACTAAAAATTGCTAATGTAGAAGTTGTAGATGTACTTTTGACTCAAACAAAACAATTACTGAATTTAGAAAACCAGTTGCAGATCCAGTTACAACTTAATATATACCATACTACTTACTGGTATGTTGCAAGTAAGAAGCTGCTTAATAACTAAACTTATGTGTTCACTGGAAATATCTCGAGCTATTTCTGGAACTTGTGAACAAAGCCTCAGAATAAGATTGAAATTGTCAGCAGCAAGTCTCCGCATTGATTCACTTTCGTAAGCCTGCAAATTTTGCATTCACATTATTGTATACATTTAATTGTGTACAAAGCCTTTAAATTCATTACATACCAGTACCCAGTAAATTTTGTATGAATAAATGCTATAATTTGCTCTGATCTATAAGCTCTCTTCAGCTGAAGATACCAGAAAGAACAGTTGTTATTTAATTTCAAGTTTTCTATTGCAAACCAAAATATTGTTCAACGACCAACAAAAATGATTTAAAATGCATATTGCATAGCCTCCTGATAGTCTTTTAAATTCAATTGATAAATTCATTCAAAAAATAAATTGTGCGTCTTTGAAGCAGGAGGTTGAGGTTCAAATCTCAGGTTGGTCTAATTGGACACAGTGTTGCCAACAGCTTGCCACTGCTGCAATATTTCTTCGAAAGGAGCTGTGATGCTCAGACACAATGACGCAGAGATAGGCCCAGAAAACTCGTTACACACTTCAGCATAATACAGCTAGTATAATGCAAGATTTTATTTGATTCAAAAAATAACAACCTAATCTATTAATGCATACAATCCCTTAACATTAGTAAATACTTGTTGTTGTAGCACATATTTATCTTGCTGTCACTGCACAGTGTCAGACGCTAAATATTGGACGATCCGCACACTTTCATTGCAATAACTACTTCGTGGTTGGAGGAATCTGCACCTGCTTAGGAGTTCTCAGTGATCCAACGTTTCAAGTGTATATCTTCGAATTCTTATACACTGAATTTACTGCTTGCTTGAAACTACCAAGCAGAGATAATCATCGTAAAGTGTCTTATCCAAAGATGCAACAACATCACCAGGGTGCAGGTTAAACCCAGATCATGCGATCAGGATCATCAGAAAAACGACGACTCTATTTGAATAAGGTACTTGAACTAGGAATCAGCAAGTAATCTACAAGTACCAGTAGTTTCTATTGGTAGCGTAAATACTAAATAGGTGACATTTAACTGTTATAATTGATTAACAGTAAACCGATAATTTGAAAACAAGATAGATCAAGAAATAGTTACTACCTTTATCAAAGAAATTTTAAACAATTCGGACACACTTGAAAAGTCTATAACCAAATATTTGTTTGAACGTGGGGACAAAGATTTCAGCCATTTCAGAGATATACTTCTTATGCGATTGGCGTAACTTTAGATACCCCTATTAATTTTGCCTTTTGTCCTTGTGTAACTAGAACCAGTCTACAACTTTTAGGCTCAGGACAATTATGTGCCGCCGATTAGATGTTGAGACAATTAAGCACTGGAACTTTTAGGTGCCAGAACTAAACAAAAATTTTGAAAACAAGTATTTTTCCAAAAAAGCTTTTTAAAAACAAAAATTTTTCCAAAAAAGTTTTTTAAAAACAAAAATTTTTTTTCAAAAACAATTTTTTGGAAAAAAAGCATTTTCCAAAAAAAGTTTCTTCCCCCCCCCAAAAAAAAAAGTTTTCAAGCAAAAAACCTTTACAGAAAAATTGATTTCTTATTGTATTTTTTCAACAAAAAAAATTTGTTTTTTGCTACATGTTTGCAAGGTTTTCTTTCCTAAGCCGGACGTATGGAGCTGAATAAACAAAACTTTTCTTTAGGTGCTGATGCATGGTGCTTGAAATATCGTCACCAGTTAAAAGACAACAAATTTTTATTGCAGGAAATACAGTGAGCATGATAAATTTAAACTATGTAGCACTTGTATGCAAAATTTTATATGAAAAATTGTCAAAAATCGTTGTTGAGTCTGCAGCTATATATGTCTAATTCAACTCACTCCACAAAAATAATTTAAAAGTAAAACAATAATTTGAAGCTGCATACAATCCTGTACACCTTCAAAAGTTTT
The DNA here is from genome assembly GCA_963965965.1 of Trididemnum nubilum. Lineage (NCBI taxonomy): Eukaryota > Metazoa > Chordata > Ascidiacea > Aplousobranchia > Didemnidae > Trididemnum > Trididemnum nubilum. The sequence goes on from OZ014482.1 coordinate 36,525,375, forward strand.
TTACGTAATTCTCAAGAAGGTAACTGCAAGAATTTAACATTGTTTTTACCATGTTATTTGCAACAAGATGTAAAGATTAAACGTAAAAATATCCATTTAAACATTGTTTTCTTCGTAAAAACTTCATTTTGGATGCTTGCACTCTTTCGGTCATTACCCAAGATTCATGACCATAAATTAGAATGGGGACAAAAACTGTTTTGAAAATGGAGAGCTTTGCCTTTTTTGACAATTCTCATTTCATGACAATCAAATAGTGCAAAGCTTGCATTACTGCACTAGCCTTGCCTATTCGGGTATCGAGTTCGTCGTCTTGCCTTTTGTCACTTGTAAATGCAACCCCAAGATACTTCAACTTCTCCACCTGCTTCAGTGTCGCTCCATTCACTTGTAATACGCACTGATCAGGGCTTTTTGAAAGATGAAGTACCTCAGTTTTGGCCACGCTTATTTTCATTACGAAGGTGTCACATGGATCTGCAAAGCTATTTAATGCGTGGAGGCCAGATTCTGTCAAAAAAAGCAGAACCAAATCATCAGCGAATAGCCGGCAACCTATTTTGCAATTTCCAATCATGGCACCTTCATGAGCTTGGCTGCATTTGTCAATCCAATTCATGTAAACAATAAAAAGGAAAGGTGGCAAAACGCACCCTTGCTGGAGTCTAAACAGAACGGCTTTGATTGCTTGCCATTTACTCGAAAACAAACCTCCAGTAGGCAGTAGAATGCCTTAACGGCACGTAACAACTGACTATCAATGCCATACTCCTGCAAAACCTTTCACAGTTTATTCCAAGAAATTTGGTCATATGCTTTTTTAAGATCGGCAAAGCATGCAAAGAGATCTTTGCCACACTCCCAAGATTTCTCGAAGGTTTGCTTCAGAGTGAATATTTGGTCCGTGGTGCTGTGACTTGGATGAACACCACACTGACCATCTTCCAGTTTTGATTTCACTATTTCTTTGCATTTCCTATCAAGGCATTTGGCGATTTGGCATATACTTTCTCAGGCAAATTAAGGACTGATATCCCTCTGTAGTTCATACATTGCTTACGATCTCCTTTCTTGAATATCGAAATAATCACACCTGTTTGCCAATCTCTAGAAGTTATGCCATACTTCCACGCAACTTGACACACTCGTGTTAACCAGAGAAATCCTTCTCTAGTCAAAACTTTCAACATCTTGGGTCTGATTTCATCTTCACCAGCAGCTTTTCCAGATTTATCCCTTTAATTGCTGCTGCCGCTTCTGTTACAGTGAAAATTTCCTCTTCCCCGAAATGTGTCACTATCTGTGTGTCATGAGTCAATGTCTTTGCAGATTCAAAAGATCTTCAAAGTATCTCTCCATCATAAGAGGATTTCATTCTCATCCGTTAGAATGTTACCAGCAGCATCCTTGATGGAGTACGTGACACTTGATCTTGTGCCACGTAAACGCGAATGGTCTGCCAAAATACTTTGTTTGCCGAAAAATAGTTGGAATCCAACCGATGACGAAACTCTTATCATGACTATTCCTTGGATTTCTTTTACTGTCGAAGTTGCCGCTTTTTGCACCTCAGTGTCCTGAGATTGCAAATCAGATGATGATATGTCCTGTAGCAAGACCTTGAATGCATCTTTCTTGGCTCGAATTGCTTCTTTAACCTCTTGGTTCCACCAAGATGTTCTTTTCTCACTGTCGCCCACTACTCTAAGCTGTTTTCACCCACAACTTTCAGCAGCTGATGAAATGATCGCAGATCTGAACAGCAGCCATTCCTTCTTAATGTCCTGCATCAGGAAGTTGTCTGAACTTAGACGATACACTGGATGCAAATTGTTTTTTTATTTCTTTGTCCTCCAAGCCTTCCATCTGCTACGGTAAGTCACAGATGACCAGTTGGATTTGCTGTTTGGCCAAGGTTTTGAAAGTCGCAAAGAACATACTACCAGATGGTTATGAGTTGATAATTCAGCATCTTGCTTCATTCAAAGGAGTTACACTATTCAACAAGGATTAAAGGAGTTACACTATTTAACAAGGTGCATACTGCATAGCTCTGAGGTTCACAAATCTGTCAAGATTGAGCCATTACTTCTCCGAATTGAAAGATCTCAGCTTAGGTGGTTTGGGCATATAAGCAGAATGCTTCTGGAAAGACTCCCCAAACAAGCTTTACTTGCCAAAGCAAATAGGAGAAGACCAGTTGGACGACCTAGAATTAGATGGACAAATTACATTGAGAATCTTGGTTGGAATTGCTTGGGACTTCACCCAAGCAAAATGATGGATGTGATGGAAGACTGTGAAATGTGGAGGCCTAATCTCTAGCTGCTGCCCCAGCAACCCTCACAGAAAAGCGGGCAATGAAGAAAGAAGAACATTCTTTTCACTATATTTGCAACAAGTTGTAATGATCATAAATAGGAATCTGCTGGGAGATGAATCCTTTGCTCCTGCAAAAACTTTATACTGTATTTGTTTGGTACAGGTAGACTAAACATAACCAGGAAACCTCACGTGGCTCAAGTCCGGCTTAGGAGATTGCATTCGTCCAGCTTAGGAAAGAAAACTTTGGGAACATGTTTGTGACAAACAAATCTTTTTGTTGAAAAAACTACCCTAAGAAATCAATTTTTTTCTGTAAAATTTTTTTGTTTCAAAAACGTTTTTTCATAAGAACTCATATTTGCAAAAAGTTTTAAACCTGTGTTTTTGAAAAAAAAAAACTTTTTAATTTTAAAAAGTTTTGGAACTCTGGTGCCCAAAAGTCTCTGTGCATAATC